>CM067167.1:211592399-211657875 GCA_034093135.1 Erigeron breviscapus | reverse complement strand
AAGAGGTAGAGCATGCGACCAGTCAATTCGATAGTGCTGCTAGGTCTTGGTGGACGGGCATTGTTACTACTATTGGCAGGAAGTCCGCTTATGCTTACACATGGGAAGAACTTCAGAAGATGATGAGAGCTGAGTTCTGTACAAAGATGCCTTGCAGGAGTTAGAACAAGAGTTTTGGGATTTGAAGATGGAAGGTTTGGAGATCGAGAAGTACATTTTGAGGTTTAATGAGCTTGCCAGACTTGTGCCACACTTAGCTTCTTCTGAGGAGAAGAAAATTGATCGTTTTATCTGGGGCTTGATTCCTGAGATCCGTCGTGACCTCACCAGTAAGGGCCCCAAGACCATGTCAAGAGCCAACGATGACCGAAAAAAAAATGTGGAAGAGTGTGGTCGTCGTGTGGCAGGCCGCAGGCTAGCAGCGCAAAGTTGTGGGTGGTGGTCAAAGAACGGGCTTTTTAAGCACGATTATAGAAAATGATGGAGAAGAAAGAACAACAAATATAATGATGGATTGGTAATATGTCTAACAAATGGATGGGGTTGGTACAATATACGTGTTTTTCAAATAAAGAAGTGAGGTTGTAGAAAGTGCAGGTGTCATATAAATGTATAAGTGCGTGTTGTGTTGTTAATACCAACATTTTTTGGGAATGTTTTTACAATTTAAAGTCAAAAGTGTCACGTGAATGTCTTATAAATTTTTTTAAAAAAATGATAAATCCTCCTAAAAATCCTCCTAATATATCCACTTGTTAACACATGTAATCCACTAATTTTCTTTCCTAATCTCACCCCCTGATTTTCCACATGTCATGATCCTATTAATTAAGATGATTTTTAGACTAAACAATTAGGAGGATTGATCATTACCCTATTACGACTAAAGCTACGTCTACTATCACATTGACTTTACACATAAGTGTATTTTTTTATAAGTTTTCTATCGCACTATATTAACTAATGATATTATTTTGTTACTAACAATAGTAACTAAAACCGATTGTACGATGTTCATTATTTGTCGATATGTCAACCGCCGAAGCGAAGCGCGGGTACGCCCACTAGTTATAGATAAGACTCAAATAGATCCTAAAATTCAAAACATCGACAATACACGTGCACAAGTTTGTGAAAACAAATCAACATGAATGATGTTAATTAGACAAGTTTGCTTGCACTTATCAAAGGTAAATTTGACATTTGGACCATTGGATTAAAATCAAAGGTCAAAATTCAAAAATCATATTTGAATCTTGACATTTGATTTTAATCCAAAGGTCAAGATGTTCTCAACTTCACCTATGAAGTTGAAAACAACTTTAGACGATCTTTATCCATATATTAGAGATTTTTGCTTTCATCTATCTCGGAGTACGTGTATTATAGATAAGGGAATAGAAAAATAGGAAGAAGATTTAAATATATACTGATATACCGATTATTATTAGGGATTTACTAACTAGTGCCCCAGATGCACTAGTTGTGGTGCATTAAATGAAGTCAAATTTTCCTTAAATATATAATCACGTATTTATGATTTATATAAAAATGGTAATTATCAGATTGAATTAATGAGCATTAAATGTATTTTTTATTAATTTAGGAAATACAGACTTCATTTAATGCACCGTAACTAGTGTCTCAAGGGCACTAGTTAGCAAATCCCTTATTATAAGAAAAAGGATACTTGGGTAATTATGTATATCAAAAGCTCCATCAAGAGTGAAACGTTGATTTAACGAGCGTTTATTTATAGAGCTTTTAGTTACAAAATAGAAGCTATAGCTACATCATCCAAACCAAACTTTTAAAATTATAAAAGTTTTTTATTTAAAATTAAAAGCTAAAGCTCATCTTTTGAAAAGCTCTTACCAAACATAGCCTATATAGAAGTATAGATATAGCTATTAGGTTTTATAAGTAAACCGGACATTCAATACACAAAAGCTATAATTATATATGTGAATCCTATAATTGTAAGGAACCCAAAAATGAGATAACATATTAACATGCATGTTACAAAGCAAGAAAAAAAAAAAAAAAAAAAAAAAAAAAAAAAAAAAAAAAAAAAAAAAAAAAAAAAAAAAAAAAAAAAAAAAAAAAAAAAAAAAAAAAAAAAAAAAAAAAAAAAAAAAAAAAAAAAAAAAAAAAAAAAAAAAAAAAAAAAAAAAAAAAAAAAAAAAAAAAAAAAAAAAAAAAAAAAAAAAAAAAAAAAAAAAAAAAAAAAAAAAAAAAAAAAAAAAAAAAAAAAAAAAAAAAAAAAAAAAAAAAAAAAAAAAAAAAAAAAAAAAAAAAAAAAAAAAAAAAAAAAAAAAAAAAAAAAAAAAAAAAAAAAAAAAAAAAAAAAAAAAAAAAAAAAAAAAAAAAAAAAAAAAAAAAAAAAAAAAAAAAAAAAAAAAAAAAAAAAAAAAAAAAAAAAAAAAAAAAAAAAAAAAAAAAAAAAAAAAAAAAAAAAAAAAAAAAAAAAAAAAAAAAAAAAAAAAAAAAAAAAAAAAAAAAAAAAAAAAAAAAAAAAAAAAAAAAAAAAAAAAAAAAAAAAAAAAAAAAAAAAAAAAAAAAAAAAAAAAAAAAAAAAAAAAAAAAAAAAAAAAAAAAAAAAAAAAAAAAAAAAAAAAAAAAAAAAAAAAAAAAAAAAAAAAAAAAAAAAAAAAAAAAAAAAAAAAAAAAAAAAAAAAAAAAAAAAAAAAAAAAAAAAAAAAAAAAAAAAAAAAAAAAAAAAAAAAAAAAAAAAAAAAAAAAAAAAAAAAAAAAAAAAAAAAAAAAAAAAAAAAAAAAAAAAAAAAAAAAAAAAAAAAAAAAAAAAAAAAAAAAAAAAAAAAAAAAAAAAAAAAAAAAAAAAAAAAAAAAAAAAAAAAAAAAAAAAAAAAAAAAAAAAAAAAAAAAAAAAAAAAAAAAAAAAAAAAAAAAAAAAAAAAAAAAAAAAAAAAAAAAAAAAAAAAAAAAAAAAAAAAAAAAAAAAAAAAAAAAAAAAAAAAAAAAAAAAAAAAAAAAAAAAAAAAAAAAAAAAAAAAAAAAAAAAAAAAAAAAAAAAAAAAAAAAAAAAAAAAAAAAAAAAAAAAAAAAAAAAAAAAAAAAAAAAAAAAAAAAAAAAAAAAAAAAAAAAAAAAAAAAAAAAAAAAAAAAAAAAAAAAAAAAAAAAAAAAAAAAAAAAAAAAAAAAAAAAAAAAAAAAAAAAAAAAAAAAAAAAAAAAAAAAAAAAAAAAAAAAAAAAAAAAAAAAAAAAAAAAAAAAAAAAAAAAAAAAAAAAAAAAAAAAAAAAAAAAAAAAAAAAAAAAAAAAAAAAAAAAAAAAAAAAAAAAAAAAAAAAAAAAAAAAAAAAAAAAAAAAAAAAAAAAAAAAAAAAAAAAAAAAAAAAAAAAAAAAAAAAAAAAAAAAAAAAAAAAAAAAAAAAAAAAAAAAAAAAAAAAAAAAAAAAAAAAAAAAAAAAAAAAAAAAAAAAAAAAAAAAAAAAAAAAAAAAAAAAAAAAAAAAAAAAAAAAAAAAAAAAAAAAAAAAAAAAAAAAAAAAAAAAAAAAAAAAAAAAAAAAAAAAAAAAAAAAAAAAAAAAAAAAAAAAAAAAAAAAAAAAAAAAAAAAAAAAAAAAAAAAAAAAAAAAAAAAAAAAAAAAAAAAAAAAAAAAAAAAAAAAAAAAAAAAAAAAAAAAAAAAAAAAAAAAAAAAAAAAAAAAAAAAAAAAAAAAAAAAAAAAAAAAAAAAAAAAAAAAAAAAAAAAAAAAAAAAAAAAAAAAAAAAAAAAAAAAAAAAAAAAAAAAAAAAAAAAAAAAAAAAAAAAAAAAAAAAAAAAAAAAAAAAAAAAAAAAAAAAAAAAAAAAAAAAAAAAAAAAAAAAAAAAAAAAAAAAAAAAAAAAAAAAAAAAAAAAAAAAAAAAAAAAAAAAAAAAAAAAAAAAAAAAAAAAAAAAAAAAAAAAAAAAAAAAAAAAAAAAAAAAAAAAAAAAAAAAAAAAAAAAAAAAAAAAAAAAAAAAAAAAAAAAAAAAAAAAAAAAAAAAGAAAAAAAATAAAACAAAAAAAAAAAAAAAAAAAAAACCCTGCTATTTTTGTTCTTGAAAGACAACATTGTCATATAATATCGCAACGAGCCAACCATTAAGGCCAAAACAAACATAACACACACATACAATATACAAGCGTAAGACATACGTCCAGAGTGAGCAAGTTTTGCAAAATCCTGGTAGTACTCACAAGTGATGTGATGGGAAATAAACACCACAACGGTAAACACAAATGCGGAATAACCCCTTCGTTTGGCAACACTTTCCCAACCCGTATGAACCTATGAGGAAACTAACAAATAGGGTATACTAAATGCAATCAAAATCAGCCCCTAATGGTAATAAGATCAGCCAACAACAACACACACAAACACAAGAGCTTTTAGCGTGGAAAACCTCTCAAGACGAGAGTAAAAACCACGGGACCCTTAGGCCGCTTAAAATCCACTACTACCAATAATAGAGCAATACAATCAGACCTTCCCTAGCTATACTAGAGGCATACAACAATCATCATACTCTTGGAATAAACATCAAGATGTATGGAATTAAACCAAAGACAAAAGAAAGAAAGATATCACCAGAAATTCTGCTCTCTGTTCCAGACCCTGTAACTCGACCTTCAGAGCACTTGAGACAAATTCAACCGTCAGATATGTTGGCCCAGATGCTGTGAAGCTACTGCCCAAAAATGAAGACGATCGGACCGTTCAATCTCCGGGAAATGATCGATTTGTGGACTGCTGCAAATAAAAACGGAATATAGATATTTTTCTCTCTTTTTCTTTTTCTCTCTATTATTTTTTAGTCTAACAAAGAAGTGGCTGCCAAAAACCAGATATATGACATATCTAGCTGTAAGTCAAATAGTCAACATATCAACAACTTTGACTAATAGTCAAGAAACAACACCCAACAAATCTCCCCCTTTTTCCTGACTATGAGGAAGAGTTCGCCATCCCGGCGATCGAGCAACAAATCTTGAGCTTCTCAAAAAAAAAAAAAAAAAAAAAAAAAAAAAAAAAAAAAAAAAAAAAAAAAAAAAAAAAAAAAAAAAAAAAAAAAAAAAAAAAAAAAAAAAAAAAAAAAAAAAAAAAAAAAAAAAAAAAAAAAAAAAAAAAAAAAAAAAAAAAAAAAAAAAAAAAAAAAAAAAAAAAAAAAAAAAAAAAAAAAAAAAAAAAAAAAAAAAAAAAAAAAAAAAAAAAAAAAAAAAAAAAAAAAAAAAAAAAAAAAAAAAAAAAAAAAAAAAAAAAAAAAAAAAAAAAAAAAAAAAAAAAAAAAAAAAAAAAAAAAAAAAAAAAAAAAAAAAAAAAAAAAAAAAAAAAAAAAAAAAAAAAAAAAAAAAAAAAAAAAAAAAAAAAAAAAAAAAAAAAAAAAAAAAAAAAAAAAAAAAAAAAAAAAAAAAAAAAAAAAAAAAAAAAAAAAAAAAAAAAAAAAAAAAAAAAAAAAAAAAAAAAAAAAAAAAAAAAAAAAAAAAAAAAAAAAAAAAAAAAAAAAAAAAAAAAAAAAAAAAAAAAAAAAAAAAAAAAAAAAAAAAAAAAAAAAAAAAAAAAAAAAAAAAAAAAAAAAAAAAAAAAAAAAAAAAAAAAAAAAAAAAAAAAAAAAAAAAAAAAAAAAAAAAAAAAAAAAAAAAAAAAAAAAAAAAAAAAAAAAAAAAAAAAAAAAAAAAAAAAAAAAAAAAAAAAAAAAAAAAAAAAAAAAAAAAAAAAAAAAAAAAAAAAAAAAAAAAAAAAAAAAAAAAAAAAAAAAAAAAAAAAAAAAAAAAAAAAAAAAAAAAAAAAAAAAAAAAAAAAAAAAAAAAAAAAAAAAAAAAAAAAAAAAAAAAAAAAAAAAAAAAAAAAAAAAAAAAAAAAAAAAAAAAAAAAAAAAAAAAAAACTGTAAAAAGTCAATAAAGGAAAACAAAAAAAACCCAACAAATCTCCCCCTTTTCCTGACTATGAGGAAGAGTTCGCCATCCCGGCGATCGAGCAACAAACCTTGAGCTTCTCCCTTGCTAACGGCTTGGTCAACATATCGGAACCATTATCATCGGTATGAACTTTATCAAGTTCAAACAAACCATCTTCAAGACAATCTCTGATCCAATGATACCTCACATCAATATGTTTTGTTCGCTTATGAAACATAGAATTCTTAGCAAGGTGTATAGCACTTTGATTATCACAAAGAACCACGTAGCGCTGTTGCTTGAAGCCAAGCTCCTGCAGAAACCTTTTCAACCACAATAGTTCTTTACACGCTTCTGTTGCTGCCATATACTCAGCCTCTGTTGTAGACAAGGCAACACACTTTTGCAATCTTGACTGCCATGAAACAGCACCACCAGCAAAAGTCATCAAGTAACCTGAAGTAGACCTCATGTTATCCTTGTTACCGGCCATATCTGAATCTGTGTAACCAACCAGCATCGGCTTCTCATCTCCAAGTGTAATACCCAACTTGGAGGAACCTCGCAGATATCTGAAAATCCATTTAACTGCTTCCCAATGCTTCTTACCCGGATTTGACATAAACCGACTAACAACACCAACTGCATGAGCTATATCAGGCCTAGTGCATACCATAGCATACATCAGGCTACCAACTGCTGAGGCATATGGAACTCTATCCATCTCTTCAACATCCTCCTTTGAAGAAGGGCAATCTGCATCTGTTAGCATAAAGTTGGTAGTAAGAGGGGAACTAACCACTTTAGCATTATCCATGTTGAACCTGCTAAGCACCTTTTCAATGTATTGCTCCTGTGACATATGTAACTTCTTGGCATCTCTATCACGAGTAATCCGAATACCAAGGATCTGCTTTGCTGGCCCTAAGTCTTTCATAGCAAAAGACTTGCTCAATTCTCGCTTCAACTGGGCAATTCTTCCAGTGTTCTTACCAACAATCAACATGTCATCAACATAAAGCAACAATATGATGAAATCATCATCACCAAATCTCTGAAAGAAAACACAATGGTCTGAAGTCGTCTTTCGGTAGCCTTGCTCCCCCATAACCGACTCAAATTTCTTATACCACTGTCTTGGTGCTTGCTTCAACCCATATAGACTTTTCTGAAGTCTACACACATAATCCTTTTTGCCCATAACCTGAAACCCTTCAGGTTGCTCCATGTAGATTTCTTTATCCAAGTCACCGTGAAGGAAAGCGGTCTTGACATCCATTTGCTCAACCTCAAGATCAAGACTAGCTGCCAAACCAAGAACCACTCGAATAGAGCCCATCTTCACGACTGGAGAGAAAATCTCATCAAAATCGATACCCTTTCTCTGACTGAATCCTTTAACAACCAACCTAGCTTTGTACCTGGGTCTGGAAGAGTTCTCATCTGTCTTCACTTTATAAACCCATTTGTTCTTCAGAACTTTCTTGCCTTTAGGCAACTTCACCAACTCATAAGTATGATTCTCATGCAAGGAACTCATCTCATCTTGCATGGCTTCAACCCACTCCCTTTTGTGATCATCTTCCATAGCCTCTGCATAACACTCGGGCTCTCCCCCATCAGTGAGTAAAACATACTCATCAGTAGAATATCGGGTGGAAGGATGACGGTCTCTGTTAGACCGCCTGAGTGGAACAAATGGTGGCATATCTGGTACTGGTAACTCTGGATGAATGTCTTCATCTAGCTGATCTTGCTCTTGAGCATCAATATCATCAGCACTCTGTTGGTTATCATTCTGAAAATCATCTCCAACATGTGTATCAACATGTTGTGGAGGAACTGGATCCAAATCAGCAGGAATATCACTATGTTGAGGAACTGTCTCTGTCTTCTCAACATCTTTGAAAATCTGATTTTCAGCAAATACAACGTCTCGGCTTCGTACAAGTCTCTTTGAAACAGGATCATACAACCTGTACCCAAACTCGTCTTCATAACCATAACCGAGGAATACACATGGCTTAGACTTTACTTCAAGCTTTGACCTTTCATCTTTGGGAATGTGCACAAATGCCTTGCATCCAAAGACCCGCAAGTGACTATAAGAAACATCTTTGCCGCTCCAAACCCTGTTAGGAACATCAAACTGCAAAGGAACACAAGGGGTTAGATTAATAACATGGACTGCGGTGTTCAAAGCTTCACCCCAGAAAGTAGCAGGCAACCCTGCATGTGAAAGCAAACATCTGACTCTCTCAACCAATGTTCTGTTCATCCGCTCTGCTAAGCCATTCAACTGCGGTGTCTTTGGAGGAGTCTTTTGATGTTTAATACCCTGTTCTCTACAATAAGCATCAAAGGGCCCAATGTATTCACCTCCATTATCAGTCCGAATACACTTGAGCTTCATCCCAGTTTCTCTCTCAACTGAGGCATGAAATTGCTTAAACACATTTAACACTTGATCTTTGGTCTTCAAAGTATAAACCCATACCTTCCTAGAATGATCATCGATGAATGTGACAAAGTAATAGCAACCCCCAAGTGACCTTGTCTTCATAGGACCACAAACATCGGAATGAACCAAATCAAGTATTTTCTCCATTCGAAAAGGAGAATGCTTCTTGAAAGCAACTCTAGTCTGCTTCCCTGCCAAACAATGAGAACACTTACTTAAGCTAACATCATGAACCCCGGATAACACATTCTTCTTTGAAAGAATAGACATTCCCTTTTCACTCATGTGACCAAGTCTCTTATGCCACAATTCGGACATGTCAACATTCTCCACAGCATTAACATTGCTGTAGGAGATCTTAGGGTGTGTCACATATAACTTTGAGACTTTCTCGCCTCTACCCACGATCAGTGAACCAAGAGTTAGTTTCCATTTTCCATTACCAAAACCGTTGTAGTAGCCATCATCATCAAGCAAACCTGTAGAGATAACATTAAGTCTCATATCCGGGACATGTTTTACATTACGCAAAACCAGCTCCATCCCTGTATCAAACTTCAAACAAATATCCCCAATACCAACGATCTTTGATAATCCAGTATTACCCATCCTAACAACACCATAATCACCTGGAGTGTATGATGAATAAAAGTCTCTACGTGTAGCAACATGACACGTAGCACCACTATCAGAAATCCAACTCGAATCATCGCGAGTAACATTAACCATATCAAAATCACAACAAACAAAGAACTCATCAGTGATAGAATTAACCTCAGTATTACCATTACCACCGTCATCTTTCTTCTGATTGTTGTTTTGATTATTGTAGTTAGCCTTCTTGTTATCTTTCTTTGCCTGTCTGCAATACTTTTGTGTGTGCCCTTTTCTGCCACAATAGTAGCACTCAACATCAGCAAACTTTCCTTTACTAGAACTGCTGGTACCACGCTGATTACCCCTGTTACTCGGACCTCTACTCTGACTTCTCCCCCGCCTTTCAGTGACCAAGACATCAGAATGTGAAGAAGAGGAACCCTGTGACTTTCTTCTCATCTCTTCATTCATAACACTGCCCTTAGCCAATTCCATGGTGATAATACCATCTTTTGCAGAGTTGGACAAAGATGTCCTAAAAGTCTCCCAAGAATCCGGTAATGTACCAAGTAACCATAGACCTTGAATCTCATCATCAAACTTGATGCCCATTCCAGCCTGAAATGCATTTAAATGGTCAGTAATAGGAGTACCATCTTTGTACTGTAACTTGAGTAACTGCTTGATCAAGAACAACTTATTATTCCCAGTTTTTCGAGCATACAACTCTTCAAGCTTACTCCACAAAGTACGAGCATGTTTCTCCCCAATAATATGATTCAACACATTATCCTCTACCCACTGCCTAATATACCCACAAACCTGTCTATGCAAAATCTCCCACTCTGCATCAGTTTTATTCTCAGGTTTATCTGTAGCAAATACGGGTAAGTAATAATCTTTCACATATAGAAGGTCTTCCATTTTTGCCTTCCAAACATGATAGTTTGAACCATTCAATAAAATCATCCTACTTGAATTAGATTCCATCTTTCAAACAAGCTTAGATTCACTAATGAGCAACCTAGCTCTGATGCCACTATGATGGGAAATAAACACCACAACGGTAAACACAAATGCGGAATAACCCCTTCGTTTGGCAACACTTTCCCAACCCGTATGAACCTATAAGGAAACTAACAAATAGGGTATACTAAATGCAATCAAAACAGCCCCTAACAATGGCAAAATCAGCAAGCAAGCACACACACAAACACAAGAGCTTTTAGCGTGGAAAACCTCTCAAGACGAGAGTAAAAACCACGGGACCCTTAGGCCGCTTAAAATCCACTACTACCAATAATAGAGCAATACAATCAGACCTTCCCTAGCTATACTAGAGGCATACAACAATCATCATACTCTTGGAATAAACATCAAGATGTATGGAATTAAACCAAAGACAAAAGAAAGAAAGATATCACCAGAAATTCTGCTCTCTGTTCCAGACCCTGTAACTCGACCTTCAGAGCACTTGAGACAAATTCAACCGTCAGATATGTTGGCCCAGATGCTGTGAAGCTACTGCCCAAAAATGAAGACGATCGGACCGTTCAATCTCCGGGAAATGATCGATTTGTGGACTGCTGCAAATAAAAACGGAATATAGATATTTTTCTCTCTTTTTCTTTTTCTCTCTATTATTTTTTAGTCTAACAAAGAAGTGGCTGCCAAAAACCAGATATATGACATATCTAGCTGTAAGTCAAATAGTCAACATATCAACAACTTTGACTAATAGTCAAGAAACAACACCCAACATGATGCTATCATCACAAAAAACACGGTTATAAAATCCTGGCACGTTTTTATGCAAGAAACGAGACAACAAGAAAAGGGGAGCTATGCCTAAGCCTACGTAGTACTCACAAGTGATGGTACATATCTTTGAATAGCAGCCAACATTGCTGCATGGCCCACTTTAGTGATATATACATAATATGTCGTATTTTATACCCATTTCCCACGGTTTAATTAGTTGTTTTAATATAGTTTAAGAGTTGTTTTCGTGTATATTTGGTACGTTTATGGTATTTGTTAGTTTTTCAGGTTGTTAACAGGTACCTAAGCGTTAATCTGGAGAAAACGATGTTTTTGGAGTAAAATGAAACGCTGGATTACAAGAATGGAGACGCTCACTCTCAACAATCTATAAACCCTCACCAAAGTTCACTCTTACAAGAAACTCACCTCTCGAGAATTTCTCACACAAGAATGAATTACATAAACCTCTAACAATAACTCCTATTTATATAGGCAACTAAACAAGGTAGTTTTCTACCCATACCAATGTGGGACAAGAATTTAAGCTCAACAACCAACAAATCCTCCCTTGACCCAAAATCCCTAATATCTCAACTCTATCCGAAAAATGCACTATTCTCTCGGTCTTTTTCATCTTCTTGTTCTCGACACAAGTCCTCCCTAATAGGGATTCACCATCCAAGTAGCATAGATTCTTCGAATTTATCCATCCTCGAAGAACTAGTCTATCTCTCATGTACACCTTCCAAGTATTTCTTCTTCCAACATAACGGTACCCACGGGATGTCAAAACTCTAAGTGAAAGTATATTCGTCGACACACCCGGAACATACTTCACATTCAAAGCGGTTTTCACAACTCCATCATGAAGTTTGAAGCGTACACTCCCAACACCTTCAACCTTCATCTTTTGCTTGTTACCCACTTTGATATCGTCTAATTGCCCCGTTCCCGTTAAATGTATCAAACATAGCCCGATCATTACAAATGTGTGCTGACGCCGCATTATCAAACACCCACTTTGGTTTTTGATGATATACCCCTCCGGAGCTCTATCTCCGGAGGTAAATCTGCCAGAATTACGGAGCTCACCTCCGTAAGAACGAAGCTCACGGGAACTCACCTCCGTCAGAACGGAGGTCACCTCAGAAACGGAGCTCATCCGTCAGAACGGAGCTCCGCCAAATATGAAGAAATCTCTTACTTTCTTCCTCCTAAAGAAAAGGTATGTTTCCTTATCTTTTATTATAATATAATTATTATATGGCATGTAAATCCCATAAACATGTCTACCATATCTTGTACCCAAAACGATAGGGTATCCCCCTAAAACCCTAACTTATCCCCCAAGATAAGTTAGTCCTATAAATAGAGGTCATCCCCTCACGAATAAAGGCATATGTTCTTTCTACGAGACACTGAGCCTCATTCACCCGAACACCTAAGGTGGTCGTCTTTTCTACGAAGTCGACTCCACCGCCAACACAAACACACCCGATCTTGTGGCGTTAAGCTTCACAAAGCTTTACACCGATAGGGAATCGCCAACGAATCGGTTAAAACCCTTTCCTTGTTTCGATCGGAGGACCGTGCGGTTCTTTGATCAAACAGTTTTCATCCTTCAATATCCCCCCCACTCGAGCTTTCTGCCAACATAAACTCACTATCACAGTCATCGACCATAATCGCCTCTTCATTGTTACCTTTGAATCTCGTAAACTCTTCAAGTCTTCACGAAATTGTAGACAATGTATTTGCATATGGCCTTTCTCCCCACAATAGTAACACTCTACATTACTCATGTCTCGATTTCCTCGCACTCGAGACTTTGAACGCCCTCTTGAACCACCACGGTTAGAACCTCTTCCTCTATCGGGATCATCTGTAACTAATATTTTTTCCATTCGAGAAACTATCACTTCTAGTCATTCTTTCATTATCCCGTAAAGTTTTCAACACATCCTCAAGTTTCAAAGTGGTCCTCCCTGTCAACATAGTCTGCACAAACGACTTATAGGATTTCGGAAATGATGACAATAATAACAAGGCTTGCTCTTCTTCTTTCATCACCTCATCAACACTAGACAACTGACAAACCAATTGATTAAAACAATTTATATGATCATGCAGATTACCTCCTTCTTCGAGTTTCAATGAATATAGATCCATCTTCAGAAATAGCCGATTCGTCAACGACTTTGAAGCATAGAATTCCGCAAGCTTATCCCAAATACCCTTCGGTGTGTTCTCTTTGAAAACACTATATTTAATTTCGGGAGCAAGTGCCAACCTGATTGTACTCGAAGCCTTCTTCTGCATCGTCTTCCAAACATCATCTTTTATATCATCCGGTTTTGTCTCTTGTAAAGCTTCATCAATACCTTGTTGTACCAATACACCTTCAATAGTCATCCTCCAAACCGTGAGATCCATTTTCCCATCAAATATCGGGATCGAGAACTTTGAACCTTCACTATTCATCTTTTCTCAACAACTATCCGCAACAAACAACTCAAGAACAATAAAAACCAACAAAAGATTGTTCTGAAAATAACTCACCAAAAAACAGATTCTGGCAGAAACTTCAACGATCTAGATCTATCTAACAAAAGCGTGGATCACAAAACACAACGGTGAAAGTGTAGATCTATGTTACCTGAACGTTCTTCTCAAAAATCACGACGATCTAACGGTGAACGAAGCCACGATGCTCGTCTTTCTCTACCTGCGCAGAAAACCCAGTTGAATCTGCAGCCAACTTCGAAAAATAATATCTCGGGATTAAACCCTATAATCAAAATTCCGAACGGCCAGATCTTGGATCTATGTGTTGTGAAGCTGCTGCTCAAGTTTCACAACGATCCAACGGCTAAAAAAAGAGATCTGCCACTTTTACCACCGCTGTGCAGAAAGTGATAAACCCCTAAAAAACGAATTTTCTTGTTTTCTCTCGATTGGTTTCCCCCGAACGCGTGATTTCTTCTCCCCCGTACCTCAGCTCTAATACCACTTTGTTGGGATCGATCACCACAACCGAAGAAATCAACATGCAAATAACCAATAATAAAGTAAACAAGAAAAAGCAAACAACACAATATTTACTTGGTTCGACTCAAAGAGTCTAATCCACTACCACAAAATCACTACAAACGTTGGATTACAAGAATGGAGACGCTCACTCTCAACAATCTATAAACCCTCACCAAAGTTCACTCTTACAGAATACTCACCTCTCAAGAATTTCTCACACAAGAATGAATTACATAAACCTGCAACAATAACTCCTATTTATATAGGCAACTCAACAAGGTAGTTTTCTACCCATACCAATGTGGGACAAGAATTTAAGGTCAACAACCATCATTATGATGACGTTTAAAGTAGAAGTATATATGTGCATATGAAGTATGATGATTATAATGATTTCGCGATGATATGTGTAAGATAACCACCTTTTGACACGAGGAACACAACGAGAACTTAGTTTTCATAATTAACGATGGTTAAAGTCCCTTTCATATGCTTGTTAAGTTATGGGAACTTCGGGAGGGCTTATGGTTGGTTTTATGCATGTTATGCCTTAGTTATCTTTAGGAGAAAATGTCATAAATGGTCCCTGTGGTTTGTCATATTCGCATTTTGCCTCATGTGTTTTTTTTTCCGTTGCTAATCGTCCCTTGATTTTTCATTATCATTGCTATCAGTCCCTGACACTAAAATCCGTTAGTTTTGGCCGTTTAAACCCTTTACGTGCAAATCATGTGAGGGTATAATCGTCCATTACTAATGACAGGGACTGTATGTGATAAAAAATAATAATAACTAACAATAGACATTTATATTTTAATCCATAAATAATCAAACAAAATAACTTACTCCTCCTCTTTCTATCTCAACAACCACCACCACAAGTCCATCAGTCACCTACAACCGCCACTGTTCATCACCATCACCACACAAAGTCTTCTTAAAAAGAAAAGGAATTAATTACAAAAAATAATGCAAGGTTTCTTTTTTTTTTCTCCTGGAAGGGGGTTCTTTCGTAGTCGCATAACAAATATGAAATTAGTTATGGGGGTTGTTAAAAAAAATGGTTGAAAGAAAATGATTTGTGTGATTCGAAACATTAGTGGACAATTTGTATCATCTTCAACCTATAGATCCACAAAGAATATACATACATGTTGTTTCTACAAAGAATACACATACCTGAAACAAGAGCAATCGAGATCATGGCAGATGTGAGGGTGGGGGTAGAAGGTGACAAAGACGACATGGATGAACAATACCATTCTCTCCTTCGAGGCAAGTTTCAAGATTTATATATATATATATATATTATATAATTGTAATAATAATTAGATTTCAATCCTTGATTGTAATAGATATATATATATATATATATATATATATATATATATATATATATATATATATATATATATATATATATATATATATATATATATATATATATATATATATATATATATATATATATATATATATATATATATATATATATATATATATATATATATATATATATATATATATATATATATATATATATATATATATATATATATATATATATATATATATATATATATATATATATATATATATATATATATATATATATATATATATATATATATATATATATATATATATATATATATATATATATATATATATATATATATATATATATATATATATATATATATATATATATATATATATATATATATATATATATATATATATATATATATATATATATATATATATATATATATATATATATATATATATATATATATATATATATATATATATATATATATATATATATATATATATATATATATATATATATATATATATATATATATATATATATATATATATATATATATATATATATATATATATATATATATATATATATATATATATATATATATATATATATATATATATATATATATATATATATATATATATATATATATATATATATATATATATATATATATATATATATATATATATATATATATATATATATATATATATATATATATATATATATATATATATATATATATATATATATATATATATATATATATATATATATATATATATATATATATATATATATATATATATATATATATATATATATATATATATATATATATATATATATATATATATATATATATATATATATATATATATATATATATATATATATATATATATATATATATATATATATATATATATATATATATATATATATATATATATATATATATATATATATATATATATATATATATATATATATATATATATATATATATATATATATATATATATATATATATATATATATATATATATATATATATATATATATATATATATATATATATATATATATATATATATATATATATATATATATATATATATATATATATATATATATATATATATATATATATATATATATATATATATATATATATATATATATATATATATATATATATATATATATATATATATATATATATATATATATATATATATATATATATATATATATATATATATATATATATATATATATATATATATATATATATATATATATATATATATATATATATATATATATATATATATATATATATATATATATATATATATATATATATATATATATATATATATATATATATATATATATATATATATATATATATATATATATATATATATATATATATATATATATATATATATATATATATATATATATATATATATATATATATATATATATATATATATATATATATATATATATATATATATATATATATATATATATATATATATATATATATATATATATATATATATATATATATATATATATATATATATATATATATATATATATATATATATATATATATATATATATATATATATATATATATATATATATATATATATATATATATATATATATATATATATATATATATATATATATATATATATATATATATATATATATATATATATACGGGTAAAAAATCTAGTATAACCTAAAACATATATAAATATATATAAAATAAGTGTTCTTCGTCTCCTATCATATTGTATACATACAATATGTGCAACATCTCTCTCTATATAATTATTTATAATCAAACAAAATAACTTACTCCTCCTCTTTCTATCTCAACAACCACCACCACAAGTCCATCAGTCACCTACAACCGCCACTGTTCATCACCATCACCACACAAAGTCTTCTTAAAAAGAAAAGGAATTAATTACAAAAAATAATGCAAGGTTTCTTTTTTTTTTCTCCTGGAAGGGGGTTCTTTCGTAGTCGCATAACAAATATGAAATTAGTTATGGGGGTTGTTAAAAAAAATGGTTGAAAGAAAATGATTTGTGTGATTCGAAACATTAGTGGACAATTTGTATCATCTTCAACCTATAGATCCACAAAGAATATACATACATGTTGTTTCTACAAAGAATACACATACCTGAAACAAGAGCAATCGAGATCATGGCAGATGTGAGGGTGGGGGTAGAAGGTGACAAAGACGACATGGATGAACAATACCATTCTCTCCTTCGAGGCAAGTTTCAAGATTTCCTGATTTTGATATAATTTGTGGTTTGAAATTTTTGGTCAACAATGGTGTGTTTAAAGGAAAATTACTAATGCTTCAAATAATTGATGCTATTAGTGTTAAGACTACATTTAGATTGATACTGGGCCATTCAAATTCAAATGTGTTATTATGTTTTAAGTTTCATCAGAAAGGAAAAACAAAAAAACAAGAGATATGGACTATGAAAGCCAACTGGGCTTGCGTTCCAACAAGTTCCAGAAAAGGATTTGACATAGAAAGGAATATATATATGTATATATCACTGTTGAGAAATGAAAAAAAAAACACAGGGGGCAAAATGCGAATATGACAAACCACAAGGACTATTTGTGACACTTTTTCTATCTTTAGTTATTATATAATGCCTGCTTTAACTTGTGATGATTGACATGTTGACTCGAATTCTTACGGTTGATATATTGATATGATTTGGATGGTTGATTAAGATTGTGATTGCATGCTTGATGTTTGATTGGCAAGATCACAAATATGTTTCTATTTTAATTCTTAGTTATCTTTTATGATAATATCACTTTATGAGTATAACTGGTTTCAAAAAGTTTTATAGTAGATAAATTATTGTAGCATGTGCCTTGTAGAACGACTACAACAAACAATTCCATCAATATGTATCAGCTAATAATGACAGTTATAAACATGTGATTATTGTACTACAACTTGCAAAGTATAACACTTGAAACCGTATATCTTCAAAATTAGAAGCTTTTATGACTTATATGTATGAAGATGTAATATTGATAATATCGCAAGTCATGTATCTGGTGTTGGATACGGGTAAAAAATCTAGTATAACCTAAAACATATATAAATATATATTAAATAAGTGTTCTTTGTCTCCTATCATATTGTATACATGCAATATGTGCAACATCTCTCTCTATATAAATATTTATAAAGGAAAAAAGAAAAAAGAAAAGAGATCGGTAGAAACTTATTGTTGGATGACCCCACACGTGCTCTCTCCTCCCCCCTTTTTTGCTTCCTCTTTCCTCGGTGAAGAATACCGAATTTGGGCTTCTATCTCCTTCGGCGTTTGGCCGATAGCGATGTTACTGCCCGACGCCGCACAGTAAACTCCTTCACCGATGACCACCCCCTCCCCCTTAATATACTAGATTTCAAATACAGTATGCAATTAAAAGGACATAATGTAATTACTATAATTAATGGTATGCTTCAAATTAGGAGAAAAAACGAACTGCAACATCTGAGTAGCTAAAGGAAGGGAAATCAACCGAGACCCCGTTAGTAGCGGAAAGAGTTAGTGACATTTAAGGGATACACAACCTCTATGTAATTTAAGTGTTTCATACGTGTGAACGCTCAAGCAGCATGGTTGGATCAAGTGGTAAACACCCTGGCCTCTGGAGACAGAGGCCATGGGTTCAATTCTCATCTCATGCAAAGGTTGGAGGGCATTTTCTACCATTTAGGTATAACATGGAAGCAGCCTCTTTACTAAGGTAGAGGCAAGGTTTGCCTACAACTTAACCTCCCCCATACACCATCGAGGTATTGGGGCTCAAAACCCGCGGAAGGCGGCACTGAGCAGTTCCTTTTCCTTTCCTTTTATACGTGTGAACGCTCAAACGACCCATTAAGACAATTCAAGGTATCCCGTATGCGGCGGCCTAATGGTTAAAGGTAGTCCAACCCAGATGGACGGAGTCCCTAACCCACTTAACTCGAAGTCCCGGGGCAAACTCATCCGCCTGAAAGCCTAATGATGGTAAACACACTCGGCCTTTAGGTCGAACTAGTAGCCGAGGCCCCTTCGATATTCATTCATCGAGCATGGTGCCACTAAATAAGTGATATATACAATAAGGATTGAACCCGAGTCACTTGAATCACAGGCCAATGCCTTAGTCATTACAACTTACCGTGATATATCTTTTTGGTAAAACTATTTATATGTTTAAAGTGAAACTATTTTACATATTTTAGGTAGTATGCACTCGATATGGATGTAATAAACTAAACCAACAATTAAACACACAATTTTTGTGTTTTTATTCTAGTTCTTAAGTTGGTTTTGCGGCCGTAAACAAAAAGAGTTCTCTCGAAGTTGGATCATTTTAAAAAATGTCATGTATTGTATGGGTCAACATTTTGAATCAAAATAGCCTCATGTGTAAGTCAAGGGTAGGGTTTAACGGGATTCAGTTGACCGCCGTCAAAAATAAAGGAAGAACCTTGACTTTAATCTGCCCGTAAATGACGACAGCTGATAAAATTAAAGTTGAAGGACTAAAGATGACGTTGTGTGTAAACTACTGGGACGAAAGATGACGTTGTCTCTATATATACACCTTTTCCACCCTAATACGATCCGCTTATTGTCATCGGCTAGGGTTTCATTGGCGAAAAAAACCCCAATCCGCTCAATTATTAATCAATCGGTATGTGGTTTTATCATCAATTAGTATTCGATTCGATTCGATGACAAATTGCTGATTTAATTCGTTAATTTCTTGCAGAGATTGTAGATTGATCTTGAATCGCTGATCCCCAATTCGTGTTCTGCACCCGCTTGCTCACTGTAAGTTTTTTTAGATATATATTTTTTTATAAAATTGATCTCATCGTGTTTTTTTCGCTTTCTGAATCGTGTTTTCATCTGTTTGTGGTTATTTATCCTGCAGAATCATCTCGATGGCGAATGGCGAGGTATCTATCTATATTATTTCTTTTATTTTTTTTATATTTTTTAAAAGTTATTGTCTTCCTGTATTAAATCTTGCATATATATTATATATATAATTTCCTTATTTTGAGAACATTTTTTTTTCTTGAAAACTCTCAAATTATATATTGGATCACATGTGGAAAAAACTTTTTTAAAAAACCTTCAAAATTAGCCTTTTTGTAAACTTCGCACATGTAAACAAACTGACATTATATAAGGTTTTGAAAAAAAATTATGGGTTCTCAAATTAAAGGGTACATATCAATTTCTCAATAACTAATTTTTATCTGATTTGATGACATACAGTTTATAATTGCCTGTATCGACAATTCAAGGGAGGCATATCTTCGTGGTACCTATGAGGCTCAAATTGTTGCTCTTAAACATTATTGCAAAACTAAATTGGCTGTATGTGCTTTTTTCCCCCATAAAAATCAATACTATTTTTATTTTTACAGCTCTATCAGTATACTTAATGTAATGTGTTACTGCAGAATAAGTCTAAAACTTTGGTTACCGTATTATCAATGGCTTCAAATAATTTTAGTAAGATGTGGGATCCTGTAACTAATTATGAAGAAATCGAGCTTTACTTATCAAGTATGTATTCTATATATATATTTGTTGCCTTCTTTCTGATATATTATATATATATGTTGCCTTTTTTCTGATTAGTTAGTTTGCTATATAAATTTTATATCATATTATTCTTTCATTTATATATATTTGTACATGATTTTTTTTATGTTTATTTTAGGGCACAATTTAACTATTAAAATATGGGTATATGCTTGTTTTCCAGATATCCGGCGTAGTGCAGGCGTCTTGCTTTTTCAAGAAACAATACACTCTGCCGGTGCCTTGTGTATTTCCCGATGTCCCCCACATATGCAAAAAAGGATACTTCTTCTTGTTGGAAGGTATGTAATAATTCTATGCTTAAAATGTGTGTATGTGTGTATTATATCTATATGCTTATATATGTATTTGTTCCCTCCATTTTTTCAACTTTAAATAATTGAAAACCTCAAAATACCCTTAGAAGAAATTTCAATAACTCATTTTTCTCTCTCCTTAAATCTCAACCACTCATTTTTCTCTCTTTCCTATATAAATCATTTTATTCCTCTAATTTATTCAAAAAATTTTATCTCAAAAACCCTATATCGATAAATTATAAAATTTATATGGGTGTTCTTAAAATTTTATGTTCTTTCGTTAGAGATGTCATTCGATATACTTACAACGAATTTTTAAATCCGAGGAGCCCGAACGGCTAAGGCATTTGGCTATCACACTCTATGACATATCACCTCCTATGACCTATCACCCCCACCATCTCACCGTCGCAACGCGCGGGTACTTTTCCTCGTATATGTATATGTATGTGTGTGGGCGCTAATCAATTATGTGTGTTTCTTTGCTGCCAGTGATGTAAATTCGGATGTTGAGGAAATGAAGTGGTATGGAGAGAAATTGAAAAGCTACACTATAGCTGTTGATATTGTCAGCTTCTACCTAGAGGAAAAGCTTGAAAATTATGAGAGAGAGGAGCTTGATGCATTCTTTGGTGAAGTCAACTGTGGCAACAGCCACATTAAACATGTTGAACGTAAAGACGTGAAACCTTGCTCTTTATCTATTCACAAGGTTCTAACCGAGTCTATTTTCAGTCCCTCCAATCATGCTGATGGGGAGGTATCTATCTATTTATATTGTTCCTTTCATTTTTATTTATTTTTTAAAAATTATTGTCTTCCTGTATTAAATCTTTCATATATATCTTGAAAGAAGGTTCCTTAAAAGAAAGGAGGAGAGATTTTCATCTTTTTTTATTTTTTTAAAAAATTTTTTCATTCTTTTTTTAATTAACCAATTCTAAATAAAAAAAAATTTAAAAATAAAAAATTTCTAAGATGAGTCAGTGTATAAGAGTGCTTCGCCCTCAGAGATAGTGGTGATCGGAGATGATTACAGTAATCAAAGGTGGTGGTGATTGAAGATGGTTGTGGAAAACGATGTATATGATACGGGTAATAATAAGAGTACGCTAGGGGCTTCACCCTTAAGGGTGATAGGTCATAGGGTGATCGGTGATGGGGTGATCTACCTAATGGGATCCGCCCTTAGCCGCCATGACTCCGACATAGACTAACAGGCGATGTAGTTATACGGGCTACGACAATGCTATGGGAAAATTTTATTTATTTTTTCAAAATTTTTTTGGAATAAGTTGATTAAATGAGAATGAAAAATTGAAAAAAATGATAAAACTAAGCTAAAACATTCAAAAACTAACTTTCTCTACCTTCTTTCTCTTTTGATCTATTTCTATATTTATATATATATATATATATCAATTTCTCAGTAACTAGTTTTATTTATTTGATTTGATGACATACAGTTTATAATTGCCTGTGTCGACGATTCAAGGGAGGCATATCTTCGTGGTACCTATGAGGCTCAAATTGTTGCTCTTCAACATTATTGCGAAACTAAATTTACTGTATGTGCTTTTTTTCCTATTTAATTTTTTTTTTTTATAATTATAACAACTGTTTGTATTCTATTAGTATACTTAATGTAATTTGTTACTGCAGGATAAATTTAAGACTGAGGTGACCGTATTCTCAATGGCTTCACTTAAAATTTGTGTTCGTGCAACTAAATATAAAGAAATTCTGAGTTACTTACCAAGTATGTATTATATACACATATGTTGCCTTCTTTCTGATTCTTTAGTTTGCTATATAAATTTTATATCATATTATCTTTTCATTTATATATATATTTGTACATGTGTTTTTTTAATGTTTATTTTAGTGCACAATTTTAATTATAAAAATATGCGTATATGCTTGTTTTCCAGATATCCATCCTGGAGCAGGCTCCATGCGATTTGAAGAAGTACTACTCGATGCCATTGACATGTGTAAATCCCCATGTCCCCCAAATAAGCAAAATAGGATACTTTTTCTTGTTGGAAGGTATGTAATACTTCTATGCTTAAAATGTGTGTATGTGTGTATTATATGTATATGCTTATATATATGTGTGGGCGCTAATCAATTATGTGTGTTTCTTTTCTGCCAGTCCTGTACACACGACTGGTGCGCAAATGGAGAGTTATGGATCGATGTTGAGAAGCGACACTATAGCTGTTGATGTTGTCACCTTTTATCTCAAAAATCCGTTCATTAACAACGAGTGTGGGACAATGGAGCTTGATGAATTGTTTGGTGCTGCTAACTCTGGCAACAGCCACATTAAACATGTTGAACCTAATGACGTGAAACCTGAATCTCCATCTATTCACGAGGTTCTATCCAAGTCTATTTTAAGTCCCTCCAGTGAGACAAATCATCATGAAAAAGAAAAAGCGAAGAGTCCTGCTGCTGGGGATAATAAACTTGTCGGATCCGAAGCAGTATCTAATGAAGGGGTGAAGTTGGGCAAGCGGAAGGCTGTTTAATCGTTTTAATGCATGTCTATGTTGTCGGATGGTTTATGTGTTTGTTTATGTTTATCGTGTCCCTCTATGTATTTGTCACTTGGCGACAAGTGTTTGAATGACTTATCATCGTACTAGCGTTTGAATCTGTTACATGTAGTATGTCGGATGGTTTATGTTTGTTTATGTTTATCGTGTCCCTCTATGTATTTGTCACTTGGCAACAAGTGTTTGAATGACTTATCATCGTACTAGCGTTTGAATCTGTTACACGTAGTATGTACTCATGGTGTTTGGGTCTTCTAGTCATTGCCAGCAATAAGAGATCAAGAGTAAATATTCTTATCTCATGTTCTTTTAACCATTATGTTACACAGTTTACCTAGTCTAACGTTGGCTATGGTATCAATGTTGGCATTTCCATCTATATCTTATATCTATATATATAAGTTGGCATTTCCAGCTACACACCTCCTTTTTTTTCAACATCTGCTATCAGCTATCAGCTATGTATGAAGGACAACGTTTACCACGAAAGTGAGCCTTTTTATCTATTTATTTGCTTTAGCCTTTTAGGTTTTCCAGAGATTTATTCTTTCTATCTTTTCTTTTCATCTGTTTTTTCTCCTTGATTTATTCATCTATTTGATGAATTTTTTATTCAACCACTTTTGGTTGATAATATTTTAATTGATATGATTTTTTTGTTTGAGTTGTACTATCACAGTTTTTAATTTGCAGCCTCATTGGTGGTTGGAGATTATTACTAAAGGTGTTCGATGAAATGCTTGAGACTCAAATTGTTTGTAATCTAAATTAATATTTTGGTGTGCATCTGACTATATCTTGTTTGTATCCAGGGAACTGATGATGGTCGCGTGGAATCTCCTGTTATGATCAAAAGGAAATCTGATAGAGGCAATATAGACATAGATGTATCCAGCGGGTATTGTTCTTTACCAAATAAGTTCAAGCACAATGTTTTGGCCTGTTCATGCCTCTTTTTAAACTTTGAATGTGTCCTTTGCTTCTTATTTTCTATAGTACGTAACTCTGATGGCTTATGGAACTTTCTGCTACCCCGTCCAACCCCATCTGCCGACCTCCAGTCAGAAACTGCCTACAGAAGTGTATGTCTTATGATTACCTTTTTAAGATTGTATACACATATAAAGGTTTGTCTGCACGTCTTGTGTAGGTCAATCCCTTCTGTTATATGTTTGTTTCTTCTTGATGGAAAAAGCTTATCTGATAGTTGACTTCCGAGTTGGATTTTGTGAATAAATTTAAATGAATGAAAAGACATTGTTTTGGGCAACTAGTGATAATATGGCTATATGTCCTATAAAGTTCATGTTAGCGACAAGGTTCAATTTGTTTCAGCTCTTATATTATCTGCCGGAGAGGGGAGGATTTGAACGAGAACTACTAGTTACTTGTTAATTCTCATGTGATCAAGTTCATTCACATGTGATAAGTGATAGATGTTCAAATGACTTAAATAATATTGAAACCCGAGAAATTACCTTTTAACATGTGATTAGATCCATTCACATATCAAATATCATGTTTTCATCTTTTTTTATTCTCATGTGAACCCCTCGCTCTTTTCACTTGTTGATGGACTTGATCATTTTCGAACCAACTATTAATCTTGCGATATCTAACCTTTGTGTGTTTCTCCATTCTCTTTTGAACCTTTTACTTGTTAAGGCCTAAGGGTATGTGGTCTAGATGTCAAATAGATATATTTCCAAACATCGAAAGAAGTTCTTATGTTTTTTATTCCACATTTCTTTGCCATTTTGGTTTATACAAGCCTGATTATGTTATCTTTTATATTGCACATATCTGTCAGTTGAAAATCTAAATTAATCACGTTCCTGCAGGATGATACAAGTGTACTGGATTCAAATGAGATCCAACGGTTTGAGTTATTAAGAAACGAACTTATAGAACTTGAATGGCGAGTCGAAAGAAGTGCAAAATGCTCTGAGAATGAAGAGTTTCTCTTGTTATTTGTACTTTAAAACCTTTTTAGTAATTCATATTCTCAATTCCTTAAGAGCATGGTCCCTGAAAGAGAAGGCTTATGGACTGTTAATGTCAAATCATAATTGTAAGGCGGCAAAAAAGCAGGCTTTGTTTGGTTAATTTAGGCATCCGACCCGTTTTGCGAGCCGACTAATCCCAAGGCGACCACCTGCTTTACGGGTTGCCCGGAGTCGTCGCTGACTCACTGGTGAACCTCCGTGGCCACAAGGGGGTGTATTTTTTTCTCCTAGGATTCGCATTTGGTACCTCAGAGTGGGTCAAAATGGGATTGGGTTAAACCAGGTAACTTTAATGTCCGCATGTGTGTCAAACGCCTTAAACATTTGAATACATGTTTACTGACTTCTAACCATTTAAACCCGTTTCAGGTGTAGCTAGTATTTTTAAGTATCTAACCTGTTTGACTCATTGTTATTAAATACGACCCGAAGAACCCACATTCATAGAGTAGGTTTAAATCACCACCGCTATGTATAATTGTATATAAAGGGTTGTTGGATAAGAATGAGATGATCAGATGATGTGCAGTTTTCGGTCGCATTATGGTTTAGGGTATTTGTGGGTTTTAGAAGATTAATAAGATCTGTTTACTTAGCAATTATTTCCTCTCCTGTTCTGAGTCATTTTAGGGGTTGTTTCCTTGCTCAAAATAATATCATTGTTCACCTACCAATTCTGAAGTGATCTGTTTTTGTGTCCGTTTGTTATAATTTCATTTTTATAATTATCGCCTTATCGGTCCCCTGCATTTGCGCTAGGAGAATATCAAAATGACTGGTGATCCTGCCAATTATTCTAAAGATGCTAAGGGATTCAGCTGGTCAAAGCTGACGTGAAAGACAAAATCATTGAAAGATCCATAAGCAAGTTCAAAGGAACTACCACGGTAGATGACAAATTTACCCAAAGCAAGTTGAGACTGATTATGTTTCTCGTTGATTAGACAATATACCTTAACTGTGCAAGCAGTTAGTTTTGCTAGTTTTGTGGATTGTACAATATAATTATGTCTACGCCCGCAATGCTGGTTACTGATTATTATAGTAGATGTATAAACAGGATGAGTTGCAGGGTATCCAACTTCTGGTCATATAGGTGCTGCAGCTACTGGATTACTTAGAAGGGTTGTTACAGGGTATGAACTGACTGAGAGAAAAACAAGCTCTTCGAAGAACTTTAACCGATCTGGCATCAGTAGTTCCAACTGGCATTCTCATACTACTACCTGTGAGTTCCTCTATTAGTTCCTCTATTAGTGTTACAAATTTTAGAGGTGGCAATCACGACCCATTTAATTGTGAATTGGTTGGTTCAGATTGTGTTTCATCTCTGTTGGGTCAAATGGGATTGGGTTAAACCAGGTAACTTTAATGTCCGCATGTGTGTCAAACGCCTTAAACATTTGAATACATGTTTACTGACTTCTAACCATTTAAACCCGTTTCAGGTGTAGCTGGATTCAAATGAGATCCAACGGTTTGAGTTATTAAGAAACGAACTTATAGAACTTGAATGGCGAGTCGAAAGAAGTGCAAAATGCTCTGAGAATGAAGAGTTTCTCTTGTTATTTGTACTTTAAAACCTTTTTAGTAATTCATATTCTCAATTCCTTAAGAGCATGGTCCCTGAAAGAGAAGGCTTATGGACTGTTAATGTCAAATCATAAATGTAAGGCGGCAAAAAAGCAGGCTTTGTTTGGTTAATTTAGGCATCCGACCCGTTTTGCGAGCCGACTAATCCCAAGGCGACCACCTGCTTTACGGGTTGCCCGGAGTCGTCGCTGACTCACTGGTGAACCTCCGTGGCCACAAGGGGGTGTATTTTTTTCTCCTAGAATTCGCATTTGGTACCTCAGAGTGGGTCAAAATGGGATTGGGTTAAACCAGGTAACTTTAATGTCCGCATGTGTGTCAAACGCCTTAAACATTTGAATACATGTTTACTGACTTCTAACCATTTAAACCCGTTTCAGGTGTAGCTAGTATTTTTAAGTATCTAACCTGTTTGACTCATTGTTATTAAATACGACCCGAAGAACCCACATTCATAGAGTAGGTTTAAATCACCACCGCTATGTATAATTGTATATAAAGGGTTGTTGGATAAGAATGAGATGATCAGATGATGTGCAGTTTTCGGTCGCATTATGGTTTAGGGTATTTGTGGGTTTTAGAAGATTAATAAGATCTGTTTACTTAGCAATTATTTCCTCTCCTGTTCTGAGTCATTTTAGGGGTTGTTTCCTTGCTCAAAATAATATCATTGTTCACCTACCAATTCTGAAGTGATCTGTTTTTGTGTCCGTTTGTTATAATTTCATTTTTATAATTATCGCCTTATCGGTCCCCTGCATTTGCGCTAGGAGAATATCAAAATGACTGGTGATCCTGCCAATTATTCTAAAGATGCTAAGGGATTCAGCTGGTCAAAGCTGACGTGAAAGACAAAATCATTGAAAGATCCATAAGCAAGTTCAAAGGAACTACCACGGTAGATGACAAATTTACCCAAAGCAAGTTGAGACTGATTATGTTTCTCGTTGATTAGACAATATACCTTAATTGTGAATTGGTTGGTTCAGATTGTGTTTTATCTCTGTTGGGTCAAATGGGCATAATAAAAATTATTTCTTATATTGAAATCAAAATTGTAATTGTTAATGAGCTCTCTTGTCATGGAACAGATGAGCAGTGCTAGTGCTAGTATTGTATTATATATAGTGGCCTTGTAATATCATTAGTGGCCACGGTTATAATATATATATATATATATATTATATAATAATATTATTATTATTAATATCATTAATGGCCATGGTTATGAACAGTAACCATGGTCTGTTGTTTGTAAAAATAAAACGTAAGTTGCTTTTGGTTGGACTGGTTTGGAATGTTTTTGTTTATGCACCTGATTTCGGGTTCGACTCTCACGGTCATTTTTTTTTACCCTGCTCATAACTTATAAAGTGCATTGCCACGTGTTATATTTGGGTTTATCATAAAATCAATTACAATAGCAACTGATTGCCATCTGTTGTTCTATTGTTCGTGTCATCATTCTGAGTATCTCTCTCCACTCAAAACCTGTTATCACTATCAGTCTTCTTCTCAGTTTTCATCTTCTTGGGAGTATTGTTAGGTAATGTTTTTTGATTATTTTATTTTGCAAAATAAAATTGGTTTGTGGGTAATTTTTTCTATCAAACTATGATCATTAGATGAAAAAATATGGAATTCTTCATACTTTTTGGGGTTGTTGGGTTAACGACCTACACAAAAAGGATACTTTTTTAATTATTAGTACCATCAATATATAAATATCATGAAATCTTTTTATATTTTGAATCCTCAGTCACCGATTAACACAAATAGTGCTTCTTATGAAAAAAAATTTTATAGTATTTTTCATGTTATTTAATTTTTGGGGATATTTTTACTTATGAAAAGATGACCATCAGGCTTTCTTTTGCTATAATTTTTGGGTTATTGGGAAACAAAAAACCTTTTTTCACAGAAATTAGATGAGGTTGATATCATCTGAGTTTTCTTATCAATGATAACTAGATTTTAGGCCCGTCTAATACACGGGCTTAACTTTATCAATATTAGATGTTAGTTTATTATGATTTAAAATTTAGTTTAGAACTTTTAATAATAAAAAATTGATCTATATTATAAAACTTTGAGTTTTATAGTGAAATATTTTTAAAAATATGTTCATCGAATTTGTTTACTGTGACATACATAACGATATTTGAATATTACAAAATCATAATATGTCCATCAAAGTTGTAGATTGTGACATACTTAGCAATATTTAAATATTAACAAATCATAATAGGTCATTATCATTTTATTTGATTTATTGTCACACAAGGTGATATTACATTCTTATTTTACACTTTTAAGAATAATATCTTATTTTTAGATGAAACATATTCCAAATATTTCAATTAGAATATGACAATGTTATATGTGTTTTTTATAAAGATTATATTTTTACATGCTTTATTTTTCGTATATGTGTCATGACAATTACTAAAAAAAACTTCAAAAAAATGATAATAGTACAATTACATTTAAAAATCTTAATATATTTACATTAAATTTTATTTACTTTTTAGTAATTAATTTTATATATGATAGAACGTATAAATAAGATATATAATAGCTAATATTCTATTGGATATAAAAAGTGTAAATTTGTAATTGAAAACAAAAAAGTGTAAATTAAAGTCAAAATTGAAAACAAAAGTCAACTTTAAGAATCGAGAGTTGTGATTGGTCAATAAGTTTTTAGAGCAACTGTCTTTTATTATATTAAAAAAGAAAATATTTTATGTAAGAAAAAATTTAGAAATAAAATGTTGAATACTTTTTTAATTATTAGTACCATCAATATATAAATATCATGAAATCTTTTTATATTTTGAATCCTCAGTCACCGATTAACACAAATAGTGCTTCTTATGAAAAAAAAATTTATAGTATTTTTCATGTTATTTAATTTTTGGGGATATTTTTACTTATGAAAAGATGACCATCAGGCTTTCTTTTGCTATAATTTTTGGGTTATTGGGAAACAAAAAACCTTTTTTCACAGAAATTAGATGAGGTTGATATCATCTGAGTTTTCTTATCAATGATAACTAGATTTTAGGCCCGTCTAATACACGGGCTTAACTTTATCAATATTAGATGTTAGTTTATTATGATTTAAAATTTAGTTTAGAACTTTTAATAATAAAAAATTGATCTATATTATAAAACTTTGAGTTTTATAGTGAAATATTTTTAAAAATATGTTCATCGAATTTGTTTACTGTGACATACATAACGATATTTGAATATTACAAAATCATAATATGTCCATCAAAGTTGTAGATTGTGACATACTTAGCAATATTTAAATATTAACAAATCATAATAGGTCATTATCATTTTATTTGATTTATTGTCACACAAGGTGATATTACATTCTTATTTTACACTTTTAAGAATAATATCTTATTTTTAGATGAAACATATTCCAAATATTTCAATTAGAATATGACAATGTTATATGTGTTTTTTATAAAGATTATATTTTTACATGCTTTATTTTTCGTATATGTGTCATGACAATTACTAAAAAAAACTTCAAAAAAATGATAATAGTACAATTACATTTAAAAATCTTAATATATTTACATTAAATTTTATTTACTTTTTAGTAATTAATTTTATATATGATAGAACGTATAAATAAGATATATAATAGCTAATATTCTATTGGATATAAAAAGTGTAAATTTGTAATTGAAAACAAAAAAGTGTAAATTAAAGTCAAAATTGAAAACAAAAGTCAACTTTAAGAATCGAGAGTTGTGATTGGTCAATAAGTTTTTAGAGCAACTGTCTTTTATTATATTAAAAAAGAAAATATTTTATGGAAGAAAAAATTTAGAAATAAAATGTTGAATTTTTTTAATTAATTAAATGATGAAAATCTAAAACAAAATTCTCAAGTTGATAACTACAAATTGTAATAATTATAAATTAAGTATTTAATGAGGGTAAAAAGTGTAAATTATTGATAAAAAACAACAAAGTGTAAATTAGTGAGATTTTTTCTACAAATATTAATATAAATATCATCTACCAATAAACTAAAACAGAATTGAGATATTCTTGAAACGACACGTGACATAATCCTTGATCGACACGTGTCCTTTTAATTTATTTATTTTATTAAATTAGCTTTTTTAATTGTATATAGATTCAATTTTCTTATTTGACTTAGAATTAAACTCTAACTCTTGGCTTATTAATACAAAAGACATTATAACCTTATTTGATTGATAGTTTTCTCATTAATAAATTGTATCTTTTTCTTTCTCAATTCTTCAACTCCTATTACTTATATTACTTATAAGTTATTATAAGTTATTAATATGAAAAACTTCAAATAATTGAGTTTACGATCCAAAATCAAAAGGCTATTTGCCATCATCCACTATGTTTACAAGTTCCAATTTTGATGTGATTTTAAAAATTTAAGGTAAATCTAAAACTCTAACTAAACATATATTATATTTATCATTACTGTTTATTATAATTTAGCTTCGATCATCGGTTTACTTTAACCACAATTTATTTCATACTCACGAATCATGTATGAGGCATATTCGAATTTCTTTATGATAACTAGATTTTAGGCCCGTGTCTAATACACGGGCTTAACTTTATCAATATTAGATGTTAGTTTATTATGATTTAAAATTTAGTTTAGAACTTTTAATAATAAAAAATTGATCTATATTATAAAACTTTGAGTTTTATAGTGAAATATTTTTAAAAATATGTTCATCGAATTTGTTTACTGTGACATACATAACGATATTTGAATATTACAAAATCATAATAGGTCATTATCATTTTATTTGATTTATTGTCACACAAGGTGATATTACATTCTTATTTTACACTTTTAAGAATAATATCTTATTTTTAGATGAAACATATTCCAAATATTTCAATTAGAATATGACAATGTTATATGTGTTTTTTATAAAGATTATATTTTTACATGCTTTATTTTTCGTATATGTGTCATGACAATTACTAAAAAAAACTTCAAAAAAATGATAATAGTACAATTACATTTAAAAATCTTAATATATTTACATTAAATTTTATTTACTTTTTAGTAATTAATTTTATATATGATAGAACGTATAAATAAGATATATAATAGCTAATATTCTATTGGATATAAAAAGTGTAAATTAGTGAGATTTTTTCTACAAATATTAATATAAATATCATCTACCAATAAACTAAAACAGAATTGAGATATTCTTGAAACGACACGTGACATAATCCTTGATCGACACGTGTCCTTTTAATTTATTTATTTTATTAAATTAGCTTTTTTAATTGTATATAGATTCAATTTTCTTATTTGACTTAGAATTAAACTCTAACTCTTGGCTTATTAATACAAAAGACATTATAACCTTATTTGATTGATAGTTTTCTCATTAATAAATTGTATCTTTTTCTTTCTCAATTCTTCAACTCCTATTACTTATATTACTTATAAGTTATTATAAGTTATTAATATGAAAAACTTCAAATAATTGAGTTTACGATCCAAAATCAAAAGGCTATTTGCCATCATCCACTATGTTTACAAGTTCCAATTTTGATGTGATTTTAAAAATTTAAGGTAAATCTAAAACTCTAACTAAACATATATTATATTTATCATTACTGTTTATTATAATTTAGCTTCGATCATCGGTTTACTTTAACCACAATTTATTTCATACTCACGAATCATGTATGAGGCATATTCGAATTTCTTTATGATACAATTTATATAGCTACCGTATATCGTACGGGTATTAGAACAATATATTTGGATAATGATTATTAAAATTATTAATTTATAATTAAATTAATTATGACATCATTAATTTCGAATTTGATAAAATTGAAAGCTATGATTGGTTAATAAGCTATTAGGTCAGTTGTCTTTTAGTATATATAAAGATACTAATAATTTGTCTTATGCTGCGTTTTTCCTTCGCAGCATCTTCCTGCCAGGAACAGGTTTTCAACTGTTTCTGTGTAAGCAAGCAATTAGTCTTTTGCATTATTGCATTTTTTGGCAGTTAAATATCGAGCTACTTCTTGCATTTTACCTGAAAAACCTTTTCAATTCTCATCAGCTATGCTTTCAGAAGATGGATTCCATGATTCCAACCATATACCTATGTAAGTTCCAAAATCCAAAACGTGTTCTAGAAGAAGTCATTTTAGAGTTTCCTTTAGCTTATTTTATAAATAGGATATATGTTTTACCTTCCGTCTGTTTCAGGGGCTGATGGATATTTGTGATAATCAAAATTAAATAACAGGTGATGTTAACTGCCTGTATGGCTGTATTAGTCAATTTTAGTATTTGTTTTTCATCTTTTTTTTTTCACTATCCCTGTTAACCACGAAAAAAGTTGTCATGAAACACCATCTTAAATGACCAAACAGATTACATTATTACTACTGGAGGCTGCAAGGTAGAATGGAAGACAAAAGTAAAAAAGACGGCATCATTGATTGTTTATACTCTCATACAAATCATAATACAAGTAAAATCATTCTAAATTTCATACTACGCACACTAAAAGTGCTACCAACACAGCAATGTGCCCGTTCAAGTTACCCTTTGGAAACAAATAACAATGGCCAAGAGCATATTTGACACGGACGCCATCTAAAAAGCAAAGGAACCAGGGATCATATTAGTTACCTCAATGAAGGTCCTCAGCTACTTGAGTAAGCTCACACAACTAAATTAACTACTAAACAGAAAAATGCGAGTTTTAGCAGTAAAAGTTTCATACAGACTTACCAGAATTTTTTAACTAAACGCAGGAAAGTCACAACTGCAATCAACAACCAACACGTTTATATTCCTCAATACACAAGTTTTGGAGAATGAAAGCCTTAAACAGGTAAATTTCGTTGCACTTACATACATGAATTTTAAAACATTAGCTGTTGCAGGGAAGTTTGTTGTTCTGTTGAGTATATTTTTTAAATATCTCTATAAATCCATGACAACTAAAACTATAATCAACCGATATATGAATGTGGATATAGTTGTCACAACCTACTCAACTCATTCCCTTGGCTAAATCTATGAATGTGGAGATACTTTTGTTCATAATTTCGAAATCTATGTATATGAAAATAACTGATCTTTCAGCCAATAATCAGCTTGATACAGACTAAATCGGGCTTTCTTACCGAGTAGAGACTGTTTGCTCCCATCTTCTTTGAACTGGAAACTTATAAGTGAGTTTTTTGACTACATAGACATATAAGGACTTAGAGGTAACAAATTGGCTGGCCAGACAAGGTGGCAAAAGCATGAATTTTACCAGCCTAAAGTTTACCCAAAAAGACGAGTAACCAATCAATCTTGGGGTAAATAGTCTCTAATGCTTATGTTTAACAGATAAAGAAATAATTTATATCAGCAACGAAGTCTGAATGTAACCTGCTCAGCATATAGAATAGCATATTAACACCAAAAATAAGAAACCTGAATGATAAAATCACCCTGACCAGAAATTTTGGTCAAACGCTAGCATAAGCATAACTAGAAAATTAGTCTGTCACACTAATGAAACCTGAACTGTTGTGAAGATGAGATTTAGAAGTCGAGAAAAAGCCAAGTTAAGTAGGTTTGGTAACGAGTCAAAATGGGTTAATCTTTAGTGAGTCATAATAGGTCAAGGTCAAATTTGAAAGTTTACCCAAGTTGTCGCTAAGGGGTTGTCGTGGGTAACATTTTTCGATAGACCGTTATTCATGAGATTCATGTCAATTGAGTTTCTTAGGCCCATGTGCATATCGTTATGCTCGGAACATGGTTTTATACATTTCTGAACATTGACTTATTGCATATTTAATTTACTTCAAAATTTTACTCATCATGAAGATATTGGTAATCTGGTCCTAAACTTGTAATCCTTCAGCCACAAAAGAAATAAATGAATAATAAAGTAACTTTATAGGTTATATATTGTTTATGCTATTGTTTTGCAGTAAATTGGTTGTTTCAAAGTTGCATTATACCTTTTTTTTCTTGCCCTTTTCAGGTTTTTTGGGGGTTGTTTGAATACTATTTGGGGGCTATTTGAAGGCTCTTTGGATCTGATGCATATACTAGAACCAGCAGCTCATATGGGCACAAAACCAAGGACTGATACAAATATATAATAGGTGCCACAAGATTCAATATAGAGCAACATTACCAATACAAATCTGTTGTAAAGGTATTCATGATCGGTTACATATAAAGGTCATGACATTCTCTGCAGCTAAAACCGTATATCAAATCTTTAGGTAACATAGTCATGATCAGTTACATAGAAAGATCATGACATTGGTTGTAACTTAAAATCAAATACTAACTTTTGTTAAGAAACTAATATCGACATCCGTAGTTCGTTACATATTACATTTATACTTTTAAATGTAAAAAAAATCCATCGCCAACAATTTTGACAACATCACAAATTGGAGCCGTGCGAGCCCGTGCGGCTGGATTTCCCTAGCTGTAGAGAAAGTACACAGAGTTGAGTCGTTAACAATTATTATCTTCTAATGTCAGCATACTTCGTCTACTCGTCTTACACCGACTAATTCTATAGATTCAAATCTTATCTAAAGTTTAGATTATTAATTAATCATGGATTTCAGTTTATGAAAGGGTCAACCATTAATATTAATCATGATTAATTATCAGAGACAATGAGACATATACAATATAAAGTTAACATACAAGGGAATATAAGATGCTGATCATTTATTTGTAGCATGTGTATAAAATCTTCGTTCATCGAAGATCTCACCTTCCATGGTCAAATAATACTCCCTCCGTCCCAATTTAAATGTCATTGTTTGACATTTTGGGTCTTTTTTGTTCAATTTTGACCGTCTAGTTTGAGATTTGTGTTATGTAATACTTGATGTAAAAATATATGAATCGATTGAGTTTTGAATGTACTTTACATTAATATAACTTTCACCAAGTATTATAAAACACAAACAATAATATTAATGGTCAAAGTTGCGAAAGAAAGACTCGGACAGTCAAACTTAGACACTTAAATTGGGTCGGAGGGAGTACCTTTTTTTTCTGTGTGCCTAGCTTGTCAACATCTTACATCTTTGCTTGAATTTCAGTGTTATCTATACAGTGTATGTGAATTGTGTGAGTCGTGACATCTTAATCTTAATTACATACTATAAAACAGTTAAACTAATGACTTATTGGCCAATCACAGATTTTATCAAATTGTCGCTGATGTCATCATTTAATTTTTTATACATATTATTAAATCCAATTTTAGAATAGTCGATCTCTATGCCTAAAAAAAAGTGCATCCTTATTTAAATAAACACTATTATTGAAAAAAGCTATATATTGATTAGATTAATATTATTAAAAAAAATAAAATGGATACTAAAAACAAAAGTAATTATCTACAACGTACACAAAAAGGTATCTATTAATAAAAAATAATCACGTATATGATTATATGTTAATCTTTACTTTGATGTAAATCTTACTACTGATTATATATTCCCCTGATAATAATAATAAAAACAATATGATTATTATTAATTCACTAGATAGTTAATTTTGAATTGAATTGAAGTGAAATAAAGTAATTATACCAGGCGGCGCCTAAGACGGAAACACCGATAGCGACGGCGATACCGATGGCGGAGAAGGTATAAGGGGAGATCTTTAACATTGCACGTGCCCATGAGCCTGATGCTCCGATTACGATGGCGCCTGACATCGATCGATCGTAATTGTGTGGCTTTGATTTTGTGTGTGGCAGAGCAAGAGATTATATTATTAAGTTGATTAAAAAATTGAAATTGGTTTTTAATTAGATAGATCTATCGTAGCTAGGCATGGCAAAGGATTAAGGGCAAAGGGTGCGGCATATTTCATCGGTTTTTTTTTTTTAGTTTGGATAGGCCTTTTGGCTTCATTGTATGCTATCTATCGGCAAGTATTGGCATTTTTCGTCGGCTATATATATCGGTCATATTTGGCCAATCTTTATGAACTTTGGGTGCGTGCTATGTGACCATTTTTCTTTTGTTCTTTTGCCAAAAAGCATCTCACTCGAAACCTAATTTTTTATTTGGGGTTTTCGATTTTGAGACATACGATGGTTTTTTGGCTTCTATTGGGGGAATCCATGCTGGAAACGACTTGCCGATTCTCCTAACGTACAATACCTTTTTCCGACGAGATCTGAAACCCCTTTTTGGGGTTTCTTTTCGTCGCCGGCCAAAACGTTCACATTTATTATGACCAAATAGTTGTTTGGCAATGGTGCAGTTGGTACTTTTCATTGGCTTTTTCAATGGCTACTTTTCCGGTGACCCCTTTTTTGAGGTTTCTGGTTGTTGCTACGGTTGGTACATGCTTTTCCGGTGACCTCATTTTTTGGGTTTTCTGGTTTCCGTTGTTGCATGTTGTCCGCTACCCTTTTTGGGGTTTCTGGTGCTGTTGCTTCGGTTTTCTGGTGACCTTTTTTTGGGGTTTAATTTCTGGTTGCTTTGATTTTCCGACGAGCCCTTTCTGGGTTTTCCGGTTAACTGTTGCTGCTTATGATTATATGTATATTTATATTTATCTTTAATATTGCCGTTAATCGCATGTTTCTGATTAGCGTGGTAGTGTTAACTTAGCGGTAGCGTTGCCGAAATTTTTCCTTAGTAGTGTTGCCGTATTTTGTTCCATTAAAGCAATAGGTAGTCAGAAAAGTAGTATTATGTCGGTGATCGTATCGCTGAACAATTAGGTTGTCGGCGTTACGTTTATATTGTCGATGATAATACAAAATGTTCGTAAAAATGGGACGCGGATGATTCGGGGTGTATCTTGGCGGGGTAAACCTTCGGGTTGGTAGTCATGGCGTCTTCGACTTCTGAATTCCCGACTCCCAAATTCTGAGCCTAAATATTATCTTTTATAAAAAAACGGGAACTGTTATAATTTTTCCAACAACCTTTTAATTTTCCGACATTGGCATTTTTGCTACTTTTTTTTTGCTCTACACCATCATTTTTGACTTAGTTTTTACAAGAATTGGTTACTTTTTGACAAAACCACGTGGTGTCTTCTTATTGGCTAAAAAAGAGCCACAAACAAGACAAATAGCCAAAGTATGGCTCTGCACCCTTGTCCCTTAGTGACCCACTGTATACACATCATACCACTACTAGAATTGTACCGGCGGCGGTGACAACGACGGTGGTTTAGTGGTGTCGGTGACGGAGGGTGATGGCATCGAGATTTGGTGTCGAGTGGTGTAACCGTGTAAGTTGGTGTAATGGTGATAATGCATATATTTTAGAAGATAGGGACCTAGAGTGTAAATTAGCAAAATAAAGGTTTAAAGTGTAAATTAATTCATTGAAGGTAAATTTGGTAATCTCTGATAACCCTTTCCATAGGGGATGTTTATTAAGGGTAATTTAGTACTTTTGCATCTAACCATTTTCTAACACTTTTTAAAAATAGGGGTTGATAATTATTATAAAGGAGTACTAGCATGGTACCCGCGCAATGTGACGGCGGTCGTGGAGATCGGCGGTCTAATGGTGTCGGTGATGATACTATTGTTGGTGGTGTTAGGTGGTGTAAGTTGATGTAAAGGTAATAGTGAAATATTTTACAAGATAAGGATTTAAAAAGTGTTAATTAGCAAGATAAGGGTTTAAAGTGTAAATTAATTCATTAAGGGCAAATTTGGTAATCTCTAATAACCCTTTCCATAGGGGATGTTTATTAAGGGTAATTTAGTACTTTTGCATCTAACCATTTTCTAACACTTTTTAAAAATAGGGGTTGATAATTATTATAAAGGAAAATTTGGTAATCTCTGATAACCCTTTCCATAGGGGATGTTTATTAAGGGTAATTTAGTACTTTTGCATCTAACCATTTTCTAACACTTTTTAAAAATAGGGGTTGATAATTATTATAAAGGAGTACTAGCATGGTACCCGCGCAATGTGACGGCGGTCGTGGAGATCGGCGGTCTAATGGTGTCGGTGATGATACTATTGTTGGTGGTGTTAGGTGGTGTAAGTTGATGTAAAGGTAATAGTGAAATATTTTACAAGATAAGGATTTAAAAAGTGTTAATTAGCAAGATAAGGGTTTAAAGTGTAAATTAATTTATTAAGGAAATTTGGTAATCTCTGATAACCCTTTCCATAGGGGATGTTTATTAAGGGTAATTTAGTACTTTTGCATCTAACCATTTTCTAACACTTTTTAAAAATAGGGGTTGATAATTATTATAAAGGAGTATCGATAGATAAAATTAATTAAAAACAATAACCTTTTTATTAAAAAAAGATCAGCCGTGCACTTTGGAGTCGAGTCCCAATATCGCAAGCAGCCACGTAGTTATGTTAGCTTCTAACTTTCCAATTCCATTACTTCACAATTCGGTATCTAATTGTTTACTAATTTAGGGAAATAGGTTATTTCTTAAGATTTATTGATTATTATATTGATTAATATTTAGATGATACTCTACTTATATATCAATAAATATTGTAAAGTCTCTAACCGAAGTTTTAGATAAGTTTATCCAAAAAACATCACTATCCTCATCGTTCTAATCTTTACCGTCATAATACTACATAAATTTTTTGTCAAAAACATTTATCGTTGATATTATATGTCATTATTGACTCGCTATTTTAGAGGCCTACTTTTAATTCTGAGCCAGACCTCGAACTTTTTTTTTCATTCTTATAGACGGCATTGTATTTAATATGCACATTATTCCAACAAACTATTGTTAAAAGGACACGAGACAAAACATAAACTCTTTACCTCCCGTTTTTATTATGCATGTCTTATGACACTATCATAATGAAATAAACTTATTTTGGTTGTAATCTCTTATCTGGCACCTTTAAGCTTGTCAAGTTATCATGCATTGCAGATTGCAATACTTCATATATTTTGTTAACTTATATAATAGTGCATATTTGTTAATCATCATTTAATGATCACGGTATTTTAGGGTAATCGAAATGTCAAATGATTTGTCCAAAACTTTAACATTTGGACCATTAAATTGTATAAGTCTAGTTAGTGACTAAGCCTTAATAATTTCAAGAAAAGAAAAAATTTTCAAATTACAAAAAAGTTAAACGTTATGTTAATATCATACTACTAATAGGCCAAAGTGGTTGTTTGTGTATTTTTTTTACTCTTTAATTGGTATACTATCTTTTTGGCGCTATACTTTTTTTTTTACGCCAAAGAGACTTTTATTGGAGTTTTAAAATTTCTTTCTCTATCTTGGAATATGAATTATCTACACTTTGTGTATTCTTTTTACTCTTTAATTGATATACTATCTTTTTAACGCTATACTTTGTTTTTTACGCCAAAGAAACTTTTATTGGAGTTTTAAAATTTCTTTCTCTATCTTGGAATATGAATTATCTAGATTTTGTTTGGATATATATTTAAGAAATTTTTTAAAGGATTGTTCATGTGATCTTTTTTTTTTAATTTTCTTTTGTTGTTATTTATTAGCCGTCTTTATTTGTTCTTTGTACTATTTGTAACACCCCGAGCCGAGGCCCGAAATATTACGGAAATCATATAGCACAAGGTGGAATTACAATAGATCAAGAACTAAATGCAAAAAAGATTCAGTGAATCCATTACAAAACGAAGCAAGTACCAAAATACATAAGGAGCAAATAACCATCAAGTTGCAAAAGACATTCAGAAGATGGCAAATCGATCATAAGTATAATGCAAAAGAAGGCCAATGAATCCTTGATCCATAAAGTCCAAAGCCCGGGTTTACAGCAAGCAACAATCAAACTCCACGTCCGGGGATAACCTGATTACCTGAAAAGTGTACTAAGCATAGTCAACACAAGGTTGGTGAGTTCGTAGTAATGGTCCATAAGGAACCATCGCCAATAAGCACAAGATACAGTAGAGGCTAGACATGACTTACAGTGAGCCTCTATGAACACAGTAACGTCCAACAACAAGATTACACAAAGTAAACAAGTGTGTAATAGGAGTGCACAAATGATAAGAATATCAATGCAAGTACCGAAATGCATAAATAAGTCAACATGCCTATCTTATGCGTGAACTCAGGTCACCTATGCAACGATACCCGCCTGTCATAGCAATGACACAGGCTGCATCTCAAAAACATCGAGATATATATGTCTATATACTCGGATGGCATGTCACCAACATCTCACAGGATAAGTGTATACATCTATACACTAGGATGTTTGAGTCCTCAACCGAGGGATTATGAACAATGTATGCAATGCTTACAATCAATCATAAGTGCATCCATCATGAACCAACAATCAATATACGATGAACATGAACCAATAATCGATATACGATGAACATGAACCAATAATCAATATTACCACCATTTCTATACGTACATACACTTAAGAGGATTGTACTTCCTTCGAGTCCCAGATGCTTATATATAGGGTCATCCGCAGCCTTCCCACCACATCTAAAACCCAATGAAGGCATAACCGACTTCCATGTATGTACGTCTATCCTAATATTAAAGAAATACTTAACCAAAACATAAACCAAGTCAACCGAACGAAGTGAACCGTCACATCAATCCAACAATCAAGACAATCAATAAATGCAAGTAACACGTAAGGTTTACACTTTTCAGCCCGAATCTCAAGCGAGTAGGGAGATACGAAACTCACCTTGATTGCTTATGAAAAGTTAAGTCGATATAAAGTCGAGTTATTGTCGTACAATGTTCTCCTCACGTCCAACACCTAAATATCGATCATATACATTCACATCAACATTCATAAACACGCATACAAAGTTATCAAGAATTCGGCAAAACCCTAATTAGGTTTCCAAAGTGTCCCTCGACGTTAAACGACTTCTAAGACTCTTAATCCATGTTATATAAGATAAGAAGTAAATTAGATTAAGGCTCGACGCGTAAAAAGGTCCAGAAAGTCAAACTAGGTCAAACAAGGAAATTTCAGAAAACAAAAGCCGTAACTTACGGCCCACAGGGGCGTATGGTACGGTGGTCAGATGGAGATGGCGTAAGCTACGGCCCTCTAGAAAAGTCATTTTTGGCGTAAGGTGGGCGTAAAAGTTGGCGTAAACAGGAGGTCGAGGCGTAAGATGGAGGGATCGGCGTAAGCTACGCCCCAAGGGGCCGTAACTTACGCCCCAACAAGATTGTACCAGCGTAACCTACGCCCCATAGGGCCGTAGGTTACGCCCCCTCCTGGGCAGCAACACTACCAGCAGCAGTTTTGTGCAGAAAAACGAACCCAAATAACCCAAAATCGACCCAAACCAATCCAAAACAATTTTTAAGGACTTGTAACTCATTTTGAAGTATAACCAAACATCGTTAACCATAAATACACATAACCCAACCCACAAATTCGACCAAAACATCACAATCACTTCCGAATCATTCAAACCCTAATTTAAACCCTAATTTCAATTTTACCATTTTCAAGACTTGGAATCACATCAAATCAACTAGAAACATATGAACAAGCATAAATAGAAGTAATTGTGTATTGAACGATATGTTTTAGCGTTAAATAAGGTCGAAAGTCAAGATTGACCAATCAATGTCATGGTGGTCGAATTTGACACCATATGGTCGAATTTGACACCATATGGTCAAATTTGACACCATATGGTCGAATTTGACCTCAAGGTCAAATCATACCATCCATTACTTATATATAGGAGATTAAACCTTTATGTTTGAGGTTAATCTTCCTAGTCCTTTGTTTTGTTTTAGAGAGCTTTTGTGTGTTATTCATAATAGAGATTATTATCAATAATACAAAGCTTATTATTCCATAGAACATATTGTCTTTCATATTGTTGTTTGCTAATTATAGAGAATTTCCGCACTCTATAATCGGTTAACTAATCTCATAGATCCGTTTGGCTAATAAGGGACTAACACTATTTATGTTGTTCGTTGTGAGCGCCTTTCTCCTTTTCCACTCCCTCAGTTACCTTCTTTTTTTCTTCTCATTTGGTTGGGCTCTCCTCTTCCTCATTTCTCTTTTGATTCGGTATTTTTCGTCCTTATTTTTTTTGCCTCTCCACTTGTTTCTTTATTTTCCCCCCTTCGTTTTCCTTTTACGATGTCTTGTCTACTCTTTCATTACTTCTTTTTCTGCATTTCTCCCTCTTTGATTCCCTTATTGTATTCCCCTGTCTATTCGACTCCTTTTTCTTCAACCGTTCAATACCTTCTCCTAGTTTCCCTTTTTTTAATTCCACCTCCCCCTCTTTTCGACCATTTTCCCCTCCCTTTACCTCTCTTCTCTTGCTTTATCTCGCCTCTAGTTCTTCTCGCTCCTCTTCTCTCTAAATTCCCCCTGTCCTTCTGCTCTCTTCTCCCCACATCCACCGCGTTTTATCTTACTTCTCCCTTATTTCTTTGTTCTCGCTTTAGCTTGCTCTTCTTTTTCCACCCTTTTATCTGTCTCCGTCTCCTCCCTCCCGTTTCGCCTCTTGTATCTGTGTATTTTTTTCGTTGGGTGGCCCTTTGTTTTCTTTCTTCATTCCCCACTTTTCCTGACGACTCTTCCGTTACTATCTCTTCCCTCTCTCTGCGTTCATTCGGCCCTCTTCCGGTCTTCTATTTTTCTGCGTCCCCACTCATCCATTTTTGGCATTGTGTTCTCTTCTAGCCTGTTTTCTCTCGTCTTTCCCTACTCCTCTAGCTTCTTTTTTTCTTTACTCGTTCTTCTTTTTCCTTCCATATTCTTACCTCTCTCCTCTGTCTTTTCCCTCTCTTCCTTTTTAATTTTTCTCTCTTTTCTATAATCTTGCGCCATGCCTATCTCTCGCCCTGCACCTTTTTCTATGCCATGATTCTTTTCGTTCGCTCCTTTCGTATCCGACCTCCTCTCCTGATTCCTTCCATACTATTACCTTCGGTTTGTATTTGTTTCCTTTTATCCTTCCTATCTTACGTTTTGGCCTTTGTTTTCCTCTTTTCTCTTGTGCCTGTCTCCTGGCCCTTCATCTTGCGTTTGCTCCGATTTCGTTTGTTGTGTCACTTTGTTCTTACTTTCTTCGTTTTCTTGTTCCTCTGTTTTTTTTGTCGTTTTTCTCGTTGCGGGCCTCTTTCTCCCCTATTCCCTCCTTCTCCGCTTTGCGCTCCCTCTGCTTGCTACAACGGTCCTTTTTCCGCACTCTATAATTTGTTAACTAATCTCATAGATCCGTTTGGCTAATAAAGGGACTAACAAGTGGTATCAGAGCCATTGATCGTGTTTGGGATTAGTGATTTCAACAATTGACAAATTAATCTCGGCAGTGTCTTGCTTGGAAGAGATTGTGTTCGTGAAAAGAGGTTCGTTTGGTTTAATTGGAAGATTTGGAGGTGATCAAATTTGACCATTGGAGGTCAAATTCGACCTTAGGGTCGATTTACACATAGGGTCGAATTGCAATTTTTTTTCTGTCTATAAGTACTACTTGTTTCATCATTCAATCGGTTGGTTATTTTTTAACTGTTAATTTTACTTTTGGTTTTGAGTTTTTGTTTGAGTCTTTCGTAATTGATTTTGAACTTCATAAAATTCGTTTGAGTTTTGGTTTGAAATCTGAAAATTCGAAAGATTCTTTTAACTAAGAAACTCGAAAAATTCAAAAGTATTTTCTTGAGATCATACGAATTTTAGAGAACTTCGAATTTTGTTCAAAAAATAATCTAAAATTGTTTGAACTTTAAACCTGAAGAATTCTTTTGAATTTTGGTTAAAAGTTCTATTAATTTTTGGATTTAACTTTGAGCAATAATTAAGTTTTCTAACCTAATCGATGGATCAAAAGATGTTAAGCCGATTAATGGAGATGGAACATGTGGTAGGCAAATCAACATCACCACCAAAACTACTAAGTATTGATGACTATCCCTCGTGGAAGACTCGATTTGAAAACTATCTAAGATGGACTGATGTCCGTATGCTGATCTGCATAAAGGATGGTTTTAATCAAGCAACCGTTAGTTTTGCCGATGTAAAAGAAAAGGCAAAATGGACAGCACTTTCTGATGATGACAAACGGATGTTCGAGGCCGAACACAAGGCATATGGTTGTATTACTATGTGTCTGCCAGAGGACATTCTGCACACTTTTGAGCAAGAAGCATATGCTACATCAAAGGAACTTTGGGATGCCTTAGCTAATAGGTATGAAGGAGATGATGTAGTAAAGAAAGGAAAGAAGGATCTTCTGAAGGCTCAACATTTGGTTTTTAAGGCAATGAAAAATGAGACGCTTGATGAGTTGGTGAATAGGTATTACCATCTCATGACTGAGATGAGAAATCATGCAGTACCACTAACTGATGCTGAAAATAAAAGAATGAGAAATTCTTAGATGCCTTACCATCTCATTGGGATTTCTATTCAGTTTTGGTTAAACGTGATCCGACTTATGCTCAAATGACTCTTGATAATGTTATTGCACATTTAAGAGGTTTTGAGTTGAATATTAAGAAGCGGGAAACCCAAACTGATGTCATGCAAAATCCAGAGATTTATCGTGCTAAGAAGCCAAATACTGCTGAACCATCTGGGTCAAGGGCAACTGCTTTTTTGTCGAATTCTACTGAGAAGACTGAGATGATAGGAGATGAGAATGGTTACTGCTTTGTAGCTGCATCGAGTGAAAAGAATCAAGTTTCAACAAATTTAGCAGGAGGTTCACAAAGGACTCTTAAGGCTATGCCTTTGAGTGTTAAATCAGCTGAAAGTCATGTTAGTCTGTTGGCTGCTTTCATGACATCTTACGAAGCATTGATCTCTGGAAAACTAGTAGATCCGGAGTTGGCTGATTTGGAGTATGAGCAATTGGATCCTGATGATCTTGAAGAGATGGATCTCAAATGGCAATTGGCCATGGTAGCTCGTAGAGCTAGAAGATTTATGGGACGTACTGGAAGAGATTTGACCAATGGAAAGGTTAAGTATGATAAATCCAAGGTTAAGTGCTACAATTGTAATGGTTTCGGTCATTTTGCTAGAGAATGTCATCGACCAAAGCAAGAGGCAACTACAAGTTATTCGAAGCCAAATCAAATCGCTGGAAATCAAAATTCTGGGGCTTCTGCTGGATCCAATGCTTTGGTTGCACAAGAAAAGGCTGAAAAATTCGATTGGAGTACTATTGTGGATGAATCAGGAAATTCAGCCAATGCCTTTATGGCTGAAATTATTGATCATGAGGCACCATCTGAAGAAGAGGCAACTCAGTCGATAGAATCAGAATCTTCTTCTGAAAATAAGGTTATTGAAGGTACCAGTGAAAAGAATGGTGGAGGAGAAGTCTTTAAGTTAAATATTGTTGAAGGGCTAAAGATTGAGGAGGCTATTGGCTATATGGCTCGAGTCTCTGCTCCTGAAAATCAAAAGGTACCTCTCAATTTTAACTTTATAGCTGACATTTGTGCCTTGTATGTGAATTTGTCTAAGAAAAATGAGGGCTTAACTAGACTCAATGAAGAATATGCTTTAGGAATGCAAGCTATTAATAAATTAGAAGAAGAAAACTCTATGTTTCGAGAAAGAATTAAAGACTTAAAGCTTAAAATGAAACAAGATGAAAAAGATCGAACTGTTTTGAAAGCTAAAGTCTGTGAGCAGGCTCAAATTATTGATCTTGCTACCACAGCTTTTGAAAATAAAGTCAAAGAATTGAGCACTGTCCAAAAGGATTTAGTTGAGGCAAATGCTCATATAACTGCCTTAAAGCTTAAAATAGAGGATCTTCATCTGAAACAAAAGAGGGTAGATGCTTTTGAACCATTACCTAACAAGAAAGGAAAGAATGGGTTGGGTTATGGTGAAGTAGAACCACCTTTTAATGATAATTATTCTTTTCTCAAAACTGATGAAATAGAGTTAAATTCAGTTAAGCCTGAAGATTTTTCTAAGACAGTTAGAATAACTGAACTTCCTGAAGTTTATACTTCTGAGGGAGTTAAGTCTGATGAGTCAAAGACATTGGTTATGTCTGATAAAATTCAGACAAGTGATTCTAATAAGTCTGTTGAGACAAAGAATCTGGACAAATCTCACTCAATCCCAAGTGAGATTCAAGAAACTGTGAAGAGTTCGATTCTCAAATCAGAAAAACTTGAACCTAAAATGATAACTGTGTTTACATTAAAAGGTCAGTCACGAGTGTTCTCTGAAAAAGAAGTCAGTTTGGATAGTTTTAATCCTGACAAAATAGATAAGGTTTGGTGTGTTGAAGAAAAAGAAGTTTTATACTTGACACCTCCGTCAAAATTACCTAAGAAAGTACATTTTGAGGAAAGTCATAACAAAGTTACACACATTGAAAACCTTGAAGCTTCGAACTCTTCATCCACGGGGTCATCTAATGATCCTAAGGTTACACAAAAGAAACCTGTTGAGAAAATGATTTGTTTCAAGTGTCGTGAAACAGGACATGTTGCAAGTATTTGTCCTTTAAGAAAAAGGAATGACCCACTTGCCCAGACTGACAGTGTTTGTCCTTTTGAAAAAGTTGAATCCAAAAGGAAAGTTTTGGGTTTAGCTAATGGGTTGGGTAAGGATTTGAAAATTCAATCACAGGTTTCCACAAAAGGTAATGTGTCAGTTGGAACTAACAACAAACAGACCTGTTACACCATTAAGGGGGAGAACTCCTCAACAAGTTCGTCCTCCAAATATGGTTCAAGCAAAATCACCGATACATCATTATGTGACCAGTGCTCCCTTACCTCAACATGTTAGGGATCAAATTAGTGACTTGAGAAAGTCTACTAAATATGTTCCTGAATTGCGTTTAGAAACTGGTCCACCATTGAGGTTGCCAGTGAATCCTAAGGTTTGGAAGCCTTCGGGATCGAATACGCATTCTGTTGCAAAATCTTCTGTTCCTAGTCAATACGATGGGGAACTGAGGGAGATTATTGTAATGGAAGATGGCAGACCCAAGACCATTGTGGCTTGGGTCCCCAATAAGAAATGATCTTTTGTTTGAATGTGCAGGAACAGTTGAGGAGAGCTATCAGTAAGTGGTATGTAGATAGTGGCTGTTCTCGGCACATGACAGGGGAGAGGGGTTTACTGTGTAAATTTGTAAAAGTACAGGGTGGTCATGTGAATTTTGCTGGAGAAAGTGGAGGAAACATAACTGGGATAGGAAATGTTTCAAATGGAAAGATTACTTTAGAGAAAGTAAATTATGTTGAGCAACTCAATCACAATTTAATGAGTGTGTCTCAGATTTGTGATAAAGGAAATGCTGTACATTTTAGTGTGACTGAAGCTGTGGTTCTCAAACCGGGATTTGAGATACCTGAAGATTGGATAGTTATGCGGGCACCAAGAGTAAAGGATACTTACATCATGGATATGAGTGTTGAAGATCCTGATATGGATGCTACATGTTTATTATCTAAAGCTTCTGAGTCTGATTCAGTCCTTTGGCATCGAAGGATGGCACACTTGCATTATAGGAAAATGAATTACATTACGAAGAATGGTTTAGTGCAAGGTGTACCATTGAAGAATTTTGTGTCTGAGGATAAATGTGTGCCATGCTTGAAAGGAAAGCAACATAAAAAGGCGCACAAATCAAAGTTAGTTAACTCTATCGAATCTCCATTTGAACTTCTTCATATGGATTGTTCGGTCCGATTCAAGTGAAGAGTATTGGTGGTAAACATTATTGCTTGGTTGTGACTGATGATTATTCTCGATATTCTTGGGTATTTTTCTTAGCTTTGAAAAGTGAAACGGTTAGTGTCTTAATCAACTTCTTCACTGAAGCTGAGAATGTGTATAATACACGGATCAAGAGAATAAGAAGTGATAATGGTACGGAATTTAAGAATCATGCTATGGAAGTTTATTGCCTAAGCAAAGGAATACAACATCAGTTTAGTGCACCGTACACACCACAACAAAATGGAGTCGCTGAGAGGAAAAATAGGACACTGATAGAGGCGGCTAGAACGATGCTGGCAGATTCAAAACTTCCTGCTATATTTTGGGGGGAGGCTGTGAATACTGCGTGTCATGTATTAAATCGGGTTTTGACGGTTAAGCGTTTTAACAAGACTAGTTATGAACTCTTGAATAACCGTAAACCTAATTTAACAGGGTTTGAACCGTTTGGTGTCCCATGTACACTGTTGAAGACTAGAGATCAACCTAAGTTTGGTGAAAAAGTTGACGAGGGTTATTTTCTGGGTTATAAATCTGGATCTCCGATAAAACGAGCTTGGAACAAAAGAGTTCGTGAGGTTCAATGGGTTTTCAACATTGAAGTTTCTAGCTATAAGGCTGAAGAACATGATGGACACGAGGCATTGTTTAACTATGATGCAGTTTTTACCCCGTTTTCGTTTTCTAAGGCTGATGAAGATTGCTCAGCTTTTGATCCAGAATGTCTTTTGCAGAGTACTGATGATGGAGTTGTTCCAAGATCGAGCATACCAAGTTCAGTGTCTGACTCATATGAGACTGGATCCCCTCAGCCGGTAAATGATACTCCGTCTACTAGTGGGACTTTTGAACCTTCTAGTGGATCTCCTTCAGTTGATACAATGATCAATGAGGATGAATTCGAAGGTGAAGTTCCATTTGAGACTTATGGGAACTATCGTGTTCATAAGGATCATCCTCTTACCAACATCATTGGTAGTTTGGATGATGGAATGCAAACTCGTGCTAGTCTTACAAGACAAACTAGCTTGTTTGCTGAGGTTAAAGATAAAGGTGACTTCAATGAATGTTTGTATAGTTGTTTCATCTCACAAGTCGAGCCGAAAAATGTTCAAATGGCTTTGAAGGACAATTCGTGGGTGGAAGCTATGCAAGAGGAGTTGTCTCAATTTGAAAAATTGGGAGTATGGCATTTAGTTGATTTGCCTGACGGACACTATCCGATAGGTACTAAATGGGTTTTTAAGTGCAAGAGAGATGATCGAGGTGTAGTAGTGCGAAATAAAGCAAGGTTAGTTGTGAAAGGATGTGCACAACTACCGGGAATTGATTATGATGAAGTGTTTGCACCGGTTGCTAGGTTAGAAGCGATTCGTTTGTTTTTAGCTTTTGCATCGTTTAAGGGCTTCAAGGTTTACCAACTTGATGTAAAGAGTGCTTTTCTTTATGGTGAAGTCCAAGAACAAGTGTATGTTGATCCACCGCCAGGGTTTGCTGATCCTGAATATCCTGATAGAGTTTATCGTCTAGATAAAGCTTTGTATGGTTTGCATCAGGCACCTAGGGCTTGGTATGAGAAACTGTCAAAGCACCTTTTAGAGAATGGTTTTGAAAAAGGGCAGATTGATAGCACTTTATTCATAAAGTGGAAGAATAAAGACTTTCTGTTAGTTCAAGTTTATGTCGATGACATTATCTTTGGATCATCGGATATCAGCCTGTGCAAAGATTTTGAAAGGGTGATGAAAAGTAAGTTCGAGATGAGTGCAATGGGGGAATTAAATTTCTTCTTGGGATTGCAAGTTGATCAGAAAAAGGACGGCTTTTTCATCCATCAGACGAAGTATGTTCATGATATCTTAGAAAGATTTAAGATGACGGATGCAAAATCAATAGCTACTCCAATACCGGTCAATCATCAACTTGGAGCTGTTGTAGATAGTGATGAGCCTGTTGATCCCACTCTTTATAGAGCGATGATTGGTTCACTTATGTATCTAACGGCTTCTCGCCCTGACATTATGTTTGCTGTTTGTATTTGTTCTAGATTTCAGGCTGATCCAAGAGCATCACACTTATCTGCAGTGAAGCGAATCTTACGTTATCTAAAAGGAAGACCAAAACTGGGAATTTGGTATCCTTCGGAGGGTAACTTGGATTTTGTAGCTTATTCTGATGCTGATTATGGAGGCTGTAATCTGACAAGAAAGTCTACTTCTGGAGGTTGTCAATTTTTAGGAGGAAGAATCGTGTCCTGGCAGTGCAAGAAGCAAACGTCGGTTGCTAATTCGACGTGTGAAGCTGAATATGTTGCTGCAGGCAATTGTTGTTCTCAAGTTCTTTGGATTCAACAGCAGTTGCGGGATTACGGTTTGAATTTCACTAACACTCCTATTATGGTAGATAATGAGTCCACAATCTCCATCACTAATAATCCGGTTAAGCATAGTAAGACTAAACATATTGAAATCAGACACCATTTTATTCGTGATTGTGTTGAAAAACGTTTGATTCATATGGTTAAAGTTGATTCTGATTATAACTTTGCTGATCTGTATACTAAGGCTTTTGACAGATCGCGTTTTGACTTTTTGCTTCAAGCAAACGGAATGAGGAATCCCGAATAACGGATCTGGCATAAGAAACATGTATAGTAAGTTATTTACTTTTATGTACTTTGTTTTGTTCTTTCTCTTTTAACCTTTATCTTAACTCTTTTCAATCTCCAGTTTGGCCCGCCCACCCCCTTCTCGCTTTTTGTGTCTTATTCCATTTCTCTTACTCCCTCTTCCTCTGATCTCTTCTATCATACGGTATTTCTCCTTCACGTTCCTTTGCTTGCCTTCGCTTTTTCGCTTCTCCTCGCTCTGTCTTCTTTTTTCCCTTGTTTCTTCACACCTTTATCCCTTTTCTATCTTTCTTATCAGCCTCTGGCCTCTTTTCACCGTCCATTTATCTCGAATGCCCCTCGTTTTCCGTTCTCCCGCCTCTCCCTCCCCTAGCCTCCCTTTTCCATTTTTTTCCATTTTTTCCGCCTTTTCTTCCTCTCTCCTCCTCCCCTAGTATTTTTGCTCTCCACCCTTTTCTTTCCCCTTCCCTCTCTGCCCTCCCCTCTTTCCTCATCTCTTCTGGTATTTTTGACGACCGCTTCCATTCACTCCCCCTTCTTCCTTCACGTCCTCCTTTTCCTTCCGCTCCCCCATTACCTATTCCTCATCCCTCCTATCCTCTTCCTCATGCGCATCTAGCCCTGCTCCCCCCTCTCCCCTTTCCTCTTTTCTTGCGCCCCTCCCTCCCCCCCTCTGCTCCCTCCCCTGTTTTCACCCCCCCGCTCCCCCACACGATTTAGTCCCTGTTCTTTTTCCCTCTCCCTGTCCCCGCTCCCCCTCTTCTCCTCCAAACTCGTAACATTCGATGCTTCTTGTCCCTCTTCCGCTCTAGCACTTTCCTCTCCCTTCTTTACCCCCTCTTCTCCCCCGTTTTTTTCCCCATTCCTAATCTTCTCTCCTCCCCTTCATCCCCTTCCCTGCTTTTCAGATCGCGTTTTGACTTTTTGCTTCAAGCAAACGGAATGAGGAATCCCGAGTAACGGATCTGGCATAAGAAACATGTATAGTAAGTTATTTACTTTTATGTACTTTGTTTATGAAAAATGAAAAAAAAAAATAAAATAAAATAAAAATTTTTTTTGGAGTCACTACTGTCTATGAGAACAAGATGAAGAATTTTTAGCGGCTGGTTTGCACCTTAATTAATAAGTTAAAATTGCCTTGACCAATGACTTCATCATATGATGTATCGATAGGCACAAAGTACCAGAGTTTCCTTAAATCAGAACTTAATTTATACAATGTTCTTGTGGGAAACACGTCAGCATATGGCCTTGAATATGGACTTTTCAAGTGAATTGAGCCATCCTTAAAACTTGAGAAAGATTGAGCATTTGGTTTGAGATTGGATGTGTTTGTAAACCATAGGGGGGATTCGCATGCATTCGTGTATGTCAATCTAAACAGAACAAAATGGGTTTTAGCTTCTAAAGCAACTATTAAAACCATCATGATCTCGATTGGCTAAATCAAAGTACCGAAGAATCAAGAAATCATGAAGAATAGTCAAGAAGTATCATCAAATAATTCTGAAGTATCAAATTGCTGCTCATTAATGAAGTTAATCTCGAAGAAGCAATGAAGAATAGCCAATTCGAATCATGCACTAAGCATCAAATGTGTTTGTTCTGACCCTTGATCGTAAGATCATTAACCATGGTGACTATCAAAGTTGTAACGCTTATAAACACATCTGGTTAAGAACTTTAATGCTCTGTCGATTTTAAGTGTATGCTTGACTGTGGGTCACATAAGTTCGCAAACTAAAAATGTGGCATGAGTAACTTACTAGGTTACATGGTGACTGTCCTTGGCTCAAGTAATACGAAAGTGTCACAAAAGGAAACTGGAAGTACCGAGTGTTTAAACGGACAAATATATCGGTAATCGTCTTGGATCATTGGTTATACTAATAATAATAAAGAGAATTGGATTTCTCTGTGCAAACCTGGCTTAAATTGCTAATCTGATTGTTTTCGTAGTGATTCTAACCAAAATTTTGTATTTGTTTGTTTATATATAATTATATAATAATAAGTACATGTGGTGTTTCTTATGCTGCGAAAGATCGTTACGGATGAACATCATTCTGTTAAGCAAAAGGTACGATGTTTCATATCGTTGATGAACGACTGATCTTGTCTGAATAATTTTTAATTAAATTATTTTGAAGACTGTTTTAGTATGATCAGTAATTATTTAGTTTTGAAATTTATTTTTCTGCAAACTTGAATAAATAAGAAGTTTTTAATTAAAATTCTTATTTGGTTATGAAAAATACTTTTTCTAGAAACTGAATAATTATAAGGATTATTATTTTTTTCTGAAAAACTTGTCAATTTAAAAGGTTTTTAAGTAAACTTTTTATCTAGTTTTGAAAAATTTTTTAGCACAATGGTGTCAGAACTCAATATGATTCGAACTCGTGTGATATGAGTTTGTGTCTTTGGTTATATGTTTTTGATATAGAGGCCGACCTTTGTGTTTTGAAAGCTAGAAGGGGAAATCGATTTTTCATTTAGAGTTGCATGAAATCGAGAGTTCTATTGTAACTCAAAGACTATTTTTTTCTTTACAAACTCGGCCGATCCTCTATTGTAATCTAGAGTTATGTTGTAACTCAAAGACTATTTTTTCTTTCCTTTAAACTCTCGGCCGAACCCCTTCCTAGTTGGAAACTGATTTGTAAACCTAGAGTTATATTTTGACTCAAAAACTATTTGAGTTTGTATATATATTTCGGTTACTCACTCAAATACTATGTTATTTTTTTCGTTTCTCTTTTCCTTCTTGATCCGGTCGTGACACTCTATCAAGACACATTCAAGTTTGAGTATTGTTCATAGCTTAAAGAAAGTTGTAGTTCTTTACCGTTCATTGTATTCGGTTTTGGAGCTTTAAACAAGTAAGTCTTCTTAATTTTGAATAAGCTTTCTTTATGCTATATAGACTTGATTTGTGTTCTTGGAATCCATATTTTGAGTCGCATGATTTGAATTTGGCTTATGCCTTATTTTGATCTCTTGACTTGTAATTTGGTTTTTGGGATGAAAATTGAGTTCTGAAAATAACTAGTTTGCATGTTGTTTGGCTGAAAATAACTAGTTTGCATGCTGTTTGGCTGAAAATAACTAGTTTGCATGCTGTTTGGCTGAAAATAACTAGTTTGCATGCTGTTTGGCTGAAAATAACCTGTTTGCATGCTGTTTGGTTTTATTTTAAGCTGTTTGCATGCTGTTTGGTTTTATTTTAAGCTGTTTGCATGCTGTTTGGTTTTATTTTAAGCTGTTTGCATGCTGTTTGGTTTTATTTTAAGCTGTTTGCATGCTGTTTGGCTGAAAATAACTAGTTTGCATGCTGATTGGTTTTATTTTAAGCTGTTTGCATGCTGTTTGGCTGAAAATAACTAGTTTGCATGCTGATTGGTTTTATTTTAAGCTGTTTGCATGCTGTTTGGTTTTATTTTAAGCTGTTTGCATGCTGTTTGGCTGAAAATAACTAGTTTGCATGCTGTTTGGCTGAAAATAACTAGTTTGCATGCTGTTTGGCTGAAAATAACTAGTTTGCATGCTGTTTGGCTGAAAATAACCTGTTTGCATGCTGTTTGGTTTTATTTTAAGCTGTTTGCATGCTGTTTGGCTGAAAATAACTAGTTTGCATGCTGTTTGGCTGAAAATAACTAGTTTGCATGCTGTTTGGTTTTATTTTAAGCTGTTTGCATGCTGTTTGGCTGAAAATAACTAGTTTGCATGCTGTTTGGCTGAAAATAACTAGTTTGCATGCTGTTTGGCTGAAAATAACCTGTTTGCATGCTGTTTGGTTTTATTTTAAGCTGTTTGCATGCTGTTTGGCTGAAAATAACTAGTTTGCATGCTGTTTGGCTGAAAATAACTAGTTTGCATGCTGTTTGGTTTTATTTTAAGCTGTTTGCATGCTGTTTGGCTGAAAATAACTAGTTTGCATGCTGTTTGGCTGAAAATAACTAGTTTGCATGCTGTTTGGCTGAAAATAACCTGTTTGCATGCTGTTTGGTTTTATTTTAAGCTGTTTGCATGCTGTTTGGTTTATTTTAAGCTGTTTGCATGCTGTTTGGTTTTATGTTTGTTTTGCAGTGGCTGATATTAAACCTGAGTTTCACATGATTCATAATGCCCGATACACTCCGGATGCAAGTGATCAGACTACTGTGACATATCATCCAATCATACATTTTCTTCAAAGATCACGGATTGCACACTTACTGACTATGGATCCTCCTATCTATGATCGTTTGGTTCAAGATTTTTGGGCTACTGCTACTTATCATATTGATGGCGATCAGTCTTATATTAAGGCTCGTGTTTGTGATAGGGTTTTGACTTGTTCGTTTGATAATATGAGAGAAGCATTACAGCTTCGAGATGACTCACAGTTGATTGCGCGTATCGAGTTTCCACCTTCTTTGAGGGACGGTGCTTGTAGGAGGATGGGATTTCATCCATCTATTTCTAAAAGGCATGGTGTTCCTAAGAAAGGTTTCTTTGAACAATGGCGATTCTTGGCTCATGTCATAGTTTCATGTTTTGGGCAGAAACGTGCTTTAGATATTCTAAACTTGAGGGAGTTCTCGTTGATGATTGCTCTCACATATAACAAGAAATTCAACTTGGCGAAATTCTTGTGGGAAAACCTTCGAGCAATGTGTGCAAATACCATTTCTAATCGCTATGTTTTGTATCCTCGCTTTATTGCTGAGATTATCCGATTTTGTTTGCCGGATCTTGTTCCTGTTGGTAAAATTCTTCGGGTTAATCAAATTGGGGATGCAAGGACTTTTCTTCGGATGAGTTTAATCAAGATTGATGGAGCTACAGCTGAGACTTTACGAACTCCATTGTTTGGACATTTGGTAAATGAAAACTATGTGGAACCTCTTAATGATGGTTGGGATGATGATATTCATCACATAGTTGTTCCTCAACCGCCTCAATGTGTTGCACCTCCTGATCAGTTTGGCGATCTTTGTGCTGGTATTGACAGTGGTAATCTTGGTGATTTTGGGGATTTACCGGATGATTTCTCTCTTGATGTGGATAAACTTTATGAAGATTTTGGTCCAATGAATTGGAATGGTGTGGATGATTTGGACATTTCTTGGCTTTATGAGAAGATTTCGTGTAAAGGTGGTCCTTCTGTTGATGGTCCTTCTACAGTGGCTACTCAAGCTATGAATTGTGATAATTCTAATTTGAATCAAGTCTCTGGTTCGCCGATGAAAACACGAAAGCGAAGACGAGTGGTTCTTTCTGATTCTGATACTGAGACTACGCCTGATACTGCTACATGTGCAGCGGCTGTACCGGTTGTATCTGGTTCTAGTTCTTCTCTGCTTTGTGAAGATCGTATTGCTAAACTAGAAGCTAACTATGAGTTGTTACTTGAGCGATTGGCTACTAGTGAAGCTGCCAATGTTGAATTAAAGGAACATTGTAATGTTCAAATAAGTACGCTTACTGATGCTATGCAGCAACAACAAATTCAACATGATAAGAAGATTAGTGATGTGCAACTTCTGGTTACTAGTTTATCTTCTACTGTTACTGATCTTGGTTTACAGTTGGAGACTTCTACTAAGAATTGGGCACAAATTCTTCATAAAGCTGATGGTATTGAAAAAACCATGGAAGTTCGAATCAAAGAGGCCAAGACCTTACTAGGTAAGCTGAATGATACGCTTGTGGCACATCAGAAGTCGATTCTCAATTACTGGGAAACTTTTGATAAGATTGAGAGCTGGATTAAGCATTTTGAAGATCGTCTCGCAACTTTGACATCTAGGGGGAGTGTTAGGATCCCTAGTGTTGCTGGTAAGACTGGAACTTCGAGAGATGCTGCTGATGATTCTGAAATACCTAAGGGTAGAAAGATGCCAAAGCGCTCGACATCTTACTTCTAGTTGAAGAGCTTGAAGACTATTGAAGATTTCGATAATGCTGATGTCACGGGGGAGTTTGTTGGTACATATTCTAGTGACAACAGATTATAGAAATATAGTTTTAAGTTAATTGTGTATTGAACGATATGTTTTAGCGTTAAATAAGGTCGAAAGTCAAAATTGACCAATAAATGTCATGGTGGTCAAATTTGACACCATATGGTCGAATTTGACACCATATGGTCGAATTTGACACCATATGGTCGAATTTGACCTCAAGGTCAAATCATACCATCCATTACTTATATATAGGAGATTAAACCTTTATGTTTAAGGTTAATCTTCCTAGTCCTTTGTTTTGTTTTAGAGAGCTTTTGTGTGTTATTCATAATAGAGATTATTATCAATAATACAAAGCTTATTATTCCATAGAACATATTGTCTTTCATATTGTTGTTTGCTAATTATAGAGAATTTCCGCACTCTATAATCGGTTAACTAATCTCATAGATCCGTTTGGCTAGTAAGGGACTAACAATCAAATCGACTGGAAACATATGAACAAGCATAAATAGAAGTAAAAGAGATGAATTTAACTTACCAAAACTTCTCTTCGAGCTCAAACCCAAATTTAGGTCAAAATGGGTGAAGGCTTGAACTATGAACTTCAAGGTTATGATTTAATGACGATTATGAGACGACAACGATGATGATTCTTGTACTATGACAGTTCCAAAACACTAATTTGATGCAAGAATGATGAAGAACAAGAGATGGTTCTTTACTTGAGAGAAAATAGAAAGATAGATAGATAGATAGTATGAGGTGAAGGAAAGGATAAGGGAGGGGAGTATGGGTCTTATGGGCTGATGGGTCGCGGGTATGGGTCGACCTGTTTCACTTCTCAAGCCACAACACAATCATTTACACAATTAAACGCCGAATAAACATATTAACGACCCGACTAACATACCACATAGTCATATAATCACCAATCGAACCCAAATTATTTCATTCAACAAGATTGTTAGTCAAATTACACATAAAGTCAACGGGTCAAAATTCACGGGATGTTACATTATTCCCCCGTTGAAAGAATTTCGTCCCGAAATTCAACAAAACCCTAATTATTAAATAAATGCGGGTACTTAGATTTCATGTGATCCTCTCGCTCCCAAGTGTACTCGGCTCCACGTCTAGCATTCCATCTTACCTTCACAATGGTGTAGCGCTTCTTCTTGAGTTTCTTTTCTTGACGATCCAAGATCTCTACCGGTTCTTCAACAAAGTTTAGACTCGAATCCACCCTAATTTCGTCCATAGGCACATGATGGGTAGGATCCGCCAAACACTTGCGTAAGTTACAAATATGGAACACATCATGCACACCGTTAAGCTCTTGAGGCAATTCTAGCCGATAAGCAACTTTCCCAATCCGTTCAAGAATCTTGAAAGGACCAATATACCTTGGCGCAAGTTTTCCCCGCTTCACAAAACGTACAACACCTTTCCAAGGTGACACTTTCAAAAGTACATAATCCCCAATTTCAAACTCCAACGGTCTCCGCCTCACATCGGCATACTTCTTTTGACGTTCACGGGCCAATTGCAACTTCTCCTTAATTTGAGATATTACCTAGTCGTTTCAATCACAATTTCTGGCCCGATAAGTTGACTCTCTCCAATTTCCGCCCAAGCTAAAGGAGAACGGCACACTCTACCATACAAGGCTTAAAGGGCGCATTTGAATGGTAGCATGATAACTATTGTTGTATGAAAACTCAACTAGCGGCAAATGGTCTTCCCAACTTCCACCAAAATCAATTGCACAAGCCCTCAACATGTCTTCAAGTGTTTGAATGGTTCTCTCGGTTTGCCCATCCGTTTGAGGATGAAATGCCGTGCTCATATCGAGTCGAGTACCCATTGCTTTTTGAAAAGCTTTCCAAAAGTTTGATTTGAAACGGGCATCTCTATCAGAAATGATAGAAATCGGCACTCCATGCTTAGATATTACTTCCTTGATGTACAAACGAGCCAAGTGTCAAATTTATCGGTTTCACGAATGGCCAAAAAGTGAGCCGACTTCGTTAACCGATCTACTATCACCCAAATCGTGTCACGACCACTTCTCGTCTTCGGTAGTTTAGTAATGAAGTCCATTGAAATATGTTCCCACTTCCATTCGGGCATCACCGGTTGTACCAACAATCCGGGTTCTTGTGATCGGCTTTGACTTGTAAGCAAGTAAGACACTCACTCACATACCTAGCCACATCACGCTTCATGCCCGGCCACCAATACAAGTTTTTCAAATTAAAGTACATCTTATCCGACCCGGGATGGACCGAATAAGGCGATTGATGAGCTTCATTCATAATAAGCGCTCTTAAGTTACCGAAAATAGGAACCCAAAGTCTTTCAACCATGTATAGCCCATTATCGTTCTTTCGGTCAAATTGTTGTTCCATGCCATCTAGGTTCTCGTCAAATCCGGTCACGAATATTTGGCCTTACCGTGAGGGTCATAGCTCTAGCCCGTCTCGGCTTTACTCTCTTCTTTCTACTCAAGGCATCGGCTACTACATTTGCCTTGCCCGGATGATAACGGATGTCACAATCATAATCACTAAATAGTTCTAACCAACGCCTTTGCCTCATATTCAAATCACTTTGGTTGAAGATGTGTTGGAGACTTTTGTGATCGGTATAAATCACACATTTGGTGCCATAGAGATAATGCCTCCAACACTTCAAAGCAAACACAACCGCTCCCAATTCCAAATCATGTGTCGGGTTGTTCTTCTCATGCACTTTCAATTGACGAGAGGCATAAGCAATAACCTTACCCCTTTGCATAAGAACACAACCCAACCCTTGCCCCGAGGCATCACAATAAACAACAAAATCTTCAATTCCATCTGGTAGCGTCAAAATAGGAGCGTCACATAGCATATCTTTAAGAGTTTGGAAGGCGTTTTCTTGTCTTTCGCCCCATTCAAATTTATTTTTCTGAAATAAGCTAGTTGTGAGTCCCACGTTTTATAAGCTCGAGATGGTTAACCCAAGAATGTGTAAAATACAACAAGTATAATAAGCACTAGAATTGGACTAGTATTACTTGTAAATAAATATGCAAGATATATAAACAAAGTAATACAAGACTTAAAGCAATAAACAAATAAAGTGGACCATTATGTATGTTTCATGGGTATTTCATTTATTGATGTTTAAATAAAATACAAGGTTGTTGCGGAATCAAGATAATACAATTAAGTGAGTATCCTAACAACCTATGATTACAAATGATCTATATTTGTCAAATAGCTCTTTAGGATCGAGATACTTAAAGTTGTGAAGTATCCCTGTTTAAGATCGAGAGTATTTTAGACAAATTCACTTTCTTAAAGGTTTATACTTTAGTATATGCTTAAGTAGTTTTTCTATAAGGAAATGACTTAGTATTTATAGGCAACAAAATTCACCAGTGAATTTTGTGCCGTACAAATATGGTTGTATACATTTAATGATCCGACAAGAACATTAAATGTATTAGTTAAGAATAAGGATATTGTCACATCAAGTGCAAGTGTATCCTTTATCCAACCACCTTAACACACGTATACTTTGTTAAAGAACAAGTGGATTGTTCTTTGGAAAGTGTGTTAAAGGCAAAGTCAAACCTCGTTATCAGTGTTCAGACTTGTAGTATCTAGAACACTGACCATCCTCCAGTGTACAGATCTGGTAAGACTTTCCAGTGGACTCCGCCATTTGATAAGTCTTCTTTCTTCAGACTCCAGTCTTTGACTTCAGTCAGAATGTCTTCAGTAGAGTAGATCTGGACGGGGGTGAAGTCTTCAGTGAGCTAATCTGGAGAATGCTCCAGATTACCTATACAAGTAAATGCTCACTAGTCTTCAATTATTTCTGGACAAATCTTCAGAGGGACTCCAGATTCCAAGTCTGGAGTAGGTCCAGAAACATGTTTCTGGTCAGTTCTTCAGTGAGGCTCCAGAAGTCGGGTCTGGAGCATGTCCAGCAAAACATGTTTTCTTGACTTATATTCGATAAGGTTCCAGTAGTCCAGTCTGAACCAGTCCATTGAATCTGGACTAATTCTGCGCCACAAATTCCCCCACACCCAGTCAAGAGAGTGATTGTGCAATACGGGAGAAATTTTCAATGAATCTCTATAGTAACCCGCCAATCCAAGGAATTGACGGATCTCGGATGGCGTTTCGGGTCTTCTCCAATTCTTGACCACTTCAATCTTGCTTGGGTCCACATGAATACCATCCTTGCTCACTACGTGACCAAGAAAGTGGACCTCTTCCAACCAAAACTCACACTTGGAGAATTTGGCATATAACTTCTCCTTTCTTAGTAGTTCAAGCACCTCGCGCAAGTGCTCAATATGCTCTTCCTTCGTCTTCGAGTATACAAGTATGTCATCAATGAACACAATGACAGACTTGTCTAAGTATGGTTGACACACCCGGTTCATCAAGTCCATGAACACCGCCGGTGCATTAGTCAACCCAAAAGGCATTACTTGCTCCCCTCCCTGTCCCCCTCCGCGCCTTCTGTAATGCCCACTCTCCCCGCGCCGCTTTAACCCCTTTCCGTGATGGCACCTCTTCCCCTCCCTCATTTTTTTTCCACTCGGCTCCTAACCCTTAAGGAAGCTGGAGTGACCCGCTCACCTCCCTACCCTTCTCTTTCCTCGGCAAGTCCCCACCTGTTCCCCCCCGCTTTGTCTCACCCCCTCCTTCACCACATGATTCCTTCTCACTCGCACGTTCGCCCTCTCTTCCCCCTTTGCGCGTCCATGAACACCGCCGGTGCATTAGTCAACCAAATGGCATCACGGTGAATTCAAAATGGCCATACCGTGTGCGAAAAGCCGTCTTGGGAATGTCATCTTCATGTACCCGGAGTTGATGATAACCCGAGCGAAGATCGATTTTTGAAAAGTGCTTAGCACCTTGAAGTTGATCAAATAAGTCATCGATTCTTGGAGGGGATACCGGTTCTTCACTGTGAGCTTGTTTCAACTCCTGGTAGTCAATACACATTCTAAAGGACCCGTCTTTCTTTTTGACGAAGAGAATAGGAGCACCCCAAGGAGATTGACTAGGGCGAATGAAACCCTTCTCTTGGAGTTCCTTGAGTTGAGTTTGTAGCTCTTGCATTTCGGTTAAGGCTAGTCTATACGGAGCTTTTGCTACGGGCGCGGCTTCGGGGATAAGATTAATACGAAAGTCAAGTTCACGAGTTGGAGGTAATCCCGGTAAGTCATCCGGAAAAACATCGGGAAATTCACAAACAATAGGAACGGTTTTCAATTCTACCTTTGTGACGGTAGCACTAAAGACTTTAGAATTAGAGGAATCGGAGATTTCGCCTTGAACTCTAAGAATTCTACCGTTAGTCAAAGGTATCTTAACAACTCTCTCACCACAATCAATAGTCGCATTTACCGCCGTCAACCAATCCATACCCACAATGACATCAACACTCCCAATATCGAAAGGCATAAGGTCTATGAAGAATTCAACATCTTCTAAGGTCAGGACACAATCGCGAAGTATTTGGCTAATTCTAGTTAGTGACCCATTTACCATTTCAATATCAAGCACATAGTTTAGAGCACACGGATGCACATCAATCAAAGGAACAAAGTTAGAAGACACGGCCTAATTTGGTTCAATGCAAGTTATCACAAAAATGAAAAATGAGGGTGGTTTTGGGATCCAAGCGTGAGGTCCCACGGATGACGCCAAATGATTGTGCACCGAACCGGGGTTAGGTTGAAGATGGGATTATGGATGTTTTGGGTCGTTCGTTGGCGATTCCCCGAAGGTAGGGTTCTAGCCTCTTTACGCCAATCGAACGAGTATGTGATCTATGTGTGATCGAGTGTGTGTGGAATGCCTTGGAAGGCCTTTAGGTTCTCCTTTTATAGGGAGAAATGATCTTGGTGAAGAAGTTAGGCCTCTTTAGGGTTTTCCTAAGTCTTAGGCCAGGAGTATCATTTTCATAATTATCGGTCCTTTATGATAAGAACAAATCCCGACTTTGTAAGATAACAATCCTTATCTCTTCTATCTTCTACAGGATCCTTCGTTACGGAGAAGCCTTTGTGTCGCAGCGTGCTACTGTTCCTTCGTGTGACAGGTCTTGCGTGCCGCTGGGAGGGTATATCATCAAGCTGCGGTGTGATCAGTCCACGGCGTCTCCACCTTTGTTATATGATATGTGATATGTGATTATGCTCGTGGGAGAGCCTTTATGATTATTTGTGGAGGCGTATGGATGCATCCTAGGCTATATTATATGATTATTGTGTGGTTGTGTGATGTAGTGTCATACCCACTGTTTCGGACAAAAATTACCTAAGATAATTTTGTAAAGGATTCAAGATAATTTTCTGACCAAGATTTGTAAGTGAGGTCAGGTGTTTAGATCTTCGAACAAAAGAAAGTTTTTGTTAAAGATAATAATGCAAAATAAGAGTTTTGGTAAAAAAGAGTTTTAAGAAAGTCTTTGAGACAGAAATATAGTAACAAAGCAAAAAACTGGTTGAAGATAAGGATAAAATACTAAGATTCAGTGTTATGATCTTGAAGATAAAAGCAAAGACAACGACACCAGAATTTTGTTGACGGGGAAAAACCCTTGATTCAATTAAGAAATCTTAGGTAAAAAACCCCGGGAGGATTCAATCGATCCTACCTATGTTCTTTTATTATTATTTGTTGAGGATTACAATACAATGAAACGAAAGAAAAAATGAATGATTAACAAGTAAGAAGTAAAATTGTTGTGTGCGTTGATCAGTCTCTTGAGTTGTGTGTTCGCCCCCCTTTTCTGCAGAAGATATCTTCCTATTTATAGAGCTAGACGTTGAACTAAATATCCGAAATATCTGGGATCTTCCTGGAGTTACTCTTCACGCTGAAGAAATGGTGTAGATGACCGTTGAGAACTTTTCCACACATGGTAAAACTCGTATCAATCCCGACTCTTATGGTTGAAGTGGTATACTATCCGTTATGAATTATTTCCACATGTTGTAAGATTTAACTCTGTATTTCAATCTGCATACAATATCTTTCGTACTAGATATATATCCGTTAGTAATAATATTGATCTTGACAATCTCAAGATCCTGTTACCTCGAAATATTAAGATAATATAGCTAAGATTCTTAATTAAGATAAGACTAAGGATCCCTCAAACAGTAACGTTATATTAATAAATACTTTTACAAGCCCAAGGTGTAAATACTATCAGGATCCTAGTAGTGAAAATTCTACCCCAAACACCCACCTTCCGGGTTGGTACACTTAGAGGCGCGCATCTGGTGTGTAACTTTGATTTGTGATATTATTATTTGGGCACCAGGAGTGTGCTCTTAGATATTTGATATGTAGGGATACTCGGTATAATTTATCCCAAACCTTTCTTTGCTTCAACCTTAAAACATTTTTACTCTGGTGTTAAGGGTGGTACTTGAAGGAGACTTTTTGAATTAAAATGATTTGATTAATCTTCCTTCTTATTTCATTATATCATTATTATTGTTTATTGTTATCAACATCCGCGCACTGAGCAATTGGCTCAGCCGCATTTTTTTTTCATGCGCAGTAATCAGGGGTGATATGGGACGAGTGAGAGTGATACAAGGCTTTGGAGACTCTTAGATATCATGCTTTTATTTCATTATTATCATCAACTCTAGACTTCCTTTATTTTTGAAAATAATTCCTGTCGGAGGATTTGAACTTTTAGCTGCTTGGAAACTTATTTATTTATCGCAATGCAAGACCTTTTAGTATTTATGGTTCTTTAAGCATTTGATGTAATTCCCTATTTCATTCCGGAATGAGGTGTTACAGCTCAAGTGTTTCTCGCATAACACTTTCTACTCCTATTTTCATCATAAGTCTCTATACATTCATGT
>CM067167.1:211532570-211591399 GCA_034093135.1 Erigeron breviscapus | reverse complement strand
AAGTGCAAGGAGGTAGGGGCCGTGGTAGGGGCCATGGTAGAGGTCGTGGTAGGGGCCGTGGTAGGGGTCGTGGTGGAGCTCCTGAGCCAAACTTGGCTGAGGTAATCGCTCAAACGGTCGCCGGCATCATGCCAACCATCATTGCTCAAGTCACGGCAAGTCTTGGGCAGAACAATGTGGCTCAAAACAATGAAGCCCCAGAAAATGTAAATAATGAAAATGCTCAACCCCATGATGTAGAGAATGAAGAAGAGGGACCAGTGGATGTTAATATCGGGATGCCCATAAATAATCAATACGGTGGATACCGTCAAGGGTGTATATTTAAAGATTTTAAGAGTTGTGGGGCACCGGAGTTCGATGGGAAAGGGGGTCCCACGGAATGTATAAGATGGTTTGAGGCGATAGAAGCAGTGATTGAAAGAAGTCATTGCACCTATGATGACCGGATTTCCTATGCATCCGGCATGTTTAGACATGACACCTTGAGTTGGTGAAACCAAGAAATAATGTTGGGGCGGACTCAAAATTTGGAGTGGATTGACTTCAAGAACAAAGTAAAAGCAAAGTTTTGTCCTCCGTATGAACTACAAAACTTAACAATTGAATTTGCCAATCTCAACATGGAGGGAGCCGATTACAAGGGCTATGTGAGACGATTTCAAGAGTTGTCCACCCTCATTCCTCACTTGGTGGGTACCGAGCCACAGGCCATCCAGAAGTTCGTATTGGGCTTGAATCCTCAAGTCCGATCTTATGTAAACTCCAACATGCCTACTTCTTTGGCTAATACGGTCAACCAAGCCGGGAGTGTGACTGAAGATTTATTGAGGAGTGGTGTTTTGAGCAAATCCTCATCAAACAAGAGGAAAGAAGTGGGAGAGCCGAGCGGGGTAAAGAAAGTGGGGAAGTTTGACCCCAGAAATGCAAATAGGGGTAGGGTGATGGCGGCGGTGGAACCGGCTAAGGCTTATTGGGCCTCATCCTTTCTGTGGAGGTGCAACAGGCACCATCCCGCCACTACTCCATGTGGAGCATGCTACAATTGCCACCAAGTTGGGCACGCATCCAAGGATTGTAGGGCTCCAAGAACGGGCCCAATGAATGCGGCTCCTATTCGGGCCGTTCCTCCTCAAGGTAACCAAAGAAGGGGCGAGTGTTTTGAATGTGGTAGCCGTGACCACTACCGTAATAATTGTCCTCGATGGGTGGGACAACAAGTTCAAGTAGCCGTTCCACCCCAATCAACTCCAAATGGTCGGGCCTAATCAAAACCGGGGACAACAAGGCCACCAAGTGCAACCACGCGGCCGAGCCTTTGCGGCCAATGTAAATGAAGCCCGCAATGATCCTAACGTAGTAGCAGGTACTTTTCTCCTAAATGGTCTCTATGCAACCGTCCTATTTGATTCCGGGGCCGATTATAGCCTCGTGTCTTCTAACTTTGTTCCTTTGATTGATGTGCATCCTTGTGCTCTAAACTATGTGCTTGACATTAAATGGTAAATGGGTCACTAACTAGAATTAGCCAAATACTCCGCGACTGTGTCTTGACCTTAGAAGATGTCGACTTCTTCATTGACCTAATGCCTCTTGACATTGGTAGTTTTGATATTATAGTGGGTATGGATTGGTTGATGGCGGTGAATGCAACCATTGATTGTGGCGAGAGAGTTGTTAAGATACCTTTGGCTAACGGTAAAATTCTTAGGGTTCAAGGCGAAATCTCCGATTCCCAACTTCTAAAGTCTTTAGTGCTACCACCACAAAGGTAGAATTGAAGACCGTTCCTATTGTTTGTGAATTCCCTGATGTTTTTCCGGATGACTTACCGGGATTACCTCCAACCCGTGAACTTGATTTCGTATCAATCTTATTCCCGAAGCCGCGCCCATAGCAAAAGCTCCATATAGACTAGCTCTAACCGAAATGCAAGAGCTACAAACTCAACTCAAGGAACTCCAAGAGAAGGGTTTCATTCGCCCTAGTCAATCTCCTTGGGGTGCTCCTGTTCTCTTCGTCAAAAATAAAGACGGATCCTTCAGAATGTGTATTGATTACCGGGAATTGAACAAGCTCACCGTGAAGAACCGATATCCTTTCCCAAAAATTGATGACTTGTTTGATCAACTTCAAGGAGCTAAGCACTTCTCAAAAATCGATCTTCGCTCGGGTTATCATCAACTCCGGGTACATGAAGATGATATCCCCAAAACGGCTTTTCGCACAAGGTATGGTCATTTTGAATTCACCGTGATGCCTTTTGGGTTGACTAATGCACCGGCGGTGTTCATGGACTTGATGAACCGGGTGTGTCAACCATACTTAGACAAGTCTGTCATTGTGTTCATTGATGACATACTTGTATACTCGAAGACGAATGAGGAGCATGTTGAGCACTTGCGTGAAGTGCTTGAACTTATTAAGGAAAAGAGAAGTTGTATGCCAAATTCTCCAAGTGAGTTTTGGTTGGAAGAGGTCCACTTCCTTGGTCACGTAGTGAGCAAGGATGGTATTCATGTGGACCCAAGCAAGATTGAAGCGGTCAAGAATTGGAGAAGACCCGAAACGCCATCCGAGATCCGCCAACCACTCACCCTCTTGACTCAAAAAGATAGAAACTTTGAATGGGGCGAAAGATAAGAAAACGCCTTCCAAACTCTTAAAGATATGTTATGTGATGCCCCTATTTTAACGCTACCGGATGGGATCGAAGATTTTGTTGTTTATTGTGATGCTTCGGGGCAAGGGTTGGGTTGTGTTCTTATGCAAAGGGGTAAAGTCATTGCTTATGCCTCCTGTCAATTGAAGGTGCATGAGAAGAACTACCCGACACATGATTTGGAATTGGGAGCGGTTGTGGTTTGCTTTGAAGTGTTGGAGGCATTATCTCTATGGCACCAAATGTGTGATTTATATACCGATCACAAAAGTCTCCAACACATCTTTAACCAAAGTGAATTGAATATGAGGCAAAGGCGTTGGTTAGAACTATTTAGTGATTATGATTGTGACATCCGTTATCACCCGGGCAAGGCAAATGTAGTAGCCGATGCCTTGAGCCGAAAGGAGATAGTGAAACCAAGACGGGCTAGAGCTATGAGCCTCACGGTAGGGCCAAATATTCGTGATCAGATCATTGAAGCCCAAATTCAAGCCACCCTACCGGAAAACTTTGGAGACGAGAACCTAGATGGCATGGAACAACAATTCGACCGAAAGAATGATAATGGGCTATACATGGTTGAAAGACTTTGGGTTCCTATTTTCGGCGACTTAAGAACGCTTATATTGAATGAAGCTCATCAATCGCCTTATTCGGTCCATCCCGGGTCGGATAAGATGTACTTTGACTTGAAAGACTTGTATTGGTGGCCGGGCATGAAGCGTGATGTGGCTAAGTATGTGAGTGAGTGTCTTACTTGCTTACAAGTCAAAGCCGATTACAAGAAGCCACCCGGATTGTTGGTACAACCGGTGATGCCCGAATGGAAGTGGGAGCATATTTCAATGGACTTCATCACTAAACTACCGAAGACAAGAAGCGGCCGTGACACGATTTGGGTGATAGTAGATCGGTTAACGAAATCGGCTCACTTTTTAGCCATTCGTGAAACCGATAAATTTGACACTTTGGTTCGATTGTACATCAAAGAAGTAATATCTAAGCATGGAGTGCCGATTTCTATCATTTTGGATAGAGATGCCCGTTTTAAATCAAAATTTTGGGAAGCCTTTCAAAAAGCCATGGGTACTCGACTTGACATGAGCACGGCGTTTCACCCTCAAACGGATGGACAAACCGAGAGAACCATTCAAACACTTGAAGACATGTTGAGGGCATGTGCAATTGATTTTGGTGGGAGTTGGGAAGACCATTTGCCGCTAGTCGAGTTTTCATACAACAATAGTTATCATGCTACCATTCAAATGGCACCCTTTAAGGCATTGTATGGTAGGATATGTCGTTCTCCCCTAGCTTGGGCGGAAATTGGAGAGAGTCAACTCATCGGGCCAGAAATTGTGATTGAAACGACTAAGGTAATATCTCAAATTAAGGAGAAGTTGCAATTGGCCCGTGAACGTCAAAAGAAGTATGCCGATGTGAGGCGGAGACCGTTAGAGTTTGAAGTTGGTGATTTTGTACTTTTGAAAGTGTCACCTTGGAAAGGAGTCGTACATTTTGTGAAGCGGGGAAAACTTGCACCAAGGTATATTGGTCCTTTCAAGATTCTTGAACGGGTTGGGAAAGTTGCTTATCGGCTAGAATTGCCTCAAGAGCTTAGCGGTGTGCATGATGTGTTTCATATTTGTAACTTGCGCAAGTGTTTGGCGGATCCTACACATCATGTGCCTATGGACGAAATTAGGGTGATTCGAATTTGAACTTTGTTGAAGAGCCGGTAGAGATCTTGGATCGTCAAGAAAAGAAACTCAAGAGCAAACGCTACACGATTGTGAAGGTTAGATGGAATGCTAGACGTGGAGCCGAGTTCACTTGGGAGAGAGAAGACCACATGAAGTCTAAGTATCCGCATTTATTTAATAATTAGGGTTTGTTGAATTTCGGGACGAAATTCTTTAACGGGGGGATAATGTAACATCCGTGAATTTTGACCCGTTGACTTTTTGTGTAATTTGACTAATAAACTTATTGAATGAAATAATTGGGCCCATTTGTGATTATATGACTATGTGGTATGCTAGTCGGGTCGTCGTATGTGTAGTCGGTATTTAACTGTGCAACTAATGGTATTGTGGCTTGAGAAGGGAAACGGGTCGGCCCGTGGGTAGTCCATGACCCACCAGCCCCCAAGACCCATTTCCCCTTATCCTTTCCTTTTTCCCTTTCATTCTATCTTTCTATCTATCTTTTCTCACTTTCTCTCTAAGTAAAAGGCAAGGAACCATTTCATCTCTTTCTTCTTCTAATTTATCATCGATTGGTGTTTTGGAATTGAAATAACACTAGAATCATAGTCATCTACACCTCATTTTCGTCATATTGAAGAATCAAGATAGAAGTTCTTGCATTTTGCCCATTTTGACCTAATTTGGGTTTTAACTCGGAAAGGAAGTTTTGGTAAGTCTAATTCATCCCATTTACCTACTTATGTTTGTTTATGCATTTCTAGTCATCTTGAACATTTACAAGTCCTAAATCGGCTTAAATCTTGTTTTGGGTCAAATTAGGGTTTAATTAGGGTTTGAATGATTTGGATGTGATTATGATGTTATGAATCGAAACTAAGATAGGGGTTATGTTTATTTATGTTGAAATATGTTTGTATAAGCTTCAAAATGAGTCTTGAGACATCACTAGTCGATTTGGTGATCAAAAATGGAGTTTGGGTTGAGTTTGGTTCGTGTTTGGGTGTTTTGGAACTGATCTGGGTGCAGGTGCGCCGCACCATGAACCTGGACTGGGTTCCCTGATCAGTTTGTGCGCCGCACCTCCTCCTTGGTGCGCCGCACCTGGCTTAGTGCGCCGCATCTCCTCATTAGTGCGCCGCACCTTTTCTCCAGTACATCAAAACATGAATTATTTTGAAAGTTAATAACTTTTGATCCGTAAGTCCAAATAAGTTGTATGACCTATCGTTGGAATCGTAAGAGAGTCTAGTTTCTAGTAGTAACACTCCTTTTGTATGAATCTTTGTCATTTCTAAAAAGGTCGAGTCGAATGCGTCTTGTTCCTACTCGTTAAGTTGTAAAGGTGTTTAGGGTTTGTGACTTGACTTAATTGTGCTAAACCAACTTGTTTATGATTGTAGAGTTGACATTTAGTATTATGATGTATAATTATAGGTTGTGGACGTGTGGACCCCACTACTCGTTTGTAATCTAATCCTAGCTTCTTAGCCAATCGAGGTGAGTTTCGTATCTCCCTACTCGCTTGAGATTCGGGCTGAAAAGTGTAAACCTTGCGTGTTTACTTGCATTTATTGATTTATTGATTTTTGACTTGATTGTTGGATTGATGTGACGTATCATTTCGTTTGATTGACTTGGGTTATGTTTTAGTTAAGTATTACTTTTATATTAGGATAGACGTACATACATGGAAGTCGGTTATGCCTTCATTGGGTTTTAGATGTGGTGGGAAGGCTGCGGGTGACCCTATATATAAGCATCTGGGACTTGAAGAAAGTAGAATCCTCTGAAGTATATGTACGTATAGTTGGTTTAAATTGTGATTAGTGGCTTATGTTTGTTGATTATTGATCGTTGACTTATGGTTGTCGTATATTGGTTGTTGGGTTATGTTTGACGAATATTGATTGTTGGCACAGGTTCATCGTATATTGATTGTTGGTTTATGATTTATGCATTTACATTTGATTGTAAGCATTGCATACATTGTTGATGACCCTCGGCAGGGGATTGCCGACATCCTGGTGCATAGATGTATGCACCCATTTTTGAGATACAGCCTTGTTCATTGTGATGACAGAAGGGTATCGTTGCATAGGTGACGGAGTTCACGCATAAGATAGGCATGTTGGCTTATTCATGCATTTGGCACTTACATTGATTTATATCATTTGTGCATTCTTATTACACTTACTTGCTGTCTTGTGTAATCTTGTTGTTGGACGATATTGTGTTGCTTAGAGGCTCGCTGTAAGTCATGTCTAGCCTCTACTCGTATATTGTGATATTTGACGTTGGTTCCTTATGAACCATTACTACGAACTCACCAACCTTGTGTTGACTATGCTTAGTACACTTTTCAGGTAATCAGGTTCTCCCCGGGCGTGGAGTTTAGTTGCTTGCTTGCTTGCTGTCTAACCCGGACTATGGACCTCATGGATCAAGGATTCATTGGCCTGCCTTTTGCATTATACTTAGGATCGTTTGCCATCTTTGGATGTTATTTTGTTAACTTTGATGGCTATTTGCTCCTGTGTATTTGTACTTGTTTCGTATTGTTGGATTCACAATCTTTAATTGCATTTAGTTTGTTCTATTGTAATTCCACCTTGTGCTATATGATTTCCGTGACATTTCGAGCCTCGGCTTGGGGTGCTACAGAATGGTGGCCCATGCGTGGTCGTAGAGGAATGGGTGGCTATGGTGGTGATGAATAATGATTGGAAATTTTTTGTCCAGGCCACAAATGTTTTGTCGGATTTTTACACCACAATGAAAAAAAATAGTTTAAACCCAATACCGGTTTGGTCAAGTTAAAATACTTTTGAATCAATAATCCGTGTAATCTAACAAAAACACACAATCGAAATAACGTTTTATTATTTACCATATATATTGATTCTAATCCAAGCCTGTGACATATCTAAAATTATAATGTATTATAATGCAATAACATGAAAAAGAAACCATAATACACGTACATTGATCAAATGATTACGCCATGCCTAATTACATATGAGTATTTTCCATTCAAATTCGGTATTTTGATGGATTTATGCTTACATAAAGTCCAATTACATACTATGTGCCTAGAAGATGACGATATATAAGAAACAATACCTTTGCATCATTGACTAATGCTATCATCAAAACTCAAGAATGTTGATGTTGATACACCAAATGGTTGCATTGATAATTCCTCCCAACATATGATGGCCGGTATGTTATTGGTTTGAATCGTAGATGGAATATGCGATGTTCGTATGGTTTCCAGCTCTATGGCTACTTCTTTCATTGTTGGTCTACTTTTTCCATTCAGGATTCAGGCATCGCATTGCAAGGTTAGCTGCCGAAAGAAGCTCATCTCTAGTACCCTCTCTAATCATTGTTGCATCAAAAGTAGACATAACACGCCCCTCTTCCATAGCCAACATAAAGTACGTAGCCAGACTTCTGTGTTCTCCGAATCTAGTAAGCGAAATTGGCCTTTCTCCAGTTAAAAGTTCAACCAAAACAACTCCAAAGCTGTAAACGTCACTTTTCTCGGTAAATTGGCTAGACTGGAAATATTCAGGATCCAAGTAGCCGAATGTACCTTTGACTAAGGTAGTCAAATGAGTTTGATCTATTGATACGAACCTTGAAGTTCCAAAATCTGAAACTTTAGCCCTATATTTATCATCCAAAAGTATGTTAGTGGTTTTGATGTCTCTGTGATATATTGGAACGGAAGTTGCTGAATGCAAGTATGCAAGTGCCCCCGCAACCTCGGTAGCTATTTGTAATCTCATGTTTAAAGAAATTGGAAACTCCATTGTCTCATTATGAAGATGTTCATACAAAGTACCGTTTGGAATGAATTCAGAAACTAGCATAGGAACGTCTGTCTCTAAGCAACATCCCAATAGCTTAACCACATTCCTATGATTGACTTGTGAAAGAATGACGACCTCGTTGATAAACTGCTCTAACTGGTTTTCATCAACTATTTTTGATTTCTTCACTGCCACAATCCTTCCATCCACTAACATACCCTTGTAAACTGTACCTTGGCCTCCTCGACCTAGAATTCTGTCCTCATTGAAGCTGTCAGTAGCCTTATCTAATTCACGTGATGTGAAAAGTATAGTTTTTTCAACTAAAGACGGTTGAGCCTCTTCTTGTTGTTTTAAAAGCAAACCACCATTGCGTTTGAAAAACTTCTTTCTTCGTCTCTTGTCTTTTGTTTTTTTTATAAGTTTGTACAATCCATAGCTGAATATAACAAGAAAAACTATAACCATGCTAATGCTAACACCTGAAAATAACAAATATAAAATGACTAAATGGATCTTGAATTTTAATTATTTTCTTCATAATTTTAGCAAGCATCCACTTAAAATACTAAAATTATTACTTACTTAAACTAATGTTTTGATATCCTATATTAAGGATTCTCTTGTTCACAAAATAGTTGGGACAATGTCAACTTTTTTTCAATATCCACTTATTTATTACTTAAGTGAGCAATCATGTTTATAAAAACGTGCAAGTTAAGTGCTTATATATACATATACATTAAAAAGGGGCTCCTTAGGCCGGTGCCAACCCACTCTTCCTAGACTCTTCCTTGCTCTCTTCCACACTTCTTGGGTTGGCAGCAAACTCTTCCAAACCTCTTCCTTCCCCTCCTCATCGTTGGGTCGCCGAGTGAAGACGAGAGAAAAGCAATAATATGTGGGGTCCGGTTCACTTCCAAACAAAAAAAAAAACTTTTTGGTTTAAATAATAATTTTTTTGGTGAGGAAGAGATGAGGAAGAGGTGAGGAAGAGGTAGGGTTGGTAGTGAGAGGAAGAAGTGATTTAGGAGAGAGAAAAGCTGATGTGACAGTGAAAAAGATGAAGGAAGAGCTTCAGGGTTGACAGAGGCCTAAAAACCTATATGAATTTACAAGTTTTTTATGCATGAAATGTACAAGTTTTTATAACACATAATAATTTCTATCAATTTTTATTTTAACCCTTTAAAGTTTTTATCTTTTAACTTTCGCCCCACATTAAAGTTTCAGTTTTCATTTTCTTGACACTTAATTTTTGGGTTTATGTTTTCTCAAACAACTTTACATATATATATATATATAGGGAGGGGTTATTGTGAGAACCATAAATAGTGTGAGAACCGTAAGAACTAAAGAAAAAAACACGGAGGGACTGAAATTGAAAATTAAAAAAACTAACGCCGTTTATCTACCAAACACCAAAAACCCCATTCCCAAAATACTTCCAATCTCTATTAAACCAAAAACAAAAGCATCGCCATTAAACTCAAATTGGAAACCTCCAAAATTTCAAACGCAAATCATTCATCAATGAAGAAAAGTTCTGCACATCATTCATCAATGAAGAAAAGGAAATCCAAAATTTCAAACGCAAATACTCGTAAGTAATCGTTTAATCAAAATTATTTAATAATTTTCGTGTCAATTTTATAAACTTTTATTTATAATCTATTTTTATCCATTTATTTAGGTAAAAGTCCCAGATTATTCGAAAAAATTTCAAACGCAAAAACTCGTAAGTAATCGTTTAATCAAAATTATTTAATAATTTTCGTGTCAATTTTATAAACTTTTATTTATAATCTATTTTTATCCATTTATTTAGGTAAAAATGACTCAGATGAGGTAGACATTATATCGGTAGGAAGTGACGATACAGAAGCAACTGAAGAAGAAGAAGTTGAAGTTGTTTCAGGTAACTATAATTTAGTTTTTAATTATATATTTCAGTTGTTTTTGATTTAATAAGTTTTAATTTTATTTTTTTTCATGTTATAATAAGTATAAAATTTAGGATTTGAATAATTAATTCTGAATATGGATATTTAATAGTAATTTGTATATTGAATTTTGAGTTTGAATAATAGTAATTTGTATATCCTCATTTCAATTAATCATTATACTTGATAATAATTTGTGTATAATCTAAATACACAAACACAACTGCTTAATTGTTGCTTTTGTTCTGATGTGTTTCGGTTTAATTATTATTTGAGATGATTTTGGATTAGCTAGCATAATGATTAATTGAAATTGAGTTACTATAGTAGTTGCACGCAATCTGTTTGATGAATTACCTGAATGAAAACCTCCATACTGCATACATATATAGGCTACAAAATGTCAAAATAATACAACTGAGATCAATGGATTTCTTCTAACATCTTCTCGATACTCGAATTTCGTACCGGCTAACTGCTTGTCTGCTCATTCTAGCAATCTGTCGCCTTCTAGTATGGCGTCTCGTTTTGGTTTTCAATCATGCTAACGTATCGGATTGACTTAGACAAACCTTGAGGACTCCCAAAATTCGAAAGTGTATTCGACTTTTTTCAATAGTTTCGATAGGAGGAGATGGAAATAAGTAAGTTGTCTCATTGTGAAAAACTACTAAATTTGACATTGAATAGATTATGGGAGATGAAATGTAAACTGTTGACCATTTGGACACTGGATTTTAAACTATACAGGTGCATTCAAATATCTCCCAACTCAAGAATACTTCTGAAAAATGCAGCATGAGCTTCCATACCATGGAAAGTTGAGGCTTCTAGCATTCCCTAATCAATGTATCCTAGGTAACTGGCTTGAACAGTTAGAATTGACCAGATTTCTGTGATACATTTTCAGCTTCTACATCTTTCATTTAATGGACTCGTTCTTAATGTTAGCTTGAGGTCAACGTAGACTTTTTTGTTCATATTTATGCTTAAAACCCGGATGTTATTAATCTCGTATATTTATGGGCAGTGTCTTTCAATTGCTTCAATTTGTGAGCTTCAACCTGGTTGGTTTAATGTGTCTATAAGATGAACTGGAAGAAACTTTAGCATTCTAGCATCCATAAGATTTTGATAGTTCCTGTCAGGTTTTGTGTTGATACCTTAAGCCGCCGTTTGACAGTTTTTTGTGTATGGTTGGTTTGTGCTGAAACCCAGCCGTCTCCAACCATCTTTCCTACTACATACTTTGCTTATACAGAAGATCAGTTATTTGCTCGTACTAGTGACATGTTAATATCAATCTGGAGTTTTACTTGTACCCATCCCAACGCACTCACCACAGCACCTACACACATCTATCTATACTATTATATAAAGCAGGACCACCTTTTTTATAGATTTCAATTTCGTTTTATTTATTCATAATATTCTGATTTCTAATTTAATTTATATATTAAAATAGGTAAAAGTCCTCGATTAAACAGTAAAATCGATTCAAGTGCTGCTGCTGATGATGATGATGATGATGTTATATCGTTGGGAAGTGAAGATACAGAATCAGTGGAAGAACAAGAAGTAAAAGGGAATGTCATATACGAAGTTGGATCTGGTAATTTATATACATATTTATTTATATAATTCAAAATTTGACTACAATTTTTTATTTGAATAATGAATTTGAATCGATTGTAAAGTTTTATTGCATATACATATGAATTTAAAAATAATTGCATATGAAGTTTGAATTTATATTTTGTTTGAATATGAAGTTTGAATAATTGCATATATGAACTATATTTTGAATTTATATTCATGATCATCATCATCATCATGTAATGCAATTATCAGGTTGCTTTATCAGGTTGCTTTAAACTTCTGGCCCGTTTTGTAAAGTTACATTTTTGCTTATTGTTCTGGATCACCAAATCTGCCCATTATTACCTTTTAGTTTGAGTTTACTTGATCTATACATTTGAGTTTGGCTATCAAATTGATTAGGAAATACAGTACTTAAATAAGTATACACATACGCAAAGGGATAAAAATGTGAAATATCAAGTCAGAATTCAAGAACTTATTAGAGTCTCTAACTACATCTCAAGTCACACAAACTTGCATAGTCCATGAGTGTTAACTACATGGTAATGATTTGATAAGCGAAAAGTATGAGTCTAGAAGCACAATAACTCACTAGTCACAGTACAAAGCAATGTATATGTGTTTTGATTAGCTTGTTTTAACAAATATAGATACCCATGCATTTTTGGGTATCTATATTTAACATCTCGAAAAGTCTATACGAGTAGCCTGGATTCGAATGAAATCGAGATTGGGTATTAGTATTCTCTGAGAATATTAGTTTTACATTCATACACTTTTTCCTGTCTTTTTTAATTAGTTTTGAGTGATTGTTTGTCTTACTTAAATTTTACATTTTATTTCACAATTCATATACAGGTACCAGAAAGCTAATTTTTTGGTATTTATTCAGTTTGAATATTCAGTTTGAATTAGTTTTGAGTTCGAATAATCAGTTTGAATATTCAGTTTGAAATTTGATGTTTCATTTTGAATTTTATTATTTCATTGCAGCAACAACTGAAACAAAGAGTGAATCGGATACTGATTTTGTGGAAGATACTCCATCTCATATGGTTGACAGAAGGAATAAAAAACAAAAGAAAGCAAGGAAAAAAGGAAGAGTGACAAGTGTTAGTTTCAAGATTAATCTTAAAGAAGGAAGTTCAAAGAAGAAGAAGCCTAGGAAAACTGCTAAAAAGACAAAGAATAAGGAAAAGGTTAAGAAGAATATTACAGGTGTTTTAACATCTAGAATGGTTCCTTTTCAACTTGTTGCTATTTTAAGTAGTTTAACTACTATACAAAAACAACAGTTGACTGAAATAGGATTTGGAAGTTTGGTAGATTTTAAGATCAAGTACTTACCGATGAAATTAGCACAAGAATTAGTTGACAGATTAGATGCTGAGAATTGTGAAATGATGGTTGATGGTAAGTTGTTGAAAATTACAAAACAAGATGTTCATGATATTTTAGGTTTTCCCATGGGGAGAGTAAAAGTGAAAGATTTTAAAAGGGCTGGAATGGGGAGTAATACTTTAGTTTTGACATGGAAAAATAGATACCCAAATCCTAAATATATTCAGGTGACTGGGGTTAGAGAAATGATCAAAAATCAACCACAAGGAGGCTGGAATTACAAAATTGACATTTTATTGTCGATTATTAGTGTAATGTGTGAAGGAATAAGTTGTGGAACAGTGAATCAGAGAGTTTTGGGTTCAATAGATAGTGAAGATGATATAAGAAAGTTGGATTGGTGTGGATACTTGATTGAATGCTTGAAGAGATCAAAGAAGAAATGGGAAAAGGATAACCCAAACACACCCTATATGGGTCCCCTTATCTTCTTAATGGTATGTTTTAATTTTGTATAACAAGTTAAAAATTTTCTTTTATTTTTAAATGATAATGAACTAACTATTTACATTTTACTATAGATATGGTATGCACAACAAATAACAAGACCTCAAAAACAAACTCCAGCAATTTTACATTGGACTTTTGATGAACTAAAACTTATTGAAGCAACAGAATTTGCTGCCAAAAAGAATACAGAACCAGATAATGCAGAAGAACAGAATGCAGAACAACAGAATGCAGAAGAACAGAATGCAGAACAAGAGAATGCAGAACAACTAAATGCTATAGTTCCACTCAGTGTTGATTACTCTGATTATATTCATCACACAGGTTTGTATAAAATTTTACTTTATTTGTGTAATGACAACTATAAAGTGGCAACATAAAAAGTTGGTAAAAACTTTTTGAGTATGAATTTAGGAATAAGCTTAGAGTATTTTGTTCTAGTTAGTGATTAAGGGAAAGAATGAGAAAAAGGTAGGAAGGACTAGCCAACAGTCCTAAAATTTTAGTTTTCTGTAAGGTTTATATGATTATGAGTTTGAATAATCATTTTGTATATTAAATGATATAGGTGAAAAAGAAGACATTCCTGGATCTAACAATAATACCAATGAGACTCATGGGCAAGAATTTGATTATAAAGATCCAGCAGAAAATGAAGAAACATATGGGGCAAAATTGAATGTTAAAGAAGACTACTGCAAAGCAAAAGACCCTAGAGTGAAGAGGATGGTAAGATTAATATTCACATTTGCCAATTTCAAAAAATATATGTTACTAGCAGTAACATTTTAATATTTTTACAATATAGGTTTTTTGTATGGGAATTGGCGATGCATATCGTGATACTTGTGAATGGAATGAGGAATTATTTGACTTGATGAGAATGGGATGGAATGACTTTCCTGGTGATCCAGATGTAATTAAAAAAGTTAATAAACTGAAGAAAAAATGGCTTCAGTATCTTGATGTTCAAAAACAAAGATTAGAACATGCATTTGCAGGTGATGATGGAGATGATAATGCAAAAATGTCAGATAATGGTGATCATGGTTCGGTTGATCTTGACAAAGACTCGTTTGAATTCAACCAAGGGAATAATACTCCAAACAAAGATTTGAATTGTGATGAGGTTGTTAAAGAAATGGTGGTTGAAAAAAATAACAAGAATGGAAGTTTGAATGAGGCTGAGAACAATGAAAGTTTGGATGAGGCTGTTGAAAGGATGGTAGTTGAAAACAATCACAATAATCAAAGTTTGAATGAGGATAATTCTACAGAAGCAAGGCTCGAAAATGCTACAACTGGGGTGGATTCTGTTAATTCACTAACAGATTCTCAAATGTTGAAAATTTCCAATTGGGCTTCTCAACAGTTGAAGAGGTTGAGATCTAATCTTCAGAATAAAGATGAAGATCAAATTAACTACTCACAAACATCTTTGGAAATTGCTAGAATAAGAAAGGAATTAAGTTTGGTTTTTTCAGCAGATGAAGATTTGCCGACTTATGAGGACATCAATCTTCAAGAATTAAAACTTAGTATTTCTCAAGAATTTCAAGAAATATGGAAGAATTTACCATTGCTATCTGATGGAGAGATAGAAAGTTTAAAAAGTTTGAAATCATCAATTGAACAGCTTTTCAACATATGCATCGGAAATGTGAAGCAAAATGAAAGAAAAGAAGATCTTTTTGTAGAATGTGCAATGGAAGATGCCAATGAAGAGCCTGAATCGACAAAAATGGAAACTAAAATTCCAGATTTGGTAAAAGAAGTTGAAACTCCAAAGATTTCATCAATTGGAAGAAAAATTTTGAAGAAGTTGCAACTTCCACGAGATTCGGATGTCAATAAAGATGATGTTGGAAAAGGTAAACGGGAGAAAAAGCCATCTTTTGCGAAGAAATCACCGTGGAACAAAAGAGTTGTTGATATCAAAACAGAGTCAACAAAAGAAGAACTTAGGCTTTCAGATGCATATTTTCATGGATTTACACGACTATAGTAAGCATTTTAACATCTGTCTTGTGATTTACATACTTCTTCTGTGAGATTTGAATATGTGTTTTCATATTTGAATATTTATATCTGTGAGATCTGAATATAGGTATTAGAATATAGGTATTTTAGGGATTTGAATATTGCTATCTCTTAGATTTGAATATAGGTATTTAATGGTTTTGAATATTTATATAGGTTTTGAATATAGGTTTTGAATATTTATATAGGTTTTGAATATATGGTTTTGAATATTTATATAGGTTTTGAATATAGGTATTTAATGGTTTTGAATATAGGTTTTGAATATTTATATAGGTTTTGAATATAGGTTTTGAATATTTATATAGGTTTTGAATATAGGTTTTGAATATAGGTTTTGAATATAGTTTGAATATAGGTATTTATATGGTTTTGAATATTTATATAGGTTTTGAATATAGGTTTTGAATATTGAATATAGGTTTTGAATATTATGGTTTTGAATATTTATATAGGTTTTGAATATAGGTTTTGAATATAGGTATTTAATGGTTTTGAATATAGGTTTTGAATATAGGTTTTGAATATAGGTTTTGAATATAGGTTTTGAATATAGGTTTGAATATAGGATTTGAATATTGCTATCTCTTAGATTTGAATATAGGTATTTAATGGTTTTGAATATAGGTTTTGAATATTTATATAGGTTTTGAATATAGGTTTTGAATATTTATATAGGTTTTGAATATAGGTTTTGAATATATGAATATAGGTTTTGAATATATGTATTTGTGTATAGGTATTTATGGTATTTGAATATAGGTATTTATGATTTGAATATAGTTTTGAATATAGGTTTTGAATATAGGTTTTGAATATTTATATATATTTAGGTTTTGAATATATGGTTTTGAATATTTATATAGGTTTTGAATATAGGTTTTGAATATATGAATATAGGTTTTGAATATATGTATTTGTGTATAGGTATTTTAGGGATTTGAATATTGCTATCTCTTAGATTTGAATATAGGTATTTAATGGTTTTGAATATAGGTTTTGAATATTTATATAGGTTTTGAATATAGGTTTTGAATATATGATATAGGTTTTGAATATAGGTTTTGAATATAGGTATTTAATTAGGTTTTGAATATAGGTTTTGAATATTGCTATCTCTTAGATTTGAATATAGGTATTTAATGGTTTTGAATATAGGTTTTGAATATTTATATAGGTTTTGAATATAGTTTATGGTTTTGAATATTTATATAGGTTTTGAATATAGGTATTTGAATATAGGTTTTGAATATAGTATTGATATAGGTTTTAATGGTTTTGAATATTTATATAGGTTTTGAATATAGGTTTTGAATATTATATAGGTTTTGAATATTTATATAGGTTTTGAATATATGGTTTGAATATAGTTTGAATATAGGTTTTGAAGGTTTTGAATATAGGATTTGAATATAGGTATTTAATGGTTTTGAATATAGGTTTTGAATATTTATATAGGTTTTGAATATAGGTTTTGAATATATAAATATAGGTTTTGAATATATGGTATTGAATATTTATATAGGTTTTGAATATTGCTATCTCTTAGATTTGAATATAGGTATTTAATGGTTTTGAATATAGGTTTTGAATATTTATATAGGTTTTGAATATAGGTTTTGAATATTTATATAGGTTTTGAATATTTATATAGGTTTTGAATATTTATATAGGTTTTGAATATTTATATAGTTTGAATATAGGTATTTAATGGTTTTGAATATAGGTTTTGAATATTTATATAGGTTTTGAATATAGGTATTTGAATATAGGTATTTGAATATAGGCATTCGGATTCCATCCAATTTTATCTGCCAAGGGTACAAAGCATTCGGATGCAATATAGGCAAAATAAGGTTATTGATTATGTAGTATCATGCTATAGACTACATAAAAAGGGTGAAACTTTTACTATAAAAGGTGGTGGTGGGGATGAAAGGTGGGGCGGAGGCGTAAGGTGTTTGGTGGTGGAAATGGGTGGTTGGATTAGGAGCAGGATAGTAAAATGGGGTGGTGGTGTTGCTGAAGTTGCAATCGCCATAATTAATTTGCATGTTTCTGGCTGGGAGAATGATCAAAGAAAGTTTGCATGTTTCTGGCTGGGAGAATATTTATATAGGTTTTGAATATTTATATAGGTTTTGAATATTTATATAGGTTTTGAATATATGAATATAGGTTTTGAATATATGTATTTGTGTATAGGTATTTATGGGATTTGTTATTTGAATATAGGTATTTATGATTTGAATATTGAGTAATATTTAAATTGAATATATTTTAATAATTTAAAATGTTTAACAATGAAGTTTCTACAAATTAACCATTTTTTCACAGCACAAAAGGAACACTCATTCATGCAGGCATTTTCGAAGTTTAACGGATAGTTGGCAATGAAAAGTCAAGTATGAACGCTTAAAAAATCAGCCACTCGAGTGGTAATGGGTAAAGTTATTTGACACCACTTAGGCGCCTATGCGATAATCTAACAACCTGCTTCTATATTTTTCTTCTTTATTATGATTAAAGTTAAGAAAAGAGTATTCAAACTACAAAGCAGATGATAGATAATAGTGAAATAAGATTTAGATGAGCAAATGACCTACATATTCTGGGAGGTATTGCATTTCTGATGGCATATTAAGATTAGTATTCTTTCTGCAGCTAATGATTTCAAGAACAAGAACTCCAAAACTATATATGTCAGCCTTTTCCGATAATTCTCCTCTGATTGCGTATTCAGGGGCCGTATAACCACTACAAAACAACAATATAAAAAGTAACATTACTTCTGATGATGGTATCAGAACAAAAGTGAGTACCAACCAACATGAGTAAGAGCAGTTTAGAAGTGACAAAATGAGTGGGTCAATACAGGTTCAGGCCTACATGAGTATTTTACTACTTTTTGTGCGGATATCTACCCGTCTGTTTTTACATTGAATATATATTCACTATGGTTATTAATTGATTTTTGTCTTTTCATTGAAGTGATATTATTTTTTCGAGGAAAGATCTTAATGTTGATAGATTTGTCTTCGAAAGTTTGATTCCGGGAGCAATGGTCCATTATGGAGTGATTGACACATGGGCATGTTATTTGAATTATATGGAAGAGTTTAAAAGCTCGGAGTCAATCACTAGGATATTTCTACCTACCAATATTATGGTAATTCAAGCAAAACATCAAAATTATTGAATTTAAAGTTTATCATAATAAAATCTTTGATGTAATCTTTAATTTTGCAGGGGAAAACAAACATTGACACTCAGGATCAATATAACATAGTTTTGGAAAGATTCAAGGAAAACATGGATTTACATATATCAACGATGAAGCAAAAGTTAAGAGATCCTTGTCTGGTAAGTTTTTATAACTTAATTTTTTTTTAATATGCTAGACGAATATCTTTAATCGTATATATATCAATGATTGTAAGTTAGGTATTAACTAGCATTGTTAACTTAGTACCTAAAGTGTTAGAAAAAGTGTATTTTTGGGAGAAGGTAATTTCAGGAATTTTGGTTTTTCTTAGGATAATAACTGTTGTTGCTAGCACAGTGTTACTCTATGCATTTGTTAAATACACCAATGACACTAAAAGATTGATTGTAGTCAAAGTGGTGGAGTCATTATCTCATAGATAGTTTTTCAGGTAGATGGGGTTGATATTACCCAACTAGAACTTGACCTGATTGGAAATTTAGGTAGGAATTTTGTTGTAAATTGTGAGGTGTGTAATCGCCTTTTACAACAAGTTTGGTTGCACGGTTAGTCATTTCTGTATAACAAAGAGATATGATAATTGTATCTACTATCTAGCATACCTGTATCACTGTTAGAAATTCTTACTAGCTGTGCACACTGTTAGAAATTTTTAGAAATTTCTAAGTTTGGATTTTGACCGACGGGACTATAAACCGGGTTTCACTAAGCCTGAACCGGTTTGAACCAGGTTTTTGGTAAAAACGTGGACCCAATGACGCTAAAGATTTGCATCATGGTCTGGTGTTAGTAGGGTGCTTGATTGTATTCAAAGTGGTGGAGTCATTGTCTCATAGACAGTTTTTCAACTCTTGACAACTCATAGTCATTGTAGTCAAAGTAGTGGAGTCATTGTCTTAAGTCAGGTTTTGTTCACTTCACTTAGTTACCTAAAACTATAAGTCAGGTTTTAATATTCATAGATTACTAAAACTAATTGTTTTAAATTTTCAATTTTTCAGCTGTTCTTTCCTATTTGTGAGAGTAGACATTATTATCTTCTTTGTTTCAATCTCAAAACAAACAAAGGTTATGTCATTGATAATATTGAAGCAGAAGACGATTCGATTGACAGATACCAGGAAACTATTTTTTTGTTGGTAAGATTATTAGATAAATTAAATCATATATATTTAGTCATTTATGTTACAAAAACATACCAAGTAATTATTATCAATTACTTTACATTTCAGGGAGAATTGTTGGTTGACTATCTCGAGTACAAGGAACATCCTTACCTGAAAAATGGTGCATTTCCTAATGTAGAAAGGTTAAGAATGATATGGCAAACATCCAATAATGGAATTGATTGTGGAATTTTCCTAATGAGACATATGGAATGTTTTATGGGTAACGGAAAAACAGGTCTGAAGTGTGGATTTAAGAAAGAAGGAGAAGTTCAACAAAAACAATTAAACTGTTTGAGGATAACATATCTCAACACAATTCTGTTATCCGATGTTAACAAATTAAGATGCAAGGTTTGTAAAGAAGTTGAATATTATGAAGCATTGCCCGAGAAGACTAAGAAAATTTGGAAAGCGACAGCTTTAAAAGATATCGAGAAAAGGATTGAAGAAAGGAAGGATGTGCTTGAATGAAATAAAAGTTACAATTTCTTTTGTACTTTATGTTTTTGACTTTTATGAGTTATGTCTGTAATTTTAATTGATGGATCTTAATCTGATATTAATCTTGTTTGCACATGATAACATGAATGTTTGACTTAAATTTGAATAACAATATATCTTAGTATTTGTCCAGATTATTGTTTCAAAAATGTCCAATATTCAAATAGTGTATTCATATTATTATGTTCAGTATTCAAAAATGTTCAATATTCAAAAATGTCCAATATTCAAATAGTGTATTCATATTATTGAGTTGTGTCTGTACAGGTTCTTAATCCGATGTTAATCTTGTTTGTACAGCTCAATAAAGTAATTGAGTATGTTCAGTATTTAAAAATATTCAATATTCAAATAGTGTATTCATATTATTGACTTTGTAGAAATCATAAGAACACATTACCCAACCTATACAAATTGTCCATGTTGCCACCTAATAATTGCTTAAATACTGAACACAGAAAAAAGCTAAATGATTACAGAAACTAAAACAAGTTTATTCAAAATTCAAATCTAAATGATTACAGTTCTAAATGAGTTTATTTGGGGACATTTCAAATTGAAACAAACCAATATGAATGAAAGTATCTATATGCAGTTCTAAAATGAAATATTTCATTTTTTTCTTAGTTTCTCCTTTTCAAACTTCGCAGCCTCAATTCTGATCGGACAAGTTCGAAGATCATGTTGCTGTAGAGATTTGCAGTATGCACAATTTCTCCATTTTTTTTCTTTCAATATAGCCTCTTCTCGGTCACTCTTGAGCCTTTTTTTTGTTCCACAGCCTTTATTTCGTATATTTTGTGGATTAGTTACTTCATTTGAAGAAGGTTGAGGCAGTCCAACCATTGCAGCCAAAAATTCTTTTGAACCCATTGGAGGCTTAGAGCCCATATCATCATTAGCTTTCTTCTTTAACTCTTCCAAAGTGTCTCTAAATAGGGCAAGTTTTGTTGGGTCAGCCAAATACCTATTTACACAAGCATCTACATTCCGGAAAATATCCAGTAAAATAGGCTTCAATTCACTCTTTTGATTCTGCAACAAATTCAGTTTGCTAATTCTTCGTCGAGGTACAACACACTTCGTCCATCTCTTCGTTATATACTCATCTGGTATTTCTTCCACTCCACATAATCTCATAACATAGTAAACATGTTTGCAAAAAAGCCCACATCTTTCAAATTTTTTGCACGAACACGTTACTACTTTATCTTCAGAATTGAAAGTAACCTGACAATGGACAAAAAATATAAATACAATTATCTAATCGGGATTATTTCTAAAGCATAGTAACTTATATACAATGAAGATATAACATGCCTGGCTATGACGATGAACAAGTTCATCAAAATAGTTAGGATTTGCATCTCTGTCAATAGAGTCATCAATATCACATGATTTGACACTTGTATCAGTTATCGAAAAAGTCTTCGAACCATCAGTCAAATCAGAAACATTGAAACAAAGGCAATGTTTGAAGGCCTCACACATTTCCTTCTGGATATCCAAAACAACATCATGCGTAAACAACTTATGAGCATGTCTTTCCAATGCATATTCAGTTACCATATCAAGAGTGGAGTACATCGATTTTTGATCATTTTCAGATTGAACCCATCTTGAAAATATGCTGGAATCCAATTATACCTAAGCTTATACATATCATTCAACCACTTATTTTCATCAGCATCATACTTTTTAAGAACATAAAGCCATCGTTTGTCAAACTCTTCTTTATTAATCTTATCAGTCCACACAATTTTCGAAAGGTCACCTCTTAATCCAGACTTAAGAATAATGTGAGAAACCTATGCAATAACAAATATTCAAAATGAATATACAATTGTTAATATAGTAAAAAGCATATAACATACAATAACAGATTAAAAAATAGCTATCAAATAATTAATTATAACAGTTGAAAATGAATATATATGAATTTTATAATGGGAAGAAAAAAACAAATTTAGTTTTTTACCTTTACAGAAACCTTCTCCATGATATGCCACATGCATAATCTATGTCTAGCTGTCTTAAAAACATCAGAAACAGCCACTTTCATGGATGGATCTTGATCTGTCAATACAACCTTGGGTTCACGAGGAAATGCATTCTTGAATTCATTCAAGAGCCATTTATAGGAAGAAATATCCTCTTTAGCAAGCATTCCAGCTCCAAATGTAACACACTTTTTGTGATTATCAATTCCTGTGAATGGAATGAATACCATATCGTACCTACAAAACAAAAGTATGCTAAAATAAATAAAAGAAGTATTCAAATTAAACCGATTATTCAAACTGAAAATTCTATATAAATTTTCAACCATAGCATTCAAATTGATTATTCAAACTGAAAATTCTATGTAAAAAATTCAATCAAAACATTTCAAAGTGGATATTCAAAATGTATAACTGAGTTACTTACTTGTTAGTACGGTAAGTTGCATCAAAAGATACAACATCCCCAAATGCATAATAATTCAACTTAGAAACTTCATCTGCCCAAAAAAGACCTGCCAACTCCCCATCATTCACAGTGAAATATTCAAAGCTAAAATCTTCTAAAAATTCTTTTTTTTGCTTTAACATGTTAACCATCATCTGAGAATCTGCTTCACCAATATACGAATTGTACTTCCTTTTCCAATTCTTACAGTCAGTCTTTGAAGCACCTACCGTTTCATGTCCACCATGAATCTTAGTTAGTATTCTATACCCAACGCTAGGTCCTATACTAGCCTCTGTCAAATGATGCAAAAAGACTTGTTTGGAATAATCCAAACTTCTACAAGACTTAAGATGCTTACGAAAATCTGGATGCACAAGAAAGTGATTATGCATCTCCTCAAAATGATAAATGGAATATCTACCTTCAGCATTGAAAACTATACGAATACAAGCTTCACAACTGGTCCTTTGAGTTGGTCTATTTCTACTCTGCTTAGAAACACTTCTTCCTTTCCGTTTGGAACCTTCCCTACTACAAACAATCCACTTATATTTTACAAATTTCACACCAAAATCATCTTTAGCAGTCTTATGTGAAAACCTCCTAGGTTCAAAACCACCTGATAATGCATATTGACTATAAAAGTTGAATGCTTCATCAATACAACCAAATTCCATTCCCAATGAAGGTTTAATCTCATCAGCACATTCTGGAATCCATTTTGAACCAAATTCAGTCTTAATCTCCTTCCCAACTGTATATTTCCTTGGAATATACTCAACAGCTACAAATAAATAAATAAAAAAAATCAATATTCAAAATTAAATATGATTTTACAAAAACATTAATGAAATAACAAAAATAATTTATATCTGATATGAAAAATAACTACATTTACATGTAATAAAATGAACAAGTAATAAAATCAATAGAAATTAGAAAAAAAAAAAAAGAGACTCACTTTCTCCATCTGAAATCGTTAATTCCGTATTATCTGGATATGAATCGAAAATTGAGCTATCAGTAGATGTAGAGTCATTATTTTGATGATTAATTTCTGAATTTTCTTGATTATTTTGATGATTATTTTGATGAATCAAAATCGTTAATTCCGTATTATTTTGATGATTAATTTCTGAATTTGAGTTTAGAATGATCGCCATGAGAACGAGAGATTTAGGGTTTGAAATTGACGAAAAAATGATTTAAAGGAAGAATAATTCATATTTATAGTAGTTTTTGGAGTTAACGGAGAGGGGTAGATTGATTTAACGGTAGACAATGTGAGGGAGAGGTGAAGAAAAGCAAGAGCAATGAGGAGGGGAGAAATACAGGTTCTCACTGTTCGCACGGGTGTTGGAGTTCGCTCCTGATCCCTTTACTATATATATATATATATATATATATATATATGTAAATATATATATATATATAAAATATAATATAATATATATATATATATATTCAGCTAATTTTTGATGATTAAATAGTTAGCAAAATTTTATTAGTCTATTAGAAAAGGTAACAGCTCCCCAACAATCATTTTAATGATCTATGGCCCTTTACACAACATCTTTCAATATCATAAACCAAAAGGTTATATGTTAATGTAATTTCACGACTACAAGTGGAATAATAGTGACTTGATGTTGGTTTTCAAAGCATACTTTTTAACGGCAACTATCACTCATCTATTTTTTCTATATAATAAAGAGATGATAGTTTTGACCTTAATTGTCATTAGCCTTTGCTTGTCTCATCAGATTTTTCTTGTGTCATTTTCTCTTTTTCTTTTTAATTATTTTAGTATCTATGTGGTCAAAAATAATATTAAAAATAAAGATAATTATTAATCTCAAATATTTTTCACATCATTATGGATAATAGTTTCATCTTCAATGCAAATCTATCCACGACCTTTTCCTTTCTTTTTAAATCTAATTTTATTTAATACTTTATTTTTAGTTTAATATTTTTAATTTAATTTTATCCATTTTTTAAAAATTAAAAGTAATACCACCTTTAAAATAATCGGATTTTATATATATGTGTATATATATATATATTAAGTAAGATAGAAATAGGAATTTATTTATATTCATTATATTATTATCATATATTTACATTAAATATATGACTAAAGATAACTCAATTAAAGTCGACGTGTTCTTATTAGTTATCAACTTATAGTTTTTTCAGCTAAATATATAGATTTTCAATTTAAAGTTCCATTAACCAATTTCATTCAAACCTTATCAGAAAAGTAGTTTTGGTTACAAAAGGACTCTGTTAACTTTATGGCTTCTAAATAATTTTTATTAATTATTATATATGAAATTGCAGATGTTCATGAATTGGTGAATTTGACACTCAAGATTTAATAAATTAATGATAATGGTTATTTAAAATCTGTATACATCTTAGTTTCAACTTATTTGATTATGCAAGATATACATTTCATTTCTAGGCATGTTTGTTAGACTTTATATGTAGGAATTTACATTAAAGTTGATAGAACAAGTCATTTTTATAAACTATTCCACTTACATTGTCTTATTGTAAAGTTTGAGTAAATAATACTGTCACGGTTACTCATAACTATTTATATTTAAGTGTTATTTTTTTATAATTGAAATGTAAGTTGAAACATGCATATAATATCTATCCATTATTATGTTTGATTACTACCATCAAAAATTTTTATGAAATAATTGTTAATTTAGATTAATAATCAGATTCGTCTTTTTTTTTTCTTTCTTTCTTTTAAACTATATATACGCGCACATAGGTAGGATAATAGTTATTTTCTAACTAGAACCCATTTTGTCCAAATTAACAATGGATTTTGGTTATTAACAATTGCTATTAACGTAAGCAGTATGGCTTTAGGAAAAGGATATTAGCTTAAGTGGCTAGCATGTGAGGGAGGAACTCACTTGTGTGATTTCGGTCAAACTAATACTTGGAGTTGATTTGATCCTTTCCAAATCCCTCAATGCTTTAAAGGTATGACACATGTTTCTAATTAAGATACAAATACTTTTGGGTCATCTTATATCTTATCTTATATATATTTTAAAGTTGTAAGATTGAAATCAATGCCGAGGCTTAAGAATTGATCAGGGATTTTATGATTTTACTTGAAATTTATGATTTTATTTCTTTGTTAATTCGTATTAGTGGTGATTGGGTTGATCGGAGTACCGCAGTAAATTTGGGATATTGATGTGTATGAGGCTTATAATTAATTTGATGGTGTCTTATTATTACCGCTATAGATTTATGTGTATGTGTAATGGAACTGGTAACTCATTCCTTTTTAAACAATAGTTAATAATGGAACTGGTAACTAATATGTTCATTGCTTACCATGTATGTGAATTCAGAATGGATGAGGATCATTATTTTGTGATCAATCGGGATTCATCACATACCAGAGACATAATTATGCGTAACAAATGTGAGTCTGGTGAGGAGGTTGCTATTCGCGCATTGCTAGGTGATGAAACGTTTTCAGGAGATGTTTTTTTTTATCCCAAAGAGGCTGAGATGAAGGTGTGTGTAAAAAAGATTGGATTGCGATTGCGTTCTACATTCAAAGATAAAGCTGACTTTCATATTAAAAATGCCTTTTATATGAAGTGGCCCACCAATTTGAGTTCTTCGGTCTACAGAGGCCCTGTCTTCAGGTACATTTTAGTTGCATTCGTATTTAAATTTCATAATGTTTTTCAATGGAAAAATAGATAGAAATGCTACTGACCTATTTTAGTTTCGAATTATTCATCATTTTTTTATGTGCCGTTTAAACACACGGCCTCATTTCTTCCCTCAAGACCATTTATTATCTCGCAGTTTTCATGTAGCTGCTAATATTTTAGATACAATTACTTATTTCAAACTATGAGGACCCTGTGACGCAAAAAGTTATAGGAATGGGAACTGTTGTAATGTTTTAGTATATTCCATGAAGCGAGTATTGACATTTTTATGCGGAGGGGGTAGGATTGACTTTGTTTAAGAATGACTATAGTTTCTTTTGTAAAACCTACTTATGTCTTGGTATCATAACTGACTTAGCATATTGGTCGAGAAGTATCTTGCCTTTCTATGATGGTAATATCTACATTTATACATAAATTAACTCTAAATCGAGAGTTAAAATGGTTATAGATGTACAAGTTTTCTGAAATAGTAAGGGTTATAAATTACATATATAGCGCTTTTCTGGATTTCTACCATGTTATTTGAAAAGCTGCCAGCAAATGCAAGGGTTTTGTTTTTTATTTAAAAAAATGTCAATCCCTCTAGAAAGTTTGTCATTGAATGGGGCATGTCTCACATTTGGATATTTAAAAGTTTATGTTATATCTGGATCCAAATTCAAATGTGTTTCTATTTTTAAAAAAAATTGGTTATGGTAGTTGCTATTTATCAGGGATGTAGATACTGATTTGCAAAAAGTGCTGAAACAGTACCTAATATCAAAAAAATTAGGGAAAGCTTTGCTAACTTTCTTCTGTACCACTTACATAAGAAGGAGCAAAATCAGTACATAATTTAGTTGCAGAAGTTGGAAGCCATGGTGGCAAAAAAATTGACTGATGATGGTCTCCCCATAGCACCCATAGCACTAACATATGAAATTATGTGTGTGTGTGTGAGAAGAGAGAAGGCTGATGGGGAAATAGTAGGTATTAAACTAAACTGGATGGAAGTATGTATTATGCTCATACAGATCGTATACATGTGCAAACATTCAATTTAATCAGCAGGCATTTCAGTTCTTCTTAATTGGAACCAATTAATTTATAATGTAAATTGTTATACTCAATGAAAATTCATTCAAGTATATCAAAATATGAAAATATTAGGTTTCTTGAATTATCAAATAGTTAAAGTTTGAAACTTTATTATTTTTGGGTTATATAATCTTTGATTATTATGCTAAAAGTTGGTGATTTTTGGTTTACATTGGTTTCTTTTCGAGATTTCTTATTTTGTTCTTATTTCCTATTTTAATCTGATTTCCAGGCATTTATAAATAGACAAGAAATTCATCTAACAATAGAATTTGAACAGGTCAACTTCTTTCTTATTTCTATCATCGTTGTCCAATTGCTCATATATTTAGCTTGCGTAGTGTTTGTTAGTTGTGGGACTTAGAAGTTGAATGAACACCCCTGGTATAAAATACTTAAAAATAGAGAAGGGACAAATATTGGGTAGGGAAAATAGTTGAAACATGGTTAATTACTCCTTTGATCTTCAATTTTAGATATGGCCAGACTTCCAAACAACCAGAATGATAGATTATAAACCACGTTAGCATAAAGGTGCTTCATTATATGATGAGTAGTGTATAATCGAACAGCTAAACAACATGAGCATAGAGGTGCTTTGTCATATAATGAGTGGGTTGAAATCTACGGTTTTTGTTGTTTGGAACTCTCAAAATTATACTCGGTTGATTACTCATTTGAGCCTAAATTTAAAAATAGTCAGAGTTCCAAACAACCAAAATGGTAAATTATAAACCACGTTAGCATAAAGGTGCTTCATTATATGATGAGTAGTGTATAATCGAACAGCTAAACAACATGAGCATAGAGGTGCTTTGTCATATAATGAGTGGGCTGAAATCAATGGTTTTTGTTGTTAAGTACTCTAAAAATCAAACTTGATTAGTAACTCATTTGAATTTCAATTTAAAGAAGGTTGCACCTTATTTGTAAGCTGATATAAAAATTGGGGATCTAATTGTTGATTTTTTGCTGGTCATGTAGGTGAAAATGGTAAAACTCATTCAGTTCATTATGCTCCATGATACTTTAAGCTTCGTATGAACTGGATAATTTGAAGCTAATAGGAGATCCAATTAAGAGATCCTAATCAAAGAGTGGTATTGAAGTGAAATGCCTTATTGATTACTTACTGACAATGTGAGGTTAGTATCATATGGGTTAAAAGTAGGCCATTGTCAATTTTGTAGAGCATAAAGCTTTCTAAACCATTGTCATTAAAAGCTATACATTTAAAAACAAGTGTTGGTCTAAACACTTATTTCAAAGAAAAAGGCGATCTTAATAATAAGCATTTAACTGTTGCCTTAAGCTAATTTCTATCACCGTCTTCACATGTGGAGTTTTGATTTGATTGTGTCGCCTATAAAAGTAGGAAATTTAGAAAGCACACAATTCCTTATGCTATGTAACTACTATGCTTATGTCACTTAATTTTGACAAGCTGACTGCTTGCACCGTTTTTAGCAACTAAACTTAGTTAATGTTCACCAATATACCCATTTCAATTTATTTTTTCACTAATCTATTTTCATTGGATGTTGTAGGAGCACACGTTGATGCTACATTGAACTGAAACTGTATGTCTTAAATATAAAACCTTAAAGGTTAACCCTGACCTATTCTTTTCTTTTTGTTTTGAGTTGAATATAACCTGTTTCCAAGGTATATACCAAAATGGAGGAAACGAAGGAAAGACTTAATACCGGTGGAGTCTTTTGTGGTAGACAAAGTTGATACTGATCTCGACAAGTATGATGAACTCAAGAAGTGAAGCACGCTTATAGTACAGGTTACTTTCCTTTTACTTTGGCCAGGCTTATTTAAGCACTTTAATTCCATTTCACGAGATAGTGAGCACACTACATTTACTAATAACCAACTTTTTTACTTTTGATAATCTGCACTAGCTTAAGCCTAAAGAATGTTTCATATAAACAATATCTGTTTAGACCTCTACAGGTAAACAACACATTTTGACCCATGCCCCATTAATTACATACGTGTTGCTATCTTTTTATGTTGGTTTACTTGACTCGGAGGCTTCAGTTACAGAGTTGCCGGTATATTAAATTATGATATGTGTTGACCAAATGGTGGTCAATTGGACTAAAAAACAGTGTTGTGTAGTGTCCCGGGCAAATTAAAGGAACTTGAGTTTAAATTTAACCCTTTTATGGAGTTGGAGGAACAGTAAGTTACTTTTGACAATGAATACCATGAGTCAATTACTTGACCTGTTTCAAGCGTTTAACAATTGTTTCTAAAATTTGTTGATACCAAGTATTGGCACGAGCTAAATAATTTCCAGTTTCGGTTAATATCTTATCAAGTAAGTTTAGTTATCCTATTGCCTTCAAACAGTTCTACCTAGAATAGTTTGAGAGGGGTAGCAGGTGAGGAATCAGGTGCTCCATTCGATATCATGGTGCTGTTTTTTTTTCCTTCTTTTTGAATAAGATGCAACCATTGATAAGTTGATAGAAAAGTCTATGCACTTAAATGGAGGCCCATGATTTTTTCATTTTTTCGCATACCACTTGCTAAGACTAGAGAATTTCAGTACATATGTGGCATCTATATGTCTAATTCTAGTACACATTCTAATATTTAAGAGTGTTTACTTAAAAAAATATTACGTGTTGGGAGATAGACCAGTTGCTTGGAGAATATTTAACCTTGATATTCATAACCAAAATACAGCGGATCGGATACTTTCTGTTCACTTAGAAAGGATGCAGCTGGTAACATTGAGGGAAAACCATTAAACCGCTCGAAAATATTGTCAACAATCCCGCTACAAGAAAAACAACGCTGACATAATGGTTAAGTAATAACCAGATTGATGATATGGTTGAACATCTAACCTATCTTAATTACCTTTCAGGATATAGATGGGTTGCTGAAGGGAAGTAATGGCTTCACCAAGGTACAACTAGGAATGGGACGACTAATTTACTTCCATCCAACATGTGGCGAGGTGTTTTATGTATGAGCTTTAAAAGTCATCGGGTAGGGTGCCCGACATTTCGATATCAGAACAGTGGGAAGAAAGTTAGATCTTACGTAGAGTTCGGCATGTGAAGAATTAAGATTACTTTGTGATGACAAAAAGTCGACGTATGCCTTTGAAAAAGTCTCTATATCTGCATCTACCACACTAAAAGTCCCTGTTTACGCATATGCTAGCTGTTATATTGTAAAGTTTCAAGTCCTCTTGTTTTATGGACGCAAGTTGAAATGATTCATCATTTCTCGGATTACCTCTAAATGCAATTCATCATCGCTCAGGTATTGCCTCTATTCTAATACCATCTATAAGAACACCACATTCTCAATTCAACATCCCACTCGATATGACAAATGATTCAATATTTTATGTTAAAAAAACACACAGGTCCCTTAATCCTTAATCAGTGCTAATGGGTGCGGGATCTCAGACAAACTCTACCAATAAAAATGATTGGTATTGGCTGAGTTTGTCTAAAATTTGTATTCATTAGCACCGATTTACTACTAAAAGAGCCATGTAGATATCCAGTATATCTTTATCTTTAAGGGTATTATTTAATTGGTAGAGTTAATGAGAGATATTCAAGGAGAATTATTTCTTTTGGTTTTCATCTAATAGATTTTTTTGTCCCCTTGGTATGGCACCCCTGCTGGTTTCGGGCTATTTCAGCAAGGATTTTCTATGGCACGATATGGTAGCCAGGCTCATCTAAATCTTGAGTTTTTTTTAGTAAAAAATCTAATACACTGTAGTTGTACTCTGTATTTATATATCGAGTTAAACCTTTTAACCTGTTGATGGTCAACCAATGGACCTAATGGTTCGTATCTTTTTATTTGCAAGAGAAAACATGTCCTCCATAGCTCTAAGTGATTTTGACTTAGATTGTAGTTATTTTAGTGACCATAGTAATGTGAATTGTAGCCTAAATGTTTTCATCAGACGCTTAGCAGTTCAGGTGGATATAAAACTGTTTATATTCTACAGGCATGCAATGGTTGTACACTGAGGTGGAATTTTCAAATCTGTTACTAATGAACGGGTTGAATCAGGTTAGCTGAAAATTAACTAAACGATATGTTGATGTGAGAAGGATACCCATGTCAAGAGAAAATCGTCCAAGTCCGACACGGGTCTGCATGGGGTAATAGACTTTATTTAAATGTTCAAATGTTTGAGTGGTTTGTGAAAACCATCTAAAAAAATAATGGCAGATATTTAATTCTTATGTAGTGATAATCGGATGCAGTTTGAAGGTGAGATACAACCTTGAGGTTGTTGATATCACGTGGTATTCTCCTCAGGTGATCAAAAGGTTGTTCCGTAGCCAACGAGTTCTATTTCTGTAGTGATATATTTGTTTTACAACTCGATGGTGTTTTCATTGCAGATGCTCAATCGACAAGTAGTCAAATCTGTAACTTTGTTCTCCGGTGTGGATGGCTCGAGCAGAACCTAATATATGGGATGAAGCACTTTCAGTTCAGCTGCAAGCCTGCAAGTTACCCAATGGAAGCTTGACTCGCAGCAGCAACAAATGACTACAATCCACCTTAATGGATCTGCATTGGATGGTAAGCTCAATAAAGGTTCTCATGGGAAACGGGTTGGGTTGAAGAGATGGGCACAAATTATCGGGTTAATCTTAAACGGGGCATGTAGGTCTTATAAAAATAGGATACAAGGCAAACAATTTAAATGGGCTGCATGATTATCGGGTCACCAAAGTCAATTTTAATCCATACAACCACCTTAACACATAATGGATAAAAAGGGATATCTTTTTGGCACAAGTCAGGAGGGTCGGGTTACCGAGAAGCATAATTTTGTCTCTGCCCTTTTATCTTTATAAAAGTAATTAGTGAGTTAAAAGTATGATTAAGCTAAAGTTATTACAATATTAATATTCTTTTTTTCATAAGGCAATTTTGGAGGCTGAACGCATTAAGATATACTGTAGGTAACTTTCGATCTCTTAGAGACAAAACACAACCAAATACACTCATTAAAAAATAAATATATTGGAACGCATTAAGATATATGTTCTCTTGTTCTTTGTATATGTTCATACCAATTCATATAAATTCTCTGGGTTACTTTTTCTTTCCCCAGGTTTGCCCAACGTTATCTACTGCATTGACCAGAATGGTCGTTTTTAGTTTCGTGTCAGATGAGTTTTCTCCAAACCATGTTTCCAATTCACTGATCGGGACTCTCGATGCTGAGGTTAGTATATGCCTATTTATAATTTTATCATCTATGTTTCCATGTGCTATATTTAATAAAATAAAATGATAATGCTAATGCCTACTTCTTATTGGATTTGGAAAGTGCACATGTGTATATATTTGGACATCTGATAAACAAAGTGTTTTGTCTACCTCATTTTGCAAGTCTTATAAAATTTGCAGGGTGACTTATAAGCTTTGTTTTTGGAATCGACCCCATCACTTTTTCTTAGTGGGAGTTTAGGTAACTTCATATCATAATAAATGTATGTCTCACAAAATGGGCTAAATTGTCAGACGGGTTAAGATGACTCTAGGTTTACATTTAATGCATTAAACCTTTTTGGATAATCCAAGCTAAGGTCAACCTAAGATGGTTTAAGGTTGTATGGGTTAACGTCCAACATGGGTTATCGTTTCGATATGGGTAAACCAAACTGGGCAAATCAATCTAGATAGTTATTCACGTTGGGCGAGTTTTTAGATTATAATCCAAGGTAAGGTCAACTTAAGATGGTTTAAGGTTATATGGGTTAACATCCAACATGGGTTATCGTTTCGATATGGGTAAACCAAACTGGAAAAATCAATCTAGATAGTTATTCACGTTGGGCGAGTTTTTAAATTGTGTAAACCTGGTCAGGCCAAACCGGGTAAGATATGAGGTTTTGTTTTTAGATAATGAATATAAAGACATGGTCTCTTTCAAATAGATTAGCGATTGCATTGTATTTGTTTATGGTTGGTTTAAACGTGCCTTTTGTATGAAACATAGTTCGTCAAGAACAAGATAATGATAATAGGAGTATGAGTGATTCTGGTGGTTTATCGTTTAGTGATAAAATGCCTAAAGTGGGGTTTCGTTATTTGTCAAAGCTCATAATGCGTGGTACAAAAAAGGTTGCAGCTTCAAAAAGAGAAACTAGAAATCAAGCTAAATGTGATCATAGATTCTCAAGTATGCCACTTATCAATGCATATACACAAGCTCTTCAAAATCGTCAATGTATGTATATATACTCTCTTGGTAAATTCTTTTTGATATTCTTCATATTCTTGATGGTGATGTATGATGATGACTGAAGTATTGACTTTTATTTTGTGATTAATGAATGGCCGAGTCACATTATACTTCTTTACATGCTTCAGCGAAGTCTGATATTTTCTCTATTTACAGGTCCCAATATTGGAAGGCACAAGTAAGGCTCCCACCAGTTGACACTCGATAGAGGACAAAAGGTATGTCATTGGGTCAATGGATTCTGTTAGTATAGTTTTGGTATAGAAGTTTTTTATTTATATAACTATGTTGTGTTTTATAAACTCTTCCAATAATTAGAAGATCTGCAAGTCATCAAATATTGTTAACTTAATGGAGATTAGGGACTTAACTATCTTATTATACTCTGAACAAAGAGTATATGTGTTTCCATGGATAATATGCTAGAAGCCATCAATGTAAATGATATACAAGGAACGATCCTGAATGGTTTTGCCATATAGTTTGAAATTTATAAAACAGAATGACATTCTTTTCAAGTTTGAGAAATAAATTTTTTTATAGATAAACTGGTCCAGCTCCACTTCTAAGCCTGGCCAAACTGAGAACCAACTTTTCAAGAAGTTCAGAATTGAATTGAATTGTAGTAGCTCAAGTCTTTTCTTTAATAGCTGATTTAATTAAAAACCATGTTTATTTACATGGGTCATTTATTAAAAAATCGAGTCTTTAACTAATAGAGCTGATTTTGCTAAAGTGTTGAGTCTTAATGAATCAAATATGGATAATAGAAGTTATACTTTACTCTTTTTATTAGTAATTATTTGTTCATCTTTCATCTCCTTCCCTATATTACATGGTATATATGTAACTATTAGTTACACCTGATATAGCACCCGTTCCAACCTGAAGTTGATTATACCTTGCCTGACCCACCCATAGTGTCCTATATAATCTGCAACCGACCTAACTTCGCCCAAAAGCCTTCTATCAAGGCTTCTACTTGACAATTTACATCATGAAGCATCTCGGATCTTTAGGTAGGGGTATATAAAGGACTTTTTACAATACTTCAAAGGCTCTACTTGTAAAGGTAAGCAGGTAAAAGTGTAGGTCAACTAAGTATAACATACACATCCATCACCGTAGCAGACGCCTACTGTATCCACATGAAAGTTGATGGCTCATGACTGTAGTTATGATAATGTTAACAAAAGATCCCCCCAACCCCTCCCGTTTAACACCAGCAGCCAGTAGCATGCACCAATTTCTTTGCGAAATTCTTTGCTGGTATGTTTTCAACATTTGACTAAATATGTATGTAACAAAATCTCTTTTCTTCCCCCTAAAGACAAGAGATTGTAAGTCCCGTAAGCACTCTAAGATGGTTAACCCCAAACAAGTATAAAATACGACAAGTCTAATAATCACTAGAATGGACTAGTATTACTTAAATATAAATGCAAGTATATAAATAAGTAAATACACGACTTAAAGTAATAAGCAAGTAAAGTGGAACATATTGTATTTTTCAAGGTGTATTTTATTTATGAAGTTAAATAAAATACAAGGTTGTGCGGAATCAAGATAATACAAATAAGTATGTATCCTAACAACCTTATGAATTACAAATGATCTATATTTGTTAAATAACTCTTTTGGATCGAGATACATAAAGTTGTGAAGTATCCCTGTTTAAGATCGAGAGTATTTAGACAAATTCACTCTAATGCTAAATGTATGCTTTAAAGTATTTTTCCCAAAGAAATGACTTTGTATTTATAGGCAACAAAATTCACCAGTGAATTTTGTGCCGTACAAATATGGTTGCATGTATTTAATGATCCGACAAGAACATTAAATGCATTGGTTAAAGTATAAGGATAAAGTCACATCAATATGACTTATCATCCTTTTAAACAACCACCTTTACACACGTATTTACTTTGGTAAAGAACAAGTGGAATGTTCTTTGGAAAGTGTGTAAAGGCTTAAAGTCAAATCCTCGATATCAGTGTTCAGACTTGTAAGGTCTAGAACACTGACAATCCTCCAGTGTGCAGATCTGGTAAGACTTCCAGTGGACTCCGCCATTTGTCAGTCTTCTTTATTCTGACTTCAGTCTTTGACTTCAGTGAGAACGTCTTCAGTAGAGTAGATCTGGACTGGGGGTGAAGTCCAGTGAGCTAATCTGGAGAATACTCCAGATTTCCTATACAAGTATTTGCTCACTGGTCTTCCATTATTTCTGAACAAATCTTTAGAGGGACTCCAGATTCCAAGTCTGGAGTAGGTCCAGTAATTACCATTTCTAGACAGATCTTCAGTAAGCTCCAGTAGTCGAGTCTGGAGCGAGTCCAGTAAATCTGGACCTAACAAATTCCCCCTATTTGTTTAGAAATAATGCAAGTGTTTTCAAGCTTATATCTATACAACTTTGTATGCTTGAAAAACACAAGTTTTGACTTAGTCTAAAAATAAGTTACTGGAAAACACTTTATAGATCATCAGTGTTTTCAGTTTCATCTTTTAATACTAACTTAGACTAAATCTGATCATTTACTTATATGAATTGAAAATTGCAACTAATATTACATACATCAACTGATAAAAAGTTACAAATTTTCATCAAACAATAAATTACAATAAGTAAATGAAATAAGAGTTCAGACCCTTCTCTTCGATGACTGCCCAGGAGCATCTTCAGTAGCCTTCCTCTTTGGTGATGGAGATGATGGAACAGACACTGGTGGTCTCATACCCAACACATCTTCCATTTTTTGTATTCTTCTCCAGACCTTTTCAACCCTCTTCATAAATGCCTTTACATCAGGAGACAAATCAGTTTTACCTTTAAACGATAGTCCTATCTCCTTCAGTTCAGTCCATCCAAAAGCTTGGACTGTTGCATCTTTCCTTTCATCTGTAAAGTTACCTTCTCTGGTCAACTTTATATTGAATCTGGTCATTCCTTGATGATTTTCAGCTAATTTGATTTCAGCGTTTACGATCCTTCTGGTATTAGCCCTGAAATTCATCATATCATCATACTTTGCCTTCTGCTTAGCCATGTGGATCATTTCTTCAGTTTCCTTGGATACACTCTGTTGTCCTTCAGTGGACTGGAGTTGTTGGCGATTAATTTTCAGAGAAGTATCCAGGGGAATGAACGTGCTTACATCAGCATCTTTTATTGCTTTGATTTGTTTGGCAGTAAGCTTTGGCAGACTAGTCAATTTCTTCCTGTACTCTAGCTCCAGAGCACCAGCGTTCTTCCTTATCTTCCTCCGGAGGCTCACCAGTTCCTCCTTTCTCTGCCTGATGAGTTCTGGTACACTTACAGCATAAATGATTGAATCATAAATCTGTTCTTCTTCAGCGTAAAATGAGCGTACATGAACATCATCCAATGCATTCAGACATTGATGAACTCTGGGATCATCCTTCATCTTTTTTATACACATCAATATTAATGCCCAATCTTCCAGCATTATAAGAGTCCAGAGTTCCCATTGTTGCCATCTCCCTTTGATGGGCCAGCAGTTCATCTTTTTGATTTCTTTTAAAAATCTCTATCATTATGCATTCTTGTTGAAGTTTCTTCGAAGTCTCATCATCAGCAGTGGGAAACTCTTCTTCACCAGTTTGCTCTTCTTCTCCAGACACCATTTGTTGTTTTCCTTTCAAAGACTTAAGAGTTGTTGGGATATCTGGAAAAGCTTCAAACTGGGGCTCACTGGCTTCAGTACCAGCAGCCTCTTCAAAGGTTCTCTGTGCTAATCGTGCACTGGCATCAGTACCAGTCACTTGCTTTTGTTGCACAATGCTTTCAGTAGCAAAGGCTCTTTCAATAGCACTGGTCATTACTTCCTTCTTCTTTCTGATCAAACCCTCTTGGTCACCATACGACTTTCCCCCCTTGGAATGATCACCAGTTCTGGACTTGAGATCATTCCATAATTCTTCCATCATATGTCTGTCCAGTGAACCAAAGGTTCTTCCAGATACTGGCATGGAATCAGCCATACCTTTCTTGAGTGCCAGCACTTCCTTTTTAATATTTTCAATTTCTTGTGGCAAGTGCTTTGGCAACTCAGTCTCTATCAGCTGAACAACTTGAGGCAACAAACTACCTTGTATGGTACTTAGAACAGAATCAGAGATATCATCAGTAATTGTTTTCAGCATATCACCCCTAAATTTTCTAACAACTTCATCACTAAGGGTGCTGACAATATCATTCTGATCTAATGTTGGCCTGCTCTCCAGTGAGCCAACCCTAGTAACCAAATTTTGAACTTCATCCTTCAGACCTGCCAGTGGTTGAACAAGTTCACTAGTTACTGCAGTCTGAACGGAGTGAACCAGTCTTGACTCTAATCCCTGGACTGCCACTTTAAGATTTTCAGTATTGTTATTTGTGGCCAGCACCAGCTCATCCAGCTTTTCAAAGACAAGCTTCTCATTTCCAGCAAAAATATTCATTTCTGAAGCAAGGTTATTTGATAATAAGGATTTAAAGTCCGAAATAACCTGCGATGATGACTGGAGTGATCTCTCCAGGTCCGCCACCTTACTTAAAAGGCCTTGGACCTCGGCAGAAGACGAAGTGGAGAGACCACTGGGCGGTTCAAGATGAGATGTCATTCTTTCCATTACTGGTACTCGTGTCCAGACCTCTTCAGTTTCAGTTGTTTCAGCATTTATAACTGAAGAGTCCAGCGCACGTTGTTCAGATAGGTTGACTGGAGATTCAATTGGTGGTGGTTGAGATGGTAATATTTGAATTGTTGGAGTGAAGTATGGAGTTGATTGAGGAATTGAAGGTGGTGGTGGTGGTGGCATGTTTGATTCTGGTGGAGGTGGTGGCATTTCTGATTCTGGTGGTGGTAGATTTGTTTCTGGTGGGGGTGGTGGCATTTCTGGTAGGCTATCAGTTTGTTCAACATTCTCACCAAGAAAGTCCATATCTACATCAAAATTCTGACCTTCTGAAATGGGAGAATCAGCCTCATCCCAAAACATATCACCAACAGTTGCATCCCCAGCCTGAGCACCTACCTGTTCATCAGCCTGAACATTCAAATCAATCTGAGCCTCTTGCTCACCAGTTTCTTGTTCATCAGTCTGAACAACCTGCTCTACCTGCTCAACAACTTGTTCATCAAACTGAACAACATTTTTCATTTGTTCATCAACTAACTGCCCAACCACTTGTACATTCTCCTCTTCAAAAATTGGAGACCCATCTACATTCATCACATCACCAGCATGTCTTTCAGGATTAACCTGGACTCCATCTCTCATCAGACGCCTACTTGATCTAGGTCGTCTGGAAGGCTCAACAATTGGTTGTTGACCTTCGGGAGCCACTTGCCTTAATGGTTGTACCAGTTCTACAATTTCAATATCTTGGTCACCAGCAGGTCCTTCACCAACTGGACCTCTACCTGGTGCCACTACTTGTGCATCATTTACAAAACTGAGCATGGTCTGGGGAATATCTACCTCACCAGTTCTTGATTTTAAATTGGTCAGATCCCTCATATACTCACTCATAGAAAAGTGAATAGTTTCAAAATCATACTGCTTTCCTAGAGCTCTCTTAAACAACAGTGAAAGAAAGCGAATATATGGAACAAAGGCTTTTCTACCTTTCACCTTGAGACGCTCTACCAGATCATCAAATATAATCTGAGCAAAATCCACCCTGTACCCAAACCACAAGCAGTAGGCAATCTGGAGCTGCATTTGATTAATCTGATCCAACCCTCCAGAACTGCCACCTAGGCACTCAACCAAATGAGTGAAGAAATATCTCCATGAGTCTATTAATTTACTCATATAGATAGTTCCCTTTCTTAGTAACTGGCCATGCTCATCCACTATCTCTGTATGCCCCATCAATCTGCACACTTCCCTTGTATTTATGCCAGTGGGAAGTTCAACGGGCATTTCATTCTGATCAAAATAGTTCAATTGAAGAACAGATCGGAGTGTATGAACAGTGAAAGTCAAGGGTCTGGTACCTTGCTCAAGAGAATAAATAATTGAGGAAGTTGTATCATCATATACAGCATTGTACCAGAATTCACATAAATAATCGTGGTACATCTTCCCTGGATTTAATGTCAAAGCACCATATAATGGACATGAGAGAAAAAATGTGTTTAATCTCCCAATAATTGATCGAGCACTGTGAGAACTGGAAAGTGAGAGCTTAGCCATCCAGTTGTTCATATTGATTCTTATGGCTTTTGCTTCAAGAGAGATATGGGGTGCCTTTTCAACATCGGCAGCCGGAGCATATTCGGCGTTGAGTAGATTCTTTGGCGAATTTGATTGTCTTGGTGCCATTGAATATATTAGATATATTAAGATGATATTGAATATTTTATAGGTTTTTGATGAAGAATTGAATGAATTTGCAGTTAATATGAGAGATTTATGATTGGAAAAGAATGAAGAATTGAATGAAGAAATTTGAAGATTTGGGAGTAAATGTTCGAAGTAAATGAAATTGAAAGTGAAAGTGGGTATATATAGGAGAGAGAATGTGGAACTCAAACGATTAATTTGAAATTATCAAATATAATTTTGATCGGGTTCTGAGATCCGTATTAAGTACATCACATCACACATTAATGTGTGATGGTTTACAGCCCACAAAAACTAACAACTTGTTCTTTTTATCTTCCCAAGGTAAAAATACCATCATTACATTTGAAAATTTACATGCCACGTAGGATTATATGATAAATATCTTTTGAAAAAATTTGCTTACGTGGTACGCACAATGACCAAGTATTTAATAAAATATTATGACTTATTTCAGTGCATCTGGAGGTTGACTAGACACTCCAGTATCACTGGTGGATTAGTCCAGTAAAGCATGTACTGATGGTACACTGGAGGGACACTCCAGTAAAGTACCAGTGAAAACCATTTTGAAAGACTGGTAACTTCAAACATGCACGTCAACTAGTACAAACAAATGAGAGGGACACATTTACAAGGAGACAAAGTTACCTCAAACACGCACTTCAACCTGTCCAATTACCAGTGAGAGGGACACATTTACAAAGCACCAGTTATATTTTCTGGAGTAAATGTCCAGTAAGAAAATTTTGTCCAGTGAGAAAATAAATTAATAAATTCCCCCTGAACTTTAAACATTTTTAAAAACAAAATATATCTTTCAAAGTCTTTCCCTGGAATGTTGATCCAGAAATCTATTAATGCAAAGATAGTACACAATGGCGTTCGATATCTGGGCATTCATAAATTTATAAATCTTTAAATCAAAGATCCTTGATAGTACACAAAGGCGTTCAATACCAAGGTTCCAGATTTAAGGGTTTAACATTCCCAACTCACCAACAAGATATTCAAAAGTTTTGACATCCAGAGGTTTAGTAAAAATGTCAGCGAGTTGTTTGTCAGTGGGAATAAAATGGAGTTCAATGTTTCCTTTCACAATATTATCACGAATGAAGTGATACCTTAGATCAATGTGCTTTGTTTTGGAGTGCATGACTGGATTGTTTGAGATAGAAATGGCACTGGTATTATCACAAAAGATTGGGGTCTTTGAATACTTAATACCATAATCAAGCAACTGGTTCTTCATCCAGAGTATCTGAGCACAACAACTTGCTGCAGACACGTATTCAGCTTCAGCAGTGGACAATGAAACTGAAGTTTGCTTTTTACTGGTCCAACTGACCAGTTTGCCACCAAGGAAATGACATCCAACCAGTAGTGGATTTCCTGTCTATCTTACAACCTGCATGATCTGAATCTGAATAACCCATTAGATCCATGCCTGAGCTTTTGGGATACCAAAGACCCAAACTGGGGACACCCTTAAGGTACTTCAGTATGCGCTTTACAGCAAGCATATGAGATTCCTTTGGATAAGACTGATATCTGGCACATAAACATGTTGAAAACATAATATCTGGTCTACTGGCAGTTAAATACATCAGTGAACCAACCATGCCTCTATAGACAGTGGTGTTCACTGGTTTACCATCTGGATCTGAGTCCAGTGTCAGTGGTGCAGAAATTGGAGTTGGTTTAGATGGTGAAGAGTTCATGTCATATTTCTTTAAAAGATCTCTAACATATTTTTCCTGATTAATAAAGATGCCATCTTTGTTTTGTTTAATTTGGAGTCCAAGAAAATATGTTAATTCACCCATCAAACTCATTTCATATTCAGTTGACATTATTTTCGAAAATTTTTTGCACATGTTTTCATCAGTAGACCCAAAAATAATATCATCAACATAAATTTGTACCATTAACAGATTACCTTTTTCATGAAGAATAAATAAGGTATTGTCAATTGCACCTCATTTAAAACCATTTTTCAATAAATGTTTAGTCAGAGTGTCATACCAGGCATGTGGGGCTTGTCTGAGGCCATACAGCGCTTTGTCCAGACGATATACCCAATGTGGATGCTTTTCATCAATGAAACCTGGTGGTTGTCTGACATAAACTTCTTCTTCAAGCTTTCCATTCAAGAAAGCACTCTTTACATCCATCTGGTAGACCTTGAACTGATGATGAGCAGCGAATGCTAAGAATATTCTTATCGCTTCAAGTCTAGCCACTGGAGCAAATGATTCATCAAAGTCAACATCTGACTGGCAGTAGCCTTGTGCTACCAGTCTGGCCTTGTTTCTTATTACGTGGCCATCTTCATCGACCTTGTTCCTGAAGACCCATCTTATTCCAATTGGTTCTTTCTTTCCAACTGGGAAAGGAACCAGATACCAGACCTTGTTCCTTTCAAACTGGTGAAGCTCTTCTTGCATAGCAGTCACCCAGCTTGGATCTTCCATAGCCTCGTCAATCTTTTTAGGTTCCATCAAAGATAGAAAACTAACATATAAGCACTGATCACTGGAGGCTCTTCTGGTCTGAACTCCACGACTGGAGTCACCTATGATCTGATCAATAGGGTGAGCTTTTGTCCATCTGGAGTACTGACCAGGATTTTTACTGACAACAATATCAGTGCAAGAATTCAGTTGAGTTTCCTCTGAAGTTGCTTCAGGAGGAGGTTCTTCATAAACTACTTCAACATCTTCATCTGATTCATTTAAATCACGATTTGCATCATGAAATTCTTCATATGAAGGCATTTCTTGTAGTATAGGTTCAGTTTGAATCATTTGAACACAATTCTGGTATGCTCTCAACTGACACTGATACTGGGTGAGTAGTACGAACATCTGATCCAATATTAATTTCAGAGGGTAGTTTGAAAATAATAGAAGGATAGAATGGAGTACCACTGGAGCGTTTCTTCTTCTGAATAGGTTCCAGATCAGGATGACTGGAAACTTTATCTTCTGAATCTTCTTTATTGTAGTTGATAAGATCAAATTCACAGAAGACAATTGGAGTTACTGGGGGGGTACCAAGGGTTGGCTTCTTGTTGATTGCAGCATTTGATTCATCGAATGTGACATGAATCGACTCATGGACCTTCTCCAGTCTTTTGTTATAGACTCTGAAGGCCTTGCGAATGGCTGAATAGCCTAAGAAATACCCTTCATCAGCTTTGGCATCAAATTTGCCTAACTGACTGGAGTCGTTCAGGATGTAAACTGGACATCCAAAAACGTGAAAATAGCCAATATTTGGTTTTCTATTTCTTAAGACTTCATAGGCTGTCTTTTTGTGTCTTTTGATGTACACTGGTCGATTCTGGGTGTGGCAAGCAGTTGCAATTGCTTCCGCCCAGAAACTGGTAGACAGACCAGATTCAGCAAGCATACTCCTGACAGCTTCTATCAGCGTTCGATTTTTCCTTTCCACAACTCCATTTTGCTCTGGAGAGCGGGCTGATGAGAAATTCTGGGAGATGCCAGTGTCAGTACAGAATGACTCCAGAGTTGCATTCTGGAATTCTGTTCCATTGTCACTTCTTAACTGACACACTTTTCGACTGTACTTGAGCTCAATTTGCTTGATAAGACTGATGATTTCAGCAGCAGCTTCACTTTTAGACCTGAGAAAGATAACCCAACAATATCTGGAAAATTCATCTACTATTACCAGGGTGTATCTTTTTCCAGCACGAGTCTGAACATTCACTGGACCAAAGAGGTCCATATGAAGCATATGAAGAGGTTCAGATATGCTGAAATTCTGTCTGGTCTTGAAACCGGTACGTTTCTGCTTACCCATCTCACATCCTGGACATGGCCTTTCCTTTTTAAGGAAACTGAAGGTATCCCATCTGCAAGTTGTTTTCTGGACAACTTGTTAATATTTTTGAAATTTAAATGGGATAACCTTTTATGCCATAACCAGTTTGTGTCTTCATCAGCTTGAGTATAGAAACACTGCTCTGAAAGAGAGCTTTCCATATCCATCACGTACACATTCCCTTTTCTGGGAGCAATCAACACTACCTTCCAGTCCTTGTTGAATACGATACCCTGAGCAATATTGAATAAAACTTAATAGCCATCATCACACAGTTGACTTACACTGATCAGGTTATATTTCAAACCATTCACAAATGCAACACGTCTGAACTTGACTTGTCCATTGTTCAGAACACCGTATCCCTCAGTCTTTCCACAACCATCGTTTCCAAAAGTAATGGAGGGTCCATCAGAAATGGTGAACTCTTCCAGCAGGGTCTTACATCCGGTCATCGTCCTGCCAGCCGCACTGTCAAGATACCAGATATATTTCTTACGATCGCCCTGCACATTCACCAGATTTTATCAGTTATATTTGGGAACCCATCGACTGATGGGTTCACTGGACCCTCCCTTATAGGTCCCTGGGGCAATCTGGTTAAGTTCACTTTCTTCAACAGTGGTCTTAGTTGAAAAGACCACTGGGACTGATAGTTTTGAAACCTTTTTCTTTTTCTCAACTGGAGAAATAGATTTATCTTTCTTTGCAAAAGGTTTTGTATTTTGTCTAGGGCCAGATGAAGTACCCTCAATAAAGTTTAATCTTGCATTAAAACTTTGAACTTGACGAGTCAGAAGTTTGATCTGGCTCTCTAACCTGGACAAAACATTTTCATCAGATGATACCTTAGCCTTTCCAGTTGTAGGCTTAGGTAGGGGATTGGTCTGAGGCAAAGGTTTCTTTAGATTGACCTTTTTAACTGGAGCAGTCATCTGGACAGCTCCAGTCTTAACCTCTGGGAATTGAACTGGGAAAATATTGGCCTTGGGAGTTACAGGCTCATCATAAACAGTGGTGGGCCTGAATCCCTCTGGTAATCGATCGATTACTGGTATTAATGATGCTACATGAGTATTTCCATCTAAATATGCACGTTTTTGAGCAGGAAATTGATTTACTCCAGCATCATATGGCTTTCTGGTTTCAAGCCATGATTTAATCACCAGTTTTTCTTTCTCTAAAATGACTTCAAGATCTTGTTTTTCTTGAATCAATTGTTCAGTTACTAGAACCTGGGCTTGAAATGCCAGTTCAATGTCTTGAAGTTCTTTTAATTTTGATTTTAAAACAGTTATTTCAGAAAAATCTATTTCTAGACCATTTACACAGTCAGATCTAACAGTTTCAACAAATATCAAATCAGAATTAAGTGCTTCAGCAATGTCCAGTTTTAGTTCTTGGTCAGTTGCAGTATCATAATCACTAACCTTTTTAATAACAATGTCCACCCATCGTCCAGATGTGACATCTTCCTTCACCAGATGCTCTTCGTCTGCCAGAGCCATGTAACAGCAATCTCTTTCTTCTTCTTCATCAGCAGATGATTCATCAGAAGAACCCACTTCTCTTCAGTTGTTGCGATCATGCACTTATTATTATTTTCAATTTGTTGTGCCATGAGAGCAATCTGGGCCTTAAGCTTTTTATATTTCAATTTATAGCTATCATCAGGCTTATTATTTGAAGAAAATGGACCAGGTTTGGATACAAACTGGCTGGACCTGCAATCTTTCATGAAATGACCCTTTTTGCCACACTTAAAGCATGTCAAATTGGTCTTATCAGTTGAAGAACTGGATGCAAATTGTCCAGATGGCCTATTTGCTCTTGCTTTGAAACGGTTAAATGTTTTAGCAATCATAGCAACCAGGTCATCATCATCAGCTTCATCACAACAGTCTGGAGAGATTTGACTGGCTTCTCCAGAATCCATGAGTTCAGACACCATCTTCTTCATAGAGAATACATTCTCAGAAGATATCAGTGCTGTACCTTGTGGTTCAGTATGACTAACCACATTAGGACTACTGGAGGCATGGTTATAGGCATCTTGTTCTGCCACCACTCTTTGAGCTTGATTTTCTTCAGTGTACCTGAAAGCTCCATATAGAGTAGAAAGAGTGTGTGTGTGCAGAGTTTTACCTTGTCGTAAGACCAGGATCACGTGAGACCATTTGGTGGGTAGAATATCACAAAATTTCTCCAGAAGTATATCCTTGTCCTTCTCAATCCCAAGACCTCTCAACTGGTTTATGATACTCATAAATCTGGTGTAAGTACCAGTGAGAGACTCGTTAGGCTGAGCAAAAAATGACTCATACCTCTTGTTTAAGGAGACCTTTCTGGTGACAATGGTGTCATCTCCTCCTTCATGCTGGTTTAAAAGTTCATCCCACATGGTTTTTGCACTAGGAAAAAGAACTAGTGTGGGAATTAGGGTTTCTGGAACGGCCCCGAGGATCATGTTTTTGAGAAGGGTGTCAAGATTCACCAATCTCCTCTCCTCTTCTGACCAATGTTCCTCCCGTTTTTCCCTGCCTCTTCTAGAACCAGTAGGATCTAGAAGAGCATTGAGAGGTGATGTTGGAACATAAGGACCTTCATTTAAAATTTTCATCATGTTCCTCTCAATACCAGTGTGAGTCCCTCGATAGCTCTGGATCGCTCTCGAGATCGTCTATGGTTATGTCGTGAGTGCGGAATCCTCACGAGATAACTGTTTGATTAGTTATCTATATTATTGCTAATTAACGAGAGTGTAATCAGCCTTAAATACTCTATATTCGTTTGCTACTGATTGCCAACGAACTTAGATGCTTGGTGTGTGTGATATATCGACTGGTTACCTCATTTTAGGGTTTCCAATCGTTTATATACGTTTATAATCGATATTGGGCCTGCTGGGCTTTGTTCTTACGAACTTAGCAGCCCAGCCCATTAAACGAAGATTATCTTCGTTCGTTCCTAACGAAGATCATCTTCGTTAGTACTAAAAACCATCAACATCTTATGCTTAGTTATTTTTCTAGTACTTTATGTACAAGAACCTAACATATATTATGATTGTACTTGTATGACATACATAACAACCATCATATATAAACATATATAAAACACCAAAACATGTAATCAATCATTACTAAAACACGAAGTCATAATCTATCAATTACATTAAATGAATAAGACATAATCAAATCTAAGTTGCTGTTGTCACATCAACATGCATCAACAAACTCCCCCTTGACAGCAGCACCTTCGATTTCTTCAGTCTTCAAAATTCTGTCATCCATTAAATAACAATCGCTTGCTATTTGCATGGATATTTTCATGTAAGCAAACTTGGATAATCTTACGATATCGACTTTCTTCATCCTTCCAAAATGGCAAAAATGAGCACTCTGTATCGTATAACCTTCTTAGATCATTTCTTGAGAAGTTGACCAACTGCATTGGATCATATATTCTTCTCAACAAAATCTTCTTCTGTGAGTCTGCATACATCTTGGCTTCACCAGTATTTCGATCAATCTCCCAATTATCCATCTTTTCTAGCTCATCTTGTGGCCACTTCTTGGCTGGGACTTTGATCATGCACTTGATATCACGTTGAATATACTCAACGCTTCTATCTGGTTTCACCACCTTCTTCTTCTTTCTCGGTTTGATATGAAACTTCGGCTTATCTGAGTCTTCCATACTCGATCTCATCTTAAAATCTTCACGAAGCTTCTTACCAATGACATCAGCAAGACCATACTCGCTTGGATTGATAATCCAAGTATTTCCAAGTTCATGTAGGTCTTCTTCACATAAACTTCTAAAATGTCTCTCACTCCATGCTAAATACTGACAACCTTCTGGTCTTTTGAGAACGAACAGCTTCAGTTCTTCATCATAAAACCAACTCCAGATAATTGTCTTGTATTTTGCAGCATCTTTGTCCGAGATATGAGTCCAATACACAGAGGGTCTCAGAGTATCCCTAGTGACTCTAAATTCACCAACTCTCTGACCAGGTACAAATCTATCAATCACCTGTAATGGATCATCATCTCTGAGAGGCACTGGAAACTCATTTGGATTAAATGGTCTTGTCAAATTAATCTCATAAGGAAAAGGAACCAATGCATCTTGAACCTTAGCATATACTACAAAGTTTAAAACTTTAGTATTGCTACTAAATGGAGTTTGAAGCATCCTTTCCTTAACGTCATTCCTCTTTAATTCCAACACATTTCTTTCTTCTACTGATGGGTCTTCAGGAATTGAGTTCCAAAATCATCAAACCCATAAGGCTTCTTGAATAAGTCCATATTCGGTTCAGGAATAATCTCACCTTCCTCAAGCTCATTTCCATTAAAGAGTAATTCCGTATCATCTGTATCATCTGATAAGATTACACAAAATAACACCAGAATACAATGATTAATCATGATAATAAAGATGAAATATAATTGCATTGAAATAGATAAATTACATTTACATGTCATAACTTATTACATGCAACCTAAATACAATTCATCTAATCATTATTAACATCATAAGTTGAATCAGAATCAGAATCAGATTCCAAAGCTATTTGCTTTTGAATCTGTAATTCTTTTTCTCTTTCATTTTCTGCATGTTGTTGTTTATCTAATAAAACATCAAACACATCATGAAAGGCGTTTTCTTCAGAATAATAGTCATGTCCAAATTTTGCTTCAACTTCACGCTTTAATCGATCAGTTTTAGCTTCAACTTGATCATCACTTAAATAATCAATTGATTTTGAAGAATTACCTGAGTCAAGTGCTTCAATAGCCTCAGCATCACGAGGAGCACTTGAATCTCCAGCACCAGATGTAAAAAAAAAAAAAAAAAAAAAAAAAAAAAGCACTTGAATCTCCAGCACCAGATGTACCAACCTCAGTATTATCTCCCCCTATCTCCCCCTGAACTTCAACACCCTTTCCTTTGTCAAGAACTGGGCGAGAATCAGATCGATCACCAGCATTATCAGCATCATCATCATCATCATCTTGACGTCTTGGCACTGATAATCTGCATATCTCTTCAGGCACATCTCCCCCTTGATTCTTGACCCAATTGACAAGAAAGGTCAGAGCAGTTCGGACATCTGAGAGATCAGACTCTAACGTGTGAACACGAGTCTCTAAAACCTCAATACGTCGAACCAGAGGAGAATCCTCAGAAGGAGCTGGTACTGTAGATGCAATCGGAATAGCAGCAGCAGTTGAACTTGGAGGATCAGGAATTGTAGCTTCAGTGATACGTGCACGCTTAACTCTTTGATAAGTAAGAGTAGCATCCATTGGTCTTTTAGAACCCCTAGTATCACTTGAACTGGGTGCATTGACCGGATCATCAATATCTTCAAAAAGGCTGGCTAGTTCAGGATTAAATCGAGCCGCAACCTCAGGAGGAAGTAAAACATTTGCATCATACTGTAAAGAAACATCATGCAAAACATCCAAAGATTGGTTAAGTAAAACATAATAATCCTGCAAGGTTTAATGTTCAAAATTTACCTTATCATGAACAAAATTTACCTTATCATGAACAGATTGAGCCGTATCAGAGACTATCGGAGAAGCATGACATGCCTTGCTTCGACGTTCTCTACGTAGCTCACTAGATACACCTTCTTGAGATAAGTGATAAGAATGATCACTTGCAGAAGCTACATCACTTTCAGACTCAACCGGAACATCATGAACCCTTTTTGTTCGATGTTCATTGCCAGAATCAGCCGCGACACTATCATAATCATCTGTGTCAACTGCATCATCACCAGTGATATGTAAAATCATCCTAGCCTTCCACGTACCAAACTCATCACTGTTCCCACTGAATTTAGGAACAGGATTATTTGAATAATGCACATGCACGTGTGGAGAAGCAGGAGTTGGAGGAGGAGGAGGTGGATTAGTGTTATTAACAATAGGTGGTTCATTAATTTGATCATTAACATTAACATTAGGTTCGGGACCAAAACCAAAACCTCCTTGTGTATTTTCAGGGGTGGCCATCAAAGAAGCAGATCTAGGCAATGTTTAGCCTTCCGCTCTGATACCAATTGTAAGTCCCGTAAGCACTCTAAGATGGTTAACCCCAAACAAGTATAAAATACGACAAGTCTAATAATCACTAGAATGGACTAGTATTACTTAAATATAAATGCAAGTATATAAATAAGTAAATACACGACTTAAAGTAATAAGCAAGTAAAGTGGAACATATTGTATTTTTCAAGGTGTATTTTATTTATGAAGTTAAATAAAATACAAGGTTGTGCGGAATCAAGATAATACAAATAAGTATGTATCCTAACAACCTTATGAATTACAAATGATCTATATTTGTTAAATAACTCTTTTGGATCGAGATACTTAAAGTTGTGAAGTATCCCTGTTTAAGATCGAGAGTATTTAGACAAATTCACTCTAATGCTAAATGTATGCTTTAAAGTATTTTTCTCAAAGAAATGACTTTGTATTTATAGGCAATAAAATTCACCAGTGAATTTTTGCCGTACAAATATGGTTGCATGTATTTAATGATCCGACAAGAACATTAAATGCATTGGTTAAAGTATAAGGATAAAGTCACATCAATATGACTTATCATCCTTTTAAACAACCACCTTTACACACGTATTTACTTTGGTAAAGAACAAGTGGAATGTTCTTTGGAAAGTGTGTAAAGGCTAAAGTCAAATCCTCGATATCAGTGTTCAGACTTGTAAGGTCTAGAACACTGACAATCCTCCAGTGTGCAGATCTGGTAAGACTTCCAGTGGACTCCGCCATTTGTCAGTCTTCTTTATTCTGACTTCAGTCTTTGACTTCAGTGAGAACGTCTTCAGTAGAGTAGATCTGGACTGGGGGTGAAGTCCAGTGAGCTAATCTGGAGAATACTCCAGATTTCCTATACAAGTATTTGCTCACTGGTCTTCCATTATTTCTGAACAAATCTTCAGAGGGACTCCAGATTCCAAGTCTGGAGTAGGTCCAGTAATTACCATTTCTGGACAGATCTTCAGTAAGCTCCAGTAGTCGAGTCTGGAGCGAGTCCAGTAAATCTGGACCTAATTCTATTAAATGACAATTAAAAACCTGATAATACAAAATTAAAAACACAAATATCAAAATAACGCATTTCATATATATATATATATATCAAAACAATGAGGTTAATTCAAGTACTAATTCACGATAAGTCACAAGTTAATTAACGACAAAAATTACATATCGATAGTAATTCACAAGTTAGTTTGACAGCTTCCACATCGACCACTAAGTATACAACAAGACTACCCGAGTCATCCGTGCAGCTCTCCTGAAGCATTAGTTCGACATTTTGGGACGAGTTGCAACTCGGATAAGCTGTTGTAATATAAACACTAAAAAAATGGATTGAAGAAAAATCGGATAAGCTGTTGTAATATAAACACTAGAAAAATTCGTTTAAATAACTAAATGATGAAAAACATTGAATAACTGATGTGAATGCATATTAGTTTAGAAAAATATATACTGTTACCTTGTAATTTAATGCACATTTTGTAACACCCCAAGCCAAGGCTCAGAATATCACGGAAATCATATAGCGCAAGGTGGGATTAATGTAGAACATGAACTAAATGCAAATAAAGGATTCAGTGAATCCATACAATAAGATAACAAGTATCAAAAATACATAGAAAGCATGTCATCACCAAAGATTACAACATACATCAAAAGAATGCTATCAATCCTAAGTACAATGCAGCATAAGGCAAATGGATCCTTGATCCATATAAGTCCAGTCCGGGTTCAACAGCAAGCAAACAATCTAACTCCACGTCCTGGATAACCTGGTTACCTGAAAAGTGTACTAAGCATAGTCAACACAAGGTTGGTGAGTTCGCAGTAATGGTCCGTAAAGAACCATCGCCAAAAATCATAATACACGTGTAGAGGCTAGACATGACCTACAGCGAGCCTCTAGGTAACACAATGACGTCCAATAACAAGATCACACCAAACAAGTAAGCGTGAAATAAGAGTGCACAAATGATGTAAATATCAATACAAACGCCAAAAACATAAACAATCATAACGCCTATTGTAATACATATCGAATTCGTATCAACCATGCCACAAAATACACCAAACAGAGTATACTTGCGTGTGAACCGCGTGCGTGTGAACCGCGTATATAAACAGGTCATACTTGCGTGTGAACCGCGTGCGTGTGAACCGCGTATGAATATATATATTATGCTTGCGTGTGAACCGCGTAAAATATATATATGCTTGCGTGTGAACCGCGTATAAACATATATTAAGCTTGCGTGTGAACCGCGTATAAACACCAACCACAATTCAACAATCGTCAACCATCAATAATTAACGCAAAATAAACTACACGCACATACACTTAGGAGGATTCTGCTTTCATCAAGTTCTAGATGCTTATATATAGGGTCACCCGCAGCCTTCCCACCACATCTAGAACTCTTTGAAGGCGTAACCGACTTCCATGTATGCACGTCCATCCTAAATAATAATAATAATCATAATAATATATATATCTCAATCCTTTACTAGAATCAACCATAATTACATTGCACATACATTTCATACGACTTTACTTTTAAGGAATCATAGATGCTTATATATAGGGTCACCCGCAGCCTTCCCACCACATCTAGAACTCTTTGAAGGCGTAACCGACTTCCATGTATGCACGTCCATCCTAAATAATAATAATAATCATAATAATATATATATCTCAATCCTTTACTAGAATCAACCATAATTACATTGCACATACATTTCATACGACTTTACTTTTAAGGAATCATAGATGCTTATATATAGGGTCACCCGCAGCCTTCCCACCACATCTAGAACTCTTTGAAGGCGTAACCGACTTCCATGTATGCACGTCCATCCTAAATAATAATAATAATCATAATAATATATATATCTCAATCCTTTACTAGAATCAACCATAATTACATTGCACATACATTTCATACGACTTTACTTTTAAGGAATCATAGATGCTTATATATAGGGTCACCCGCAGCCTTCCCACCACATCTAGAACTCTTTGAAGGCGTAACCGACTTCCATGTATGCACGTCCATCCTAAATAATAATAATAATCATAATAATATATATATCTCAATCCTTTACTAGAATCAACCATAATTACATTGCACATACATTTCATACGACTTTACTTTTAAGGAATCATAGATGCTTATATATAGGGTCACCCGCAGCCTTCCCACCACATCTAGAACTCTTTGAAGGCGTAACCGACTTCCATGTATGCACGTCCATCCTAAATAATAATAATAATCATAATAATATATATATCTCAATCCTTTACTAGAATCAACCATAATTACATTGCACATACATTTCATACGACTTTACTTTTAAGGAATCATAGATGCTTATATATAGGGTCACCCGCAGCCTTCCCACCACATCTAGAACTCTTTGAAGGCGTAACCGACTTCCATGTATGCACGTCCATCCTAAATAATAATAATAATCATAATAATATATATATCTCAATCCTTTACTAGAATCAACCATAATTACATTGCACATACATTTCATACGACTTTACTTTTAAGGAATCATAGATGCTTATATATAGGGTCACCCGCAGCCTTCCCACCACATCTAGAACTCTTTGAAGGCGTAACCGACTTCCATGTATGCACGTCCATCCTAAATAATAATAATAATCATAATAATATATATATCTCAATCCTTTACTAGAATCAACCATAATTACATTGCACATACATTTCATACGACTTTACTTTTAAGGAATCATAGATGCTTATATATAGGGTCACCCGCAGCCTTCCCACCACATCTAGAACTCTTTGAAGGCGTAACCGACTTCCATGTATGCACGTCCATCCTAAATAATAATAATAATCATAATAATATATATATCTCAATCCTTTACTAGAATCAACCATAATTACATTGCACATACATTTCATACGACTTTACTTTTAAGGAATCATAGATGCTTATATATAGGGTCACCCGCAGCCTTCCCACCACATCTAGAACTCTTTGAAGGCGTAACCGACTTCCATGTATGCACGTCCATCCTAAATAATAATAATAATCATAATAATATATATATCTCAATCCTTTACTAGAATCAACCATAATTACATTGCACATACATTTCATACGACTTTACTTTTAAGGAATCATAGATGCTTATATATAGGGTCACCCGCAGCCTTCCCACCACATCTAGAACTCTTTGAAGGCGTAACCGACTTCCATGTATGCACGTCCATCCTAAATAATAATAATAATCATAATAATATATATATCTCAATCCTTTACTAGAATCAACCATAATTACATTGCACATACATTTCATACGACTTTACTTTTAAGGAATCATAGATGCTTATATATAGGGTCACCCGCAGCCTTCCCACCACATCTAGAACTCTTTGAAGGCGTAACCGACTTCCATGTATGCACGTCCATCCTAAATAATAATAATAATCATAATAATATATATATCTCAATCCTTTACTAGAATCAACCATAATTACATTGCACATACATTTCATACGACTTTACTTTTAAGGAATCATAGATGCTTATATATAGGGTCACCCGCAGCCTTCCCACCACATCTAGAACCTTTTGAAAGTAAAACCGACCTCTATGTATACACTACTATCCTAATTTATTTAACAATATCACAATCTCATACAAACCCATCAAGCACTAAAGCAAAACTATCCATCATTCATCCAATGTCACCAACTAGACATTTTGTACGTGAGTAAAATCAAACAACACCAACAATCATTTACAAACACAAATAACAAGTAATCACATAAGTTTACACTTTTCAGCCCGAATCTCAAGCGAGTAGGAACTACGGAACTCACCTTGATTTCCAAGCAAAACGACAAGTTAATATCGAGTTATAAATGTCCAACGACCGCCACGAGCCCACAACCTATCAATAATATATCATGGTGTCATCAAAATCAACTCTATAACCCTACACAAGTTGGTTAAGTAAGTTTGAGTCGCGCCAAAGTCCCACAACGCCTTAATGGCCCTCCCGAGCGTGAACTATAACACTTTGACCCGACATTTTTAGAAATGGAAAAGGATTCAGATCAAAAGAACTTTACCATGAGAAAGTAGACTCTCTCACGATTCCAACGATAGGTCATATGACTTATTTGGACTTACGGATCAAAAGTTATTATCATTTGAAAAACGACGCGCAAACTTTCCAGCTTCTAACCACTGCGCCGCAGTGAGCCTTTGCCAAGCTCACTGCGCCGCAGTGGGCTAGCCAAGAACTGGGCAGACCTTAGCCACTGCGCCGCAGTGGGCTAGGCCTAAGCCACTGCGCCGCAGTGGCCCTTTTCTGGCCAGAACCACAAGCAGCAGCAGCAGCAACAACAACAACCCAAAACCCTTAAACTCGACCCAAACCAACTCAAATCGATTTGTAGGAACTTGTAACTTAGTTTGAAGCATAAATAAACATCATTAATCATAAATAAACATAACCCAATCCACAAATCCGACCAAAACATCAAAATCACACCAAAACCTTCAAACCCTAATTGAAACCCTAATTTGACCCAAAACAAGATTTAAGCCGATTTAGGACTTGTAAATGTTCAAGATGACTAGAAATGCATGAACAAACATAAATAGAAGTAAATGGGATGAATTTGACTTACCAAAACCTTCACCTAGTCTCTAACCCGAATTTGACCCGAATTGGCTAGAAATCTTGCACTTTGAAACCCAAATTTTTGATATGTTGTTAAGATGAGGTTGATGATGAAAACCCCAAACAAAATCTTGCTTAATTCCCAATATGTGAGATAGAATCTAGAGAGAGAGAGAGAGGTGTGTGTTTGTGTGTGTTTCTTGGAGGAGAAAAGAGAGAAAGAGGAGAGAAATGAAAGAGGGAAACAAGAGATAAGGAGAGGATTGGGTCTTGGGTGGCTGGTGGGTCGTGGACTACCCACGGGCCGACCCGTTTCTCTCCCAAGCCAAGTTACAATCGTTAGGCATTTAAACACCGATCAAAACACATTATTGACCCAAATACGACACGTTGCCATTTAATTCACGAAACGACCCAAATAGCTTCCACATTGTCATTTAATCACCAAAACGACCCGAATACTTCATTAACCTGTATTGTTAGTCATACTACACGTAAAGTCAACGGGTCAAAATTCACGGATGTTACACATTTTCCTAACCAACCGTATTGACAAGCTTCCAACAATCCCTTCAACAGGTTCGGTATTCTTCCCCAGGGACAAGATATTCTTGATTGCATCTTCAGAAACAGAACAAAGGTAAAACCATAAGTATACTCAACTTTTTACTGGAAGGGAACAGAGAATTAGACACAACATTCAGCTAAGCAATCCAGTAATCATGGAATTTGCAGATACTGCTTGTTATCTCATACTTCACATGCCAAAATTTCTAATATTATGATTAATTCTATAAGATACTTACACATTTTTAGTGTCTATGATATATGCGTAAAACAATGAAAATGTGCAGATCAAAATCAAGCAAACTACAACATGCATACATGCTCATTATGTTACAAGTACAAACTAACAACAATATATGTTCAATGATAATAATGAACGCAGTGAACACAATCATATTGATATGATATGAACGCAATGGACATGCTCACTATGCTACGACCTTACTTGAACAAGATCTGTTATATGGTTCATACCTCCATATTCTTGATTCCTAAAATATTATAGAACTACATCACCATATCAGCTATATGAAACACCATTCCAATTTTATATTAGTAACATATAGCACAAGCATAACTAAAGAAATCCAATTGGGAATTGTAAAAACCTTAAGAGACCACTGATATTAAACAAAAAAGAGATACCCAGAATGAAGTCCACAGCTTGGTTTTGGACATAAGGCTTCGGCTTACAGAGTTATAATAAGAGGTATGAAGGCTTCGGCTTACAGAGTTATAACAAGATGAACATAAGGCTTCGGCTTACAGAGTTATAATAAGAGGTATGAAGGACTGTACAAATCCAGTTAATTAGGCTACCAACACACACTTACAGAAGTAGTATCACATAGATCCATGAGAACGAAAATAAGTTACTCAAAATATAATTACTTTCAAAACCAGTATCAAATAAATCACTTTCAAAATGCACATCTCGAATCTTGTCTCTGAACGAGCAGCAATCTGCTCCTTTTCGGATAAGCTGTTGTAATATAAACACTAGAAAAATCGATTGAAGAAAAATTAGGGCAAATCGATTGTGAGACAAAATTAGGGCAAATCGATTTAGCGAGTTTCAGAACCGATTATGGCAAAAGAATAGAAGAAACGAACCTGGAACCATTGATATCCAACACAATCTGCTTCGATTTAGCGACGTTGGTGAGCGAGTAGCGTTGTGGTGGTGGTGGATCGATTGACGATGTGGTGGTGGTGGATCGATTGACGATGTGGTGGTGGTGAATCGATTGACGTCTGAGAAGTGACCAGGAGGTGGTGGTGGATTGAGATCTGAGAAGTGACGATGTGGTAATGAGATAAGAGGGTGGGTTTCAATAGATATGAGGGAGTTCAAATTTTGGCAAAAAAAAATAATATTAAGGCAGAGATTGTAAAAAAAACATAAGTAAAACACATTATGACCCATATGTTATGACGCTTCTGAAAACGCGTCATCCCAAATTTACTCGTAATGACCCTTATTTTATGACTTCTCACTTTGCGCGTCATCTATTAGCGTGGGTCATAAAAAGCGGGTCAAGGATAGCCCTGTTTCTAGTAGTGTTTGTTTAGTTATGATCAACATGGGTGATAAAGAAATGTAAACTGCTCTAATACTTTTGTGATTTGTAATTTACTTTCATGTCTCTTTTAATACTAGAATATTGGAAAATTGGCGGTTTGCTGCCAGGTCAAAGGAAAGAAAGATGAGATACATTAGCGAGCTTGAAATCGGCAGTCTGCTTCGATTAGTTGTGATCCTTTCATGTCTCTGTTACTATTAGTTGTGATATGCGATTTAATTTCTATTGGTCCTTTGAAGTTGTTAGTATTTGTTTAAGTTAGATCTTGATTTGCCTAATGTGGTGAAATACAAATGGAAACCTGCGTTTATATAACAAATATTATGGCAATACTTTATTTGCTATGGAGTTGTATCTTTAAATGTAATGTCATTATCATTGTTTGAAGTCTTTTGCGATTAGTTGGTCGTGAGGGTACATGAATGTTCAAGCTTCAATTAGTAGCACCGCTAAAGTTTTAAACTTTGTGGTATATGCTAAGGTTGATGATGCATTGATTCCTTTCCACTGGGAAATTAACTTGACAAGACCTTTTGATCCAAATGATTATCCAATTCCTCTCAGAGAAGATGATCCACTGCAAGAGATTGATCGACTTGTGCCTGGGCAAAGAATTAATGAATATATATTCACATGGGATACTATGAAACCCATTATGTATTGGACTCACATCTCAATAT
>CM067167.1:211475785-211531570 GCA_034093135.1 Erigeron breviscapus | reverse complement strand
AGCATCTCTGCACATTCAAAAACGATTAGTTTTTCAAAGGACCCCTAGCCCTGTTGGCTTTGGGTCTATCATTCTCTTCATCCGAAACTATGTCAGCCCAAGATTCACCAGTAGGCACCCAAACCTTAGTAGGTTTAACAGTAATGTCTTCTAGCACTAAGCCTACGACTTGGGGGAACCACTAGGCCTCCTTTTAGTAGGTAGCCTTTGGTTAAAACCCTTAGAATTCTTTTGAAATCTTGACATTTTCTCAGGAGATGATGAAGACATTCTCCTAGGACTATGTCGCTGAAATAATGGATTAGAATTCGATTTAGCTTCAGCTATTAACCTTTCATAGTAAGCACTGTTGGGTTTATCTCTTAATTTACTAGACTGACTCGAACTACTAGAACCTTCTCGAAATGAGACACTTTTAGGTTTACTACCACTTTTCTGGGTTCTATTTCTCAATCTCCCTTTGTAAGACACTTCTAGATTGTACAGACTTATCTCTAGTGAGATACTTCTAGACTTCTCAGATATGTCTTTTTTAAATTCTCTAAATCTTAAGTAGTTCTTAACAGCTAGACTATCAGGATTTCTCTCAGCATATTCCTCATAATATTTATTCTTGTAATCTTTCATGGACATGTTGTGCACAGACCTACTGTTTTCACTAGAATCCTTACTACCTCTAGATTTTTCAGGTGACACCCTAGATTTATTCTTCTTATAAGGACAACAACTTGATACGTGACCTATCTCACGACACTTAAAACATGACCTTTTAGAAGCCTTCTTTGATAAATCACCATGAATAATCTCAGGCACTGGAACCCCATGACCTCTTAGTTCATCTATATGTTCAAGGGCTGCATAAGCCTCTTCCCAAGAAGTCGGAGCTTGTATGGGGGGTGCATATCGTTTCACAGTTTGAATCTTTGGATCAATGGACAACATTTCTTTAATTTTCCTTTCTGCAAATTGTTCAGGTGTTTCAGATTGAACACTCAAACCTTCTGCATTAATTGTAGAAGTTTGAACAAAACCTTTTTTGAAAACAGTATCTTTAAAGTTCTTGCTTTTTACAGGTTTTGGCAAATGTTCAGATTTTACGGGTTCATCAAGACTCCAGATTTGATCAATATTTTCAGGATATTTACCGTTTAAATCTGACTCCTTTGCTGAAAACACTTCATAATTGCCTTTCAAAGTAAAGTAGACAATTGTTTCCATTTCAACTTCTTTTTCAATTTCTTTTAGTTTATTATCCACTGTCCGTTTGGCTTCACTTGGGTCTGAGTGAGCCGTAGATTCACTAGTCTTGTTCCCAGATCCCTCTGACTTAGACATCTCAGAGATAAGAACATCACTAGTTTTGGTCTCCGGAGGGGTAGTCTTGGGTACATTTTCAGGACTTGATTTTTCAGATTCTTCTAAAGTAAGCTTCTAAAAACTGTCATAATTGTGACTAAAAGGTGGCGGAACTGCATTATATTTCTGAACAAGACTAGGTTGTTCACCTTTAAGTTTTGCATCTCTAAGGTGACCCATCATAGTTCCTATGTCTCTCATTTTATTTAGTTTGCCACTTAGTTCAACAATCTGTACCCTAGAATCTGCTAATTCTTTGTCCTTTTTAGCACTTTCTTTCACTACCCTTTCTAAATCCTTCTAGCATTTGTTTTCTGCCTTGTAACTGAGCATATTCTACCCTAAGTGACTCAAATCTATCTTCTTCAGATTTAATACGATTAAGATATTCTTTGGCATGACCTTTAATACCATGACATCAGTAGATAACTTACTTCTATCACTAGTGGCATCATTTAAAAGGGTCTTGGTAGAGTCGAGTTCCTTTCTAAGGACAGTTACTTCGCTAGACAAACCTATGCTACTTTTACAAACAGAAATAAGTGATTGTAGAGAAAGACTTACCTGTTGTTCTGGTGCCTCAAGATTGGCCACGAAATTCACGAGCCCTTCTGTACTCAGATCATCAAGTATCTCAATCTTTACATCCTTATCCTTTTTCTCAGTTTTCACAATTTCAATGGCTTCAGTGAAAACTTCCTCATTCTCAGCTCTTACTGGTTCTGACGGTTCAGATTCCTCTTCTACCTTCTGATGAAAACTATCATGATCATCCGTGCTGGCATAAAGTGTATAGTCGAATGAATTATCAACAAGATCATTCATTCCTCCATCAAAGTCATGAATTTCTGCCAAGAATGCATGATTCTGATCATCGGTACTAGTGGAACTCCAATTATATGTACCATCAGATTGAACAACTAAGGCTCTTGAGTTGTCCGCTTCTCCTGAGCTTCGGTTCCCAGTATTAGCATATTGATGTCCGGAATTCTGACTCACTATAGAACCACTCTGAATGAAGTTCTGACGGCCGGTAGCTGAATTGTTATCCCGTCTTGGCCTCTGACATTCTCTTGCAAAATGTCCAAAACCATCACAGTTATAACACTTCACCTTGGTCTTGTCAAACCCTACTTTTCCATTCACAACCTTCCTTCCAGTTCTATCTGTGAAACGCTGAACTCTCAATGTTAACATAGCTAATTGCCAGTTCAGATCCATTTCTTCCAAATCATCTGGATCAACTTGCTTGTAATCCTCCCTAACCAAATCAGGATCAGTTAGTTTTCCTCCAATTAACTTTTCATGAGCAGACACAAATGAAGCGAGCATGCCCAATTGTCCCTCAGCAGATCTTATGCTCATCGGCATCCCTGTGTAACCCGAACTTGGAGAACTACTATTCTGAACCCCATTATGCACTATCATGGCCTATTCTGGAGAAGTTACATACATCAAGTTGCTATCAGAATCCGTTGACATCTTCATCTTGTCATCATCTCCACTATAGAAGGCAGTAATCCCTCCACTTGAAGATTTTGCAGAAGGAACGCTTGATTTGCTATGATAGAGTTCAGGACGCTGAACAAAATCACTGCTACCTGCTTCCTTCGACTTTCGTTTCATGTCTTGACCTCTCAGCTTTCGAATGATCTGATCCAGAGTCCATGTGCTGAATTCAGGATTTTGTTGGATTGAAGTGACAAACCCTTCCCACTTAGCTGGAAGAGCTTCCAACAACTTCTCGATAACATCTTCTGGATCAGGTTTGTACCCAAAGTATGCAAGCTCAACCAGCAAATGACTGTAACGAATCAAGATCTCATTAAGAGGTTCATCTTTGAAGCTAGTAAAAACATAATACTGCTTCTTTAGCAAATCCTTTCTTCTCTTCTTGAGATCATCATCACCTTCACAATGCTCTTTGAGTGCATCCCATAAGCCTTTTGCACTATCATACATTTCAAACAAGTGCAAGAATTCCCCTTGGAGAGCCATTCGGAGTGATCCTAAAGCTTTACTTTCTGCTTCATAATCTTTCTTTTGATCAACAGTCATTTGCTCATACGAAGCTGCTTTTCCACCACCCGAACCAGTAGGTTCTTTATCATTTTGCACAGTGGGATGAACATAACCATTAACAATACATATCCACATCCTCACATCCATTAACCTGCAATATGACTCGAATCTGCCCTTCCAACTGAAATATCTATCAAGGCTTATCAACTTGGGCGGTGAGTTGGCCTTTCCGGTTTTGTGATCCATCAAAATTAGTTGATTCAGCAAAGATTGATAATTTGCGGGTAATTGAGACGTCATTTTCTCCGAGCTAGCAAAATTCACGAACTGTTTATAAAAACGAGTCGTAAAAGTTCACGAGGTCGTGAAGAAAAACGAGGTCGCAATTAACTACTCGAGGTCGTAATTGAACTGGCGAGGTCTTAAAGAGCTCACGAGGTCGCAAATGAAACACGAGGTTGCAATTGAACTGGCGAGGTCGTAATTAGCTACCCAGGTCGCAATACGAGCTGGATGAGGTAATACGAGCCCGCGAGGTCGCAACAGCTGCTGGAATCCTTAGATCTCTTGAATTCGAAACCCTAAACACCAACAATAACACCTTCGACTGCTGCAAACACAAATCGAGGTCACAAACAAGATTTCCGGTCGTAAACTCGTGAAAGAATCACGTCTAAACGACCCTAAATCAATATTGTCTATCACCAACAAGCTATAACCTTCCGGTATTAAACCAAGAGGCTCTGATACCAATTGTAAGTCCCCTGGTACGGATCGTCAATAGCTTGCTCCAGTTATCTTGAGGTGCGGAATCCCTCACAATAACTTGGTGATCAACAAAAAGCCCCTAGATCATCTGTGGCCTCGCAGATCTTCTTCGGGCTAGCGGAACAACCTTTGACGACTATAACCTGCAATACCTGCTTGATATTTCGACAAATGTTCAACCCTAAACTCTGTTAGGGTTCGGTTTATATAGGTAACACCCGACATGGGCTTCATCACATCGGCCTCGCAAACCCAGCCCAGCCCGTCACTAATGCGAGGTCGCATTCTGTGATTGGCCTCGTATTTGACCCTGCAAATACGGGGTCATATTTCCTATTGTGAATTGCGAACTCGCAATTCACACTTAGCAGATTTACTATACATTCAATACTTAAACTTAATCTAGTATTCTATGCATAATACTAAGTTCATTAATGACAATCACATTACAAAGACATATTAGAATATAAGCCCAAACAATCTAGACTGCTATTGACATAGATGTGCACTTACAAAAAATAATCTTTTATCCTTTTGAGTGTAGGAGTGAATCCAGAGTGACCCCCAACAGCTGAGGAATGATATATAGAAATTATATCATTTCTCAAAGAATTATCCTTAGGAATCCAAATCTTATTTTTTCTTCTCAAAATCTGTCCTTCCCAGGACATATTTTTGACTTCAATTCCTTGACCCAATTTCTGAATTATTGATTGTGCCTCCAGGTTCTGATGGTAAGCAGTCTTAATCCTCTCCCAAAGCATACTGCTTACAGAACTAATACCCATTTCCATAATTGTCAACCCTTGAACTCTAGATAAAGCATCTGCAGCAACATTTTCCACCACTTTTTTATAAGATATCTCATAATCATATCCCATCAATTTGGACAACCATTTTTGTTGTAGTGGTGTAACAATCTTTTGCTCCAAGAGGTGTTTCAAGCTTTGATGATCTGTTTTTATGATGAAATGGTTGTTGGAGAGGTAATGGTGCCATTGTTTGACTGCTAACAGGATTGCCAAAAGTTCTTTCTCATAAACTGAAAGGCTGATTTGTCTCACTAAAAATGATTTGCTAATATAAGCAATTGGATGGTTATCCTGCATTAAGACAGCACCCATAGCTCTGGAAGATGCATCTGTCTCAACCACAAAAGTTTTACTAAAATCTGGCAATTTCAGTACAGGGGAGGTACTCAGGGCTTTTTTAAGATCCTCAAAAGCCAATTTTGCTGACTCATTCCATTGAAAAGCTTCCTTCTTAAGTAAATCAGTTAATGGCTTTGCTATTACCCCAAAATTTCTTATAAACCTTCTATAATATCCTGTAATTCCCAAAAACCCTCTCAGCCGTTTAGTGGTTTCAGGCAGTGGCCACTCTATTATTGCCTTAATCTTGGATGTATCTGTGGATACACCAGCTTTAGTGATCACATGACCCAGATATTCCACCTTTTCTCCTCCAAAAGAACATTTAGATCTCTTAGCCTTCAAAGAATTTTCTCTCATCAAACTCAACACTACTGTTAAATCTTTCAAGTGTTGTTCCCAGCTCTTGCTATATACTAGTATATCATCAAAAAAAACTAGAGCATTTCTTCTCAATACAGACTTAAAAGTGGCATTCATCAAACTTTGAAATGTTGCAGGTGCATTAGTGAGACCAAAAGGAAGTACCAGGAATTTGTAATGGCCCTGATGAGTCTTGAATGCTGTTTTATGTATATCTGGTTCATACATTCTCACTTGATGGTACCCTGACCTCAAATCCAACTTAGAAAATACTTCTGCCCCTTCCAATTCATCTAATAATTCCTCAATTAAAGGTATGGGAAACACATCCTTGACTGTAGCATCATTTAGTTTCCTATAATCAATGCACATCCTCCATGTGCCATCTTTCTTTTTTACCAAAACTACTGGGGCAGCAAATGGGCTTGTGCTGTGCCTAATCACTCCTGAATCCAGTAATTCTTGGGTCATCTTTTCAATAACATCCTTCTGAGTTTTCTGATATCTATATGGCTTAAGATTGAGATCCACCTTATCATCTTTAAGGATTATTCTATGATCAAAAGATCTTTGAGGAGGTAACCCTTGTGGTGTTTCAAAAACATCAGCAAACTGCCCAAGTAAATTCTCTAATTCTGCAGAGTCTTTCTCCTTTCCCAAAAATGGTTTATGGGTTGTTTTGGGGTTATTTGACTCCTGAATGGTAAACAGTTGGGCATGCACTACACCAGTTTGGTGTTGCAATAGACTAGACATCTTCTCTATTGAACACATGGTTACACCATGTTGTTTGGCACCCTTAAGAACAAAATCTTTACCACCAATATTAAATTTCATGGTAAGTGTCTTAAAATTCCACATAATATCATTTAAGGTCTGCAGCCACTGAATACCCAAAACTATATCATAGTTGGTTAAGTCTAGCAACAACATATCTGCCTTGAACCAGTTACCTTGCATCATCCAACTAAAATCCTTACAATAATCCACACAAGGCATCTTATTACCATCTGCCACTGTCACTTGCACATTAGGAATCTGAAAACTGGCACATCTTAATGCTTTTGCTAAAACTTGACTCATGAAATTGTGGGTTGACCCACTGTCCACTAATATATGCAGCCTTCTTGTGCCAATAGTCCCCACTACTTGCATAGTTGTAAATGAAGGTACACCAGTAATGGCATTCAATGAAATTTGGGGTTGTAAGGGTTGTTCTACTGGTATTAACTCAGCCTGCTGTAAATCACACCCTAATTCTTCCTCTTCCCCTTCTTCTACTTCTATCAAAAATATTTGTTTTCTTCCTTTACACACCCTAGTGTGCCCTTGCACAAATTTTTCATTGCAGAAAAAACACTCACCCCTAGCCCTTTTATCATCTAAAAATTTTGTGTTAACTTTTCTTGGAACTATAGCATTGGATTTCATGTAACCATGGTGCCAAGATAAAGCCCTTACAGCCATGTGCATAGCTGCATACCGGACTTTGGTGTTTTCCGGCGTAGAATCAATAGTGAAGAAATGTTCACATTTATAAACCCAATCTTCCACATCATCCCCCTCAAATTTAGGGAATTCAACCTTAGTGAATCGCCCAAAATTGCTTGATCTTGAACCGTCGTCCATCGCCACCAGTGATCTTTGATTCTGCATCGCCGCCATGGATTGTTGCAACAGCTCCACCGCCGTCGTGAGAGAAACCACCCTTTCTTGTTGTTGATTGAGTTCTTTAGTTAATCTTTCAACTTCATTGTTGTTATTATTGGTATTGTTGTTACGAGTCGTCATCTTCTTGCTTTGATAAACAATTAGATGCGGAATTGTTACCGGAATTGTGAATCGGAATTACAGCGCCGCCGTGAAGCGGTGGCTCTGATACCAATTAATAGAGAGAAAATACAGAAATGTAGAGAGAGAAGTGAATTTTATCAAACAAGCATAAAATGATAGCTTGTGTGTGTATTGTATATATGTATATTACAATTGGTAACTGCCATCAACAGAATAACAAATATAACGACCTATAACCTAATTTCCCAGATTTACACAATCAGTCCTTCTACTTACAATATTGACATTTATTATTTCTTTATTAATATTCCACATTTCTAATGTACCAGATTATGAAATTCTTTTTGATGTCTACAAATCCTCTTCAGTATATCATGTTGTTGGCCTGTGATGATGTCTTAACCGGCATGAGGCTGATCCATGTAGTCTACTGGAATACAAATTGAGGAAGAGAAAGAAAATTTCCCCAAAAGTACACAAGTTTGTTCCCCCTAAAATAACAAATAATGCTTAACATTGAATGTAACATGAATGTATAGAGACTTATGATGAAAATAGGAGTAGAAAGTGTTATGCGAGAAACACTTGAGCTGTAACACCTCATTCCGGAATGAAATAGGGAATTACATCAAATGCTTAAAAGAACAATAAAATACTAAAAAGGTCTTGAAATTACGATAAATATATAAGTTCCGAAGCAGCTAAAGGTTCAATTCCTCCAACATGGATTCTTCTCAAAAGATAATAAAAGTCTAGAGTTGATAATAATAATGAAATAAAAGCATGATTAAATCATTTCAATTCAAAAAGTCTCCTTCAAGTACCACCCTTAACACCAGAGTAAAAATGTTTTAAGGTTGAAGCAAAGAAAGGTTTGGGATAAATTATACCGAGTATCCCTACATATCAAATATCTAAGAGCACACTCCTGGTGCCCAAATAATAATATCACAAATCAAAGTTACACACCAGATGCGCGCCTCTAAGTGTACCAACCCGGAAGGTGGGTGTTTGGGGTAGAATTTTCACTACTAGGATCCTGATAGTATTTACACCTTGGGCTTGTAAAAGTATTTATTAATATAACGTTACTGTTTGAGGGATCCTTAGTCTTATCTTAATTAAGAATCTTAGCTATATTATCTTAATATTTCGAGGTAACAGGATCTTGAGATTGTCAAGATCAATATTATTACTAACGGATATATATCTAGTACGAAAGATATTGTATGCAGGATTGAAATACAAGAGTTAATAAATAGTTACAACGTGAAGAAACAAGCTTCAACGGATATTTTACCACTTCAACCATAAGAATCGGGACTGATATCTGTTTTACCATGTGAGGAAAAAGCTCTCAACGGTCATCTACACCATTTCTTCGGCGTGAAGAGCAAGTCCAGGAAGATCCCAGATATTTCGGATATCTAGTTCAACGTCTAGCTCTATAAATAGGAAGATATCTTCTGCAGAAAAGGGGGGCGAACACACAACTCAAGAGACTGATCAACGCACACAACAATTTTACTTCTTACTTGTTAATCATTCATTTTTTCTTTCGTTTATTGTATTGTAATCCTCAACAAATAATAATAAAAGAACATAGGTAGGATCGATTGAATCCTCCCGGGGTTTTTTACCTAAGATTTCTTAATTGAATCAAGGGTTTTTCCCCGTCAACAAAATTCTGGTGTCGTTGTTATCTTTGCTTTAATCTTCAAGATCATAACACTGAATCTTAGTATTTTATCCTTATCTTCAACCAGTTTTTTGCTTTGTTACTATATTTCTGTCTCAAAGACTTTCTTAAAACTCTTTTTTACCAAAACTCTTATTTTGCATTATTATCTTTAACAAAAACTTTCTTTTGTTCGAAGATCTTAAACACCTGACCTCACTTACAAATCTTTGGTCATAAAATTATCTTGAATCCTTTTATAAAATTATCTTAGGTAATTTTTGTCCGAAACAGTGGGTATGACACTACATCACACAACCACACAATAATCATAAAGGCTCTCCCACAAGCATAATCACATATCACATATTATATAACAAAGGTGGAGACGCCGTGGACTGATGACACCGCCACAGATTGATGATATACCCTCCCAGCGGCACGCAAGACCTGTCACACGAAGGAACAGTAGCACGCTGCGACACAAAGGCTTCTCCGTAACGAAGGATCCTGTAGAAGATAGAAGAGATAAGGATTGTTATCTTAACAAAAACTTTCTTTTGTTCGAAGATCTTAAACACCTGACCTCACTTACAAATCTTTGGTCATAAAATTATCTTGAATCCTTTTATAAAATTATCTTAGGTAATTTTTGTCCGAAAAATTCTTGAACCTTTAAAAATTATCTTGAATCCTTTCATAAAATTATCTTGAATCCTTTCATAAAATTATCTTGAATCCTTTCATAAAATTATCTTGAATCCTTTTCATAAAATTATCTTGTAACTTTTCATTAAATTATCTTAATTTTATTTGTTTGAAGATCTTAAACACCTGACCTCACTTACAAATCTTTGGTCATAAAATTATCTTGAATCCTTTTATAAAATTATCTTAGGTAATTTTTGTCCGAAACAGTGGGTATGACACTACATCACACAACCACACAATAATCATATAATATAGCCTAGGATGCATCCATACGCCTCCACAAATAATCATAAAGGCTCTCCCACAAGCATAATCACATATCACATATTATATAACAAAGGTGGAGACGCCGTGGACTGATGACACCGCCACAGATTGATGATATACCCTCCCAGCGGCACGCAAGACCTGTCACACGAAGGAACAGTAGCACGCTGCGACACAAAGGCTTCTCCGTAACGAAGGATCCTGTAGAAGATAGAAGAGATAAGGATTGTTATCTTACAAAGTCGGGATTTGTTCTTATCATAAAGGACCGATAATTATGAAAATGATACTCCTGGCCTAAGACTTAGGAAAACCCTAAAGAGGCCTAACTTCTTCACCAAGATCATTTCTCCCTATAAAAGGAGAACCTAAAGGCCTTCCAAGGCATTCCACACACACTCGATCACACATAGATCACATACTCGTTCGATTGGCGTAAAGAGGCTAGAACCCTACCTTCGGGGAATCGCCAACGAACGACCCAAAACATCCATAATCCCATCTTCAACCTAACCCCGGTTCGGTGCACAATCATTTGGCGTCATCCGTGGGACCTCACGCTTGGATCCCAAAACCACCCTCATTTTTCATTTTTGTGATAACTTGCATTGAACCAAATTAGGAAGAAATGGCCGATGTACCACCCGGATTCGGACAAGATTCCCAACAGGCTACCGGGAATGAACCCGGGGAAATACCCCCCCTAGATCAGGACCAGCCACTGAAGCACCCACCAACGGTGATCAGCAGGCAGACCGCCAAACCGAGGGGAATTCTGGGCGATCGACCTAGATCAAGGAGAACAAGGAGGATTCTCACGAGGATCCCCCTCAAGGGCTCCACAACTATTCGATCCAGATTATATTCTCCGTAATTATAGTCACATCCAGGAGACTATGAGGCATCTACGAAGGATCAGGGCGTTGTGCAGCACCAGTAGGGTGTTGAACTTTGATGACGAGACAGAGGACGACTACGAAGCGGAAACTCCCCCGAGAGGGTTTCGACGATATCCTCGAGACATGAGGTCAAGGGTAGGAGCCGGTTTCGGCTTCGGGTTGAACAGTGAAGGCCTTCGTCCCCGAACATCTTCGCATCGACCGCAGCCACAGGCGGCCGAAGCATCAAGACCAGAAGACGCAACCCCGGCTGGGCCCCTCAAGTCAACACCCCCCAAAGTCATGCAGGCCCTGGGGGTCAGCAGTCCAACATACCACAAGCGGGATCCGTGCCCGTACAGAACGCTCAGTATGTCCCTATCAGCGTCGGAGGGTGATGATATACCCTGCAGGCAGCCTCTCCGATTAGACTGGGGGGCTTGATGATATACCCCATACGGAGCCCTATCTCCGTAACTAAAGCGGATACGAAGACACCTTCGTACAGGTAAGAATTATTTATTTAGAGATTTATATACCCGGAACGGAGCACAACCTCCGTTTATTATAATCATGCTGGAGCTCCCGGGGTAGTAACACCCAGCTCCGAAGAGATATATTAAGAGATCGGATATACATAGATTCTTTCCATAATTATCCAAATAAAACAATATACGTAAGTCCGAAAACCTCGGACACGGCTCATAATAAGATTACCACAAATCTTCTTAAAAGATAGAAGATATCATAAAAAGAGGAAGAGATTTACCCTAACTCTTTTATCTTCCTACCCAAGTTTTCTACCCTCTATATAAAGAGGAGATACCACACGACATGGGGATCATCAATCCGCTTAACACATACAACATCATACACCGATCCTCAAACCCGGTGACAAACCATAATATCGATTAGGCGTAAAGCGGCCGCAGCCCTATTACTGGAATGGAACCGCCTGCAAATCACCTCTGAAATCCACACACCTCCTCGGTTGTGCTATAGTGCGATTATTTGATCAAACAGAGGGAATAACACCAATCCGGCATACAACACTCAAGTCGTGTATAATTTTCCATTAGGAAGCTATCAAGGAACGCAGGGTCAAAGTTACGGAGGTGTGTATGGGCCGCAGCCAGGGGTACAACAGTATAACTCCCAACCATATGGAGCCCAGACTTCAGGCAACCCGTAGGGGGGCCCGCATGGCAATCAGCCAACGGGACAGGCACAAGCCCATCAGTATTATGCATCACAGTATAATGCACAACAATATACCACACCGACCCAAGGGACCTCACAAGGCACCCGGGGACAACAGTATGTCTGCGCCCAACCAAGGATTGTATGGCCCTCAGAACTGGGGGCTCCAGTGTATCAGAATATACTGGAATTACAGACAGTCGGAGGAAATGTCGACAACTCCCCGTTTGTCGCCTGGATACAGAACTACCCCTCCTGAATGACCTAAAGTACCCATCACACCTGGTAACATACGATGGGAAAAGTGATCCTGATGACTTTTTAGAAGCGTTCAAGGGGGTTGCGGAAATGAAGGTATGGAACGTACCAGTCGCGTGCCAGGCGTTTAGATATGCACTCAAGGGAGACGCTAGGGAGTGGCTGAAAAATGTCACGAAGGGATCAATCACTAGTTTCGATGACCTCAAAGAAAAATTCATAGCCCATTTCAGCCAACAAAAGAAGCACAAGAAAATTTATGTTGTTGCCCATGGAATAAAGCAGAGAGACACGGAAGGTTGCAGGGCATTCATAGATTGATTCACTACTGAAACAGAGGATATTGTGAATCTCCCTGAGTCCCAGAGGATATCAGGCCTTGTATATGGCCTTCGGAGCAAAGGACTGGTTGAGTTCTTGTACAGGGACCTCCCGAAGACATATGAAGCAGTCCAAAAGAGAGCTTATATGTATCTGGATGCTAGGAGACACTGCCTCAAAGGGTGACACGAGCCCCCCACAGGAGAAAGAAGGTCCAACAAGCAGGAAAAGGAAAATGGGTGAATGATAAAGAGAGCAAAACGAGGTATAAGCCGTACTACAAAGATGACAAAGGGTATCTCCGGGTCAATCTCCCAGAGATGCACAAAAGCCCTAAGGAAATATTGTTTACTGAAAGTGTTGCAAAGACTTTCCCTGCCCCACCCAGACTAAGTGAAAGAAGTAGGAAAGATCCAGTGAAGTACTGTGAGTTTCACAGGGACAACGACCATGATACAAATGCATGTTGGCAGCTACGGAAGGCAATAAAAGAGGCAATAAACGAAGGAAAGCTGGCACACCTGGTGAAGAGTGTGAGGCAACATCAGGGCTTTAAGAAGGAAGACGAAACAAGCATAAAGAAGAAGGCACCCGAGAAAACTATCTACACTATTATAAGGAACAAACCCGGAACGGAACAAAGGTTTCCAAAAGCTTACAGAGGAAACATGGCGAGGATTACATTCCCCTCAATCTGCAACACCACCATTTTCAGAGACCCTTTGGTAATTTCTGCACTTTTTGAAATTTCGAAAGTTAAACAAATATGTGTAGACACAGAAAGCGAATGCAACATTCTTTATGAAAGGGTATTTTGGAAACTACATCTTGTGTCACGGATGAACTTCAAAAGGACAGAAGCTTTGTTGCAAGGGTACTCCGGAGACACGGCTAGGCCGATAGGAAAACTGTCTGTAAGAATGACAATCGGGAAAGGACGGTGGGAGCGAACAGAAGAGGTAGCATTCTTGGTAGTCCAAGGAACCTCACCCTACCAAGCAATCTTAGGAAGACCAGGAATCCAGAAGTTTGAAATGATCCCGTCAGTAACACATGGAATGATCAAATATCAGTCAGATGGAGGAATAGGGACCTTGGTGACGAAGGCAAAGAAGGTGTTAGAGGAGGGTCAGAACGGACCTCATTGGCTCTCATGGAGCGAAGGACCTTCGTACGGGCGTTTGGATGGATTTAGATCCCATTAGACAGCAAGCCCTAGTCACACAATGCATTTCTCTTTTTGCATAATTATTGTAAGAAAGCCTCGAGGGTATGGTATGTAACCTCCTCTTATTACTAAATAAAGGCTTTTTATATTATCTATTATGTTTAAAAATAATAATAAAAATATATATACAAAGTGGGGACGCCCACATAATCAAACTCCGGAGACTAATCAAAAAGGACATTCATGTAAAATATGTCCATCAGACACCTGCAACAAGGATATATCCATACAAATAAGCATGCAAATAAGTAGGTGCCAAAAGCACATTAACAGTGCAAGAAATAGGCAGTCATAACTGCTTAAAAGACAGCCCATAAGCTGCAACATTCATAAAGCAGTAATAAACTGCAAAATATTCACAATACAGCCTAAAGTTGTAGTCATCAAAAGAAACTATCCAAATGCAGTTATCAACTGCAGACCATCAAAAGATAAACCATTCAAAGGCAGCTACAAGCTGCAGACATACAAACAGTAAATTTTTCAAACAGCACTACATGCTGTAAGGAGAAGAGAAATTGTTTAAAGGGGCACACACGCCACATCAAAGGCACACAGGCCATAAAATCATCACTGGGGTCAGCAGCAACTTCAGGTTCAATTGAGTCAGGAACAATCTTCAGCAGGTCATCAACAGCAGCATTGGGATCAACAACAACCTTAGCCAGGTAAGGAAAGACAGCATCTCTCCACTTCTGGTCAGCAATGTCAAGATCATGAGAGGCATTCGCGATAAAATCTCCCCTACACTGCAAATCACATTTACCCTCAGCAGCAAACTCTTCTAGCACAGTGGACCTCTCATCAGCCCTTTCAGCTGAAGTCATCTCTCCCAAAAGCTGCCCAACCTCATCACTATACAACAAAGACCTGCTCACATGCGGAATAACCTCTCTAACCAACCTGACCCGATCATGCTCCAAAACATCGACCTTCTCGCGCAATAACCTGCTGCTTTCACGTTCTGCATCACACTCTTGTTGCAAATTTGACACAGCCTCCTCACGAACAATAGCTGCAACCTCCAAATCACGCATCTTTTGCTTCAAATCCTGGACAATGTCGGATGATTCGACAGTTGTAACAAACCTGACCCCCTAGCTTTCAAATCATCAACACTAGCTAACAAAGATTGCACCTCCAAACTCTTGGACCTTAAATCAACAGACATCCTGGTAGCACGCCTCACAATGGCAGTATCAAGATAGGCATTAAATTGACGATCCTTTTGGAAGACACGGAGGAAAGTCTCATTGTCCATCTTGTCTATTTTCTCCACATCCTTAGAACTCATACCTTCACTATTCAGCCAGTTGTAAATCTCTTGATCATGTGCACCTACAGTCAGCAAAGAGATATAAACAAACAGACAAAAATAGTTATATATAATAAAGAAAAGGAAAATTATACCTGTCTTCGGAGCAGGGGGCTTCCGGAACTCAGCAGACTTGGTTTCATCCCCAACTTTCCTCTTTTTCAAACGACCTGCAATGGTAGGAGGGGCATCTTTCTCCCTTCTCTTTTTATCAGTGGCAGAGACTTCGACAACCTCGACATCAGACATATCAACACTCAAGATGGTTGGATTCACAACACTTGATACCTCAGGGACCTCGTCACGAACACCAGAAGAGCCAACATTTTGGGAGGGGGTATCAGCAACACCACCCCCCTGTCCCCCAAGACGAGGTACCACAATCATTTCTTTCACCCCTTTCTTCACAAACTTTCTGAAAGTCATATCTACAAAAGGAAAACATCAAACTCTCAATCAAAAACAGAACCCAAAAAAACCCAAAAAATAACAAAAAATCCTTACCATCAATATCAACTGCACCATCAGGCAGGACATCAATCACTTTGGCCTTATATAAAACAACATCGGGATAAAGCACGACAGTTATGGGGTTACAACGAATTTCCCGACACAAATCACCAACAATATCATCAGGAAAAGGATTCTCATATTTTTCATGGACACACAACAACTCTTTATCAGTCAAAGAGTCATAACCATCAGGGATCAACGAGGCTTTCATAAAAACAAAATCACTTTTCCAGTTGCAGATATCCAAACCACTCTTCCGAAAACAACCCCTTTTGAACGGTTACCTATCGTAACCCAATCACCAGAAGGACAAGTTTGACAAAAATACCTAAATAAATCAAGCGACGGCTCGCCGCCATACGCCCTACACATCACTTCAAAAGCCACTATCTTTGATAACCCAAGAGGGGTAATAGTGGATATATGGACACTAAAATAGTTCAGAATGCTGAGAAGGAGGGTGTGAAAGGATACCTAACAATACCCTCTGTCATGGATTTGAGATAAAAAATGACATATCCCTCTGGGAGACTCACAATGGTTTCGCCGTCCGCCGGAATCCTAAACGATGCTATTTTACCAGGAAAATACTTATCCACAAACTCATTTAATTTTGACCGAATAACGGTCGATTGGGTGGTCAACAAACCTCCTTTCGACATCGGAAAGGAAAATAAGAGAAGAAAAAGTACAAAAGAACAAGAAGAAGAGACGTACCTAACGCTGTGATCGGAGGAGAAGAAGGTCGGAAACCCTAAGAAAGAGATGAGTGTTTTTTGAATGAATAAAGTAAATAAGAAAAAGGGAAAATCAATTTTATATATGCGGCTGCATGAAGTTCCCAACCGTCGATCACAAACCTCGAGATACGCGCTCATCTACCACTTTTAACAAACCTTCAAATCAAAATTAATTAGGCGGTTCAGAATATTTACAAAACACCCCCTCTGGAAATGAAGAAGTAAGCAGGAATAGTCCAACGTAACGAACTTTTTGCAAAATTCATCACCTTGGACTGGGGGCTTGATGATATACCATCCCAGCGGCACGCAAGACCTGTCACACGAAGGAACAGTAGCACGCTGCGACACAAAGGCTTCTCCGTAACAAAGGATTCTCCGTAATGAAGGATCCCGCAGAAGATAGAAGAGATAAGGATTGTTTCCCTACAAAGTCGGGATTTGCTCTTATCATAAAGGCCCGATAATTATGGAAATGATACTCCTGGCCTAAGACTTAGGGAAACCCTAAAGAGGCCTAACTTCTTCACCAAGATCATTTCTCCCTATAAAAGGAGAACCTAAAGGCCTTCCAAGGCATTCCACACACACTCGATCACACTTAGATCACATACTCGTTCTATTGGCGTAAAGAGGCTAGAACCCTACCCTCGGGGAATCGCCAACGAACGACCCAAAACATCCATAATCTCATCTTCAACCTAACCCCGGTTCGGTGCACAATCACGGATAGTGTCATGCCATTGGTCGCCACAATGACATGCCTGTGGTACCTCCACAGGTAGTTAACTCAGTATTCCTAACTCCTGTCTACACTAAAGGGTACCACAATTTTACAAATTTCATAAAATCCATCCTTACTTCAAAAGTATTTTCACAATGCATAAGCTCAAATGAAACATATATCAAAATCAACATATTTCAACAAAGTTTTATCTCAAATCAAGGTTTCGAAATTTATGAATTCCAAAATAATATTTTAGCTCAAGTAAAAGAGGATCAAATAAAGGAGTCGCAGAAATAGCAAAGATGTATCAAAGAATCATATTAGAGTAACGCTGAAAGGATAAGTACGGGCATCCGTACCTGGACTAGTATCTAAAGCTAGCAACGTCCAAAAGATCCACCACGATTCTGAACACAATCTGGCAAACAGTTTTATTTGAGAACTTTTATTTGAGAACTTTGCTGTAACTAACCTATTTATTCATAATGCCCCGAATCCCATTTTTTAATGAGAACTTTTATTTGAGAACTTTTATTTGAGAACTTTTATTTGAGAACTTTTATTTGAGAACTTTTATTTGAGATCCACCACGATTCTGAACACAATCTGGCAAACAGTTTTATTTGAGAACTTTTATTTGAGAACTTTGCTGTAACTAACCTATTTATCATTTCCTAATGCCCCGAATCCCATTTTTTAATATAGCCTAATAATGATTCTCGTATACACTTATTCCATTCTAGTTAGTGAGCCAAGTGAGCCAAATCAAGACTGGTAATTATTTATAATAGACTTAATTTACGGCCCATAATTCTTCTAAAAACTCTCTTTCTCTCTCTAACTCTCTTTCTCTCTGCCCTCTCTCCTCCCCAACGCTCCCAACGGCTCTCTAGATCCAAATCTAGATCCGTGATTGGGGCTGAGATTGTGATTGAGAGGTTGAGATTGAGAGTTTGAGATCGAGAAGATCCCGGTTAAGCTTCCACTCCGGTGGATCTAACCCTATTTTTTTCACCCGGGCCGGAGGTCCCTTCCACCTCGGTGGATCTGGAAGCAGCCTCTCTACCTTTGAGTAGAGGTAAGGTCTGTCTACATCATACCTCCCCATAGCCCGGCTTATGCCGGGATTGGGTACCCTTGTTGTTGTTGTTGTTGTTGTTGTTGATGTTGTTGTTGTTGTTGTAGGCATAATAAGGATATAAGAAAAAACCCATCCGACGGAGGTTGGTGGTGATGATTCCAGCAGTGGGTGTAAGAGAGAGAGAGAGAGAGAGTATGAGAGAGATATAGGGAATTCATATGTGGTCGCGTGGTGCGGTGGAGGCGAGAGAAAACCAGAGAGAGATAGAATGGGGTATAAGGTATTTTGCTGAAAAAAATGTTTAATTTACAAATATAAAAAGAAGTATAGATAGTACTGATATAACAATGGCCACTAGTCAGCCCATCTATTTGGTCAAAGTCTTTTTCAATTTTATTCTAGATTGAATTCGATTTTCAAGGAAGATAAATCTTGAGTTTTTTTCCATTTAAATATTTATAACGGCTCAAAGTCAATGTATCGTTGTCAAGGTACATACAAGACTTTACAATTATACGGTGGTATTGCCCTGATGTCTTTAAGATAAAAAAAATAAGTTTTGAAGGTTTTGTACTTTATTATTTTTAATTATTGTCAACAATTTTTATTAGCTAATACTATAACTATTTTGAATTATCGTCTTCCTTCGTTATTGAAGAAGTGAAGATAATATAATAGTCTAAGAAAGAGAATAAAGAATGTGTTAACGTTATTATTGAGCAAGGAAGAATATGCACTTAAAAAGTTTAGAAAAGATTAGGCATCTAATGTTAATATAATAATATGTTTTGATACAATTAACACATTTAATTATGTTTGTCAAAATGTAACGTTCAACCCTTCAAGGCTTCAACGCATTAAAAAAGGCACTAAAGTATAAAAGATAGAGCTTGTTCTTGATTGTTTGTTTTTCTCTTTCTCTCGATGAAACTTAACCACCATCTATCAATTCTAAATAGCCAGCATTCGTCCTCATCGTTAACTTAAGGAAAGGATAGAGGAATTTATTGTATTGTAATTAGAAGTCTGGCTAATGGCTAAATGAAGATAGCATAACCAAAACAAGTGGAAAAAAGATAAACTTAACGCATTGCTTTATTTATTGCTTTAGCTCCATTATATCATAAGCTTGCTTTTTCTGCGGATGATGTAGAGTGTAAACTATAATTCAATCCGAACAAGAAACAAAGTTAACATGATCTTTTTTTCAGGTGAAAATAATCTTATGATGATCATGCTAACTATCTTTGTTTGGTTTTATCTTCCTTATCACGCTTCACTTATTCAATTGCGAATTAGATGACATTATATTATTCTATTTCGTTTTATTTCATTCAAGCCTATCAAAACGTAAAAATTTAATTTGTTAAAAGGAATGGAATGGAAAGATAACACGGGGATCTTGTGGAATGAAAAAAAGCAATCATAAAGAGAATGACACTTCATGAGTAATACGCTTTTTCATTCTTTAATCTTAAATAAACAATTTATTTCTTATATAATATATCCATTATATATAATATAAAAGTTAGGTCATGAAACAACTCTAAAACTTAAATAATCTCTCTTCATAATTATTGTTATAAGTCTAATAGCATTGTTTATAATTGTATATAGCATGAGTATTAAATTGTTGATTAGTTATGTGGTTTATTAGTAGGTTTATGTGCATTATTGGAAAGGTAGTAATTATGATCATTAAGAAGTTGAAGCATAAGTAATTGATTATATTGATGATCATTAGGAAGTTGAAGTATAGTTTACAATAGTAAATGATTATGATTATGATGATGATGATTAAGAAGTTGAATTGGTGGACAGCTAGGATGTTTTCTAAAAGTTGTTTATGAAACGAAAAGTGCATGACAGTATATACATATCTAAGTGCATGACAATATATACATATCTACTTTATTTGATTTTTATTATTCTACACAAACAAATCCCAATTCGCATACAAAACCAAACCAAGATAGACATTATTTATTTGGTTTATGAATATATATATAGGTCACTTTAGTTATTATATATATAGGTCGGTTTAGTTACTTTTATTTATTCAAACTGAAAATTAGACCAGATTCATTGGGTTGGTTGTAAAATACATATGCATATGATCATTTAAAAACCACATTCAATTAAACTAAACAATGATATGAGACGATGAAAAGCCCAAAGATTATGAAAAGTCGGGTTTGTCATAAATATGTAGATGGTTAAGAGAGTTTATTGAGTTGGGGGTTACAGAATTTCTTTGGTTCTTAATGAGGGTCTATATATATGAGGAATTTATCCATCACTTCTTACTTTGCATTCTTCTCTTCTGAAAATTTAGTTTTCATAAGTGTATCTAAAGCCAAAAAATACCTCATCGAATGGGAAAAAGTAATGGTATTGTTGCAAAACAACCTAAGGAAATGTATGGTATTTTTTTGAATAAACTTTACAAAGAATCTACTAGCCGATTGTTGTCATGATTTGTAGGCGGTGGGATGTGATAAGCGTGAAAAACAAGTACATGAGTACGCAACTCAACCCGGCGACGGTGCAGAGTCTCCTGAACCCTATTGATACATTCATCGCAATGACGGAGACGTAGTGTGGATTCAGACTATTCTAAATGTTAGTATTATTACGTATTTTTTATAGGGTATGGTTTGAAGCTATTTTTATTTTTTATTTTTTTAAATGTATTGTCTTTTCTTAAAATTTTTAATGAATTTATGTTTTATGTTTATATGGTTTTAAGAATGTTTATTAAAACTAAATGAAAAAGAAAAAGAATGGAAACGATTGGGTATGTTATATCTTATAAAACATTTTGTCTTTCTAACTTTTCAAAAACAAATATGATCTACCCAAACTACTCATCTCATTTATTCACTAATTTAAATATCTTCACCAAATATACCTATTATACTGCCAATGAGGTAGGTGACCCATTGGTAAGGTCTTTGACCTTGGGAGGATCCACCGGGGTTCGAGTCTCACTTCCCACATTTGTGGAGGTGGATTAATTGGGTTATTGGGGTTTTTCGAGAGTCCTGGTTTCCATGGATACGTGTAATTTAGGAGTAGGAGTAGGATATAATGTTGTTCAAAAAAATATATACACCTATAATACCTTTAATATAATTAGGCCAAAGTACTTTTTTCGTCCCTGTGGTTTTTCGAATAAGCACTTTTCATCCTCGCCGTTAACTTTTGGCTAAAATCATCCTGTAACATCCGCGAATTTTGACCCGTTGACTTTTGTGTAATTTGACTAACAAACTTATTGAATGAAGTAATTTGGGCCCATTTATGATTTTATGACTATGTGGTATGTTAGTCGAGTCGTTAATTTGTTGTTTGGCGTTTAGTAGTGTAATCGATGGTTTTATGGCTTGTGGGAGAAACGGGTCGGCCCGTGGGTAGTCCATGACCCACCAGCCCCAATGACCCATTTCCCCCCCCCCTTATCCTTTCCTTCCTTCTTTCTTCTCATTCTATCTATCTCTTATTCTCTTTCTCTCTTCTCTCAAAAACTAGCAAAAGAACCAATTTAATCTCTTCACCATTTCTTGCATCAAACTAGTAGTGGGTCGATTGTAACACAAGAATCTTAGCCATCTTAACCTCGTTTGCTTCATATCGAAGAATCAAAGTCAAGTTCTTACCATTTTATCCATTTGACCTATTTTCGGGTTCTAGCTCAAGGAGACGTTTTGGTAAGTCAAATTCATCCCATTTACTTCTATTTATACTTGTTCAAATGTTCTAGTCGTTTTTATGGGATTTCAAGACAAGTTTATGGTGAAAATGGAAATTAGGTTTAGGGTTAGGGTTTGATTGATTCATGAGTGATTTTGATGTTTTGGTCGAAATTGTGGGTTGGGTTATGTGTATTTATGGTCATTGATGTTTAGTTATGCTTCAAAATGGGTTACAAATCGTTTTGGTGTGGTTTGGGTTGAAATTGGGGGTTTTGGGTTCGTGTTGCTGGTTGATGGCTGCTGGTGTTGGCTGCAGAAAGTGGTCACTGCGGCGCAGTGAGCTCACCTTTGCTCACTGCGGCGCAGTGATTTTGTACTGGTTCTGGGCAAGTTTAGCCACTGCGGCGCAGTGGGCATAGTTCTTGCCCACTGCGGCGCAGTGCAATGTTTCTGGTCCTGCGGCGCAGTGCTAGTTCTGGTCCACTGGGCGCAGTGGGCATAGTTGCCACTGCGGCGCAGTGGGCATAGTTCTGCTCCACTGCGGCGCAGTGGATAGTCACTGTGATTTTATGTATGTCGAATTTCATATTGTTGAGGTTGTATAATTGACATTCCAGTATATTGTTGTATAATTATAGGTTGTGGTGGTGTGGACCCTTTTACCCGTTTGTAATCTTTTACTAACTTCTTTGCCGATCAAGGTGAGTTTCGTATCTCCCTACCCGCTTGGGATTCGGGCTGAAAAGTGTAAACCTGGCTTGTTTACTTGTATTTATTGATGTATTGTTTGTTTGACTTGATTGTTGGATTGATGTGGCGTATCCTTTCGTTTGATTGACTTGGGTTGTGTTTTCGTTAAGTATTACTTATACATTAGGATAGACGTACATACATGGAAGTCGGTTATGCCTTCCTTTGGGTTTTAGATGTGGTGGGAAGGCTGCGGGTGACCCTATACATAAGCATCTGGGACTTGAAGAAAGCAGAATCCTCTGAAGTATATGTACGTATAGTTGGTTTATATTGTGATTAGTGGCTCATGTTTTGTTGATTATTGATCGTTGGCTTTTGGTTATCATACATTGATTCTGGGTTATGTTTGAGGAAATATTGATTGTTGGCACAGGTTTTCGTATATTGGTTGTTGGTTTATGAAGTATGCATTTACATTTGTTTGTAAGCATTGCATACATTATTGTTGGACCCTCGGCAGGGGATTGCCGGCATCCTGGTGCATAGATGTATGCACCCATTTTGGATGTAGACCTGACCCCGAGTATATAGACATATATATCTCGATGTTTTTGAGATACAGCCTTGTCCATGGCGATGGCAGAAGGGTATCGTTGCATACGTGATTGAAGGTCACGCTTGGGATAGGCATATTTGCTTATTCATACATTTGGCACTTGCATTGATACATACATCATTTGTGCATCCTCATTACACTCTCATTTCTTTTGTGTAATCTTGTTGTTGGATGATATTGTGTTGCTTAGAGGCTCGCTGTAAGTCATGTCTAGCCTCTATTCTTATATTGTGATTATTGATGCTGGTTCGTTACGAACCATTACTACGAACTCACCAACCTTGTGTTGACTATGCTTAGTACACTTTTCAGGTAATCAGGTTCTCCCCGGACGTGGTGTTTAGTTGCTTGCTTGCTGTCTAACCCGGACTTGGACCTCATGGATCAAGGATTCATTGACCCTCCTTTTGCATTATACTTAGGATCGTTTGCCATCTTTGGATGTATTATGTTAACGTTGATGGCTATTTGCTCCTGTTGTATTTTGTTACTTGATGGCTATTTGCTCTGTTGTATTATGTTAACGTTGATGGCTATTTGCTCCTGTTGTATTATGTTAACTTGATGTATTTGCTCCTTTGTATTATGTTACGTTGATGCTATTTGCTCCTTTGTATTATGTTAACGTTGATGGCTATTTGCTCCTGTTGTATTATGTTAACGTTGATGGCTATTTGCTCCTGTTGTATTTGTTACTTGATGCTATTTGCTCCTGTTGTATTATGTTAACTTGATGTATTTGCTCCTTTGTATTATGTTACGTTGATGCTATTTGCTCCTTTGTATTATGTTAACGTTGATGGCTATTTGCTCCTGTTGTATTATGTTAACGTTGATGGCTATTTGCTCCTGTTGTATTTGTTACTTGATGCTATTTGCTCCTGTTGTATTATGTTAACTTGATGTATTTGCTCCTTTGTATTATGTTACGTTGATGCTATTTGCTCCTTTGTATTATGTTAACGTTGATGGCTATTTGCTCCTGTTGTATTATGTTAACGTTGATGGCTATTTGCTCCTGTTGTATTTGTTACTTGATGCTATTTGCTCCTGTTGTATTATGTTAACTTGATGTATTTGCTCCTTTGTATTATGTTACGTTGATGCTATTTGCTCCTTTGTATTATGTTAACGTTGATGGCTATTTGCTCCTGTTGTATTATGTTAACGTTGATGGCTATTTGCTCCTGTTGTATTTGTTACTTGATGCTATTTGCTCCTGTTGTATTATGTTAACTTGATGTATTTGCTCCTTTGTATTATGTTACGTTGATGCTATTTGCTCCTTTGTATTATGTTAACGTTGATGGCTATTTGCTCCTGTTGTATTATGTTAACGTTGATGGCTATTTGCTCCTGTTGTATTTGTTACTTGATGCTATTTGCTCCTGTTGTATTATGTTAACTTGATGTATTTGCTCCTTTGTATTATGTTACGTTGATGCTATTTGCTCCTTTGTATTATGTTAACGTTGATGGCTATTTGCTCCTGTTGTATTATGTTAACGTTGATGGCTATTTGCTCCTGTTGTATTTGTTACTTGATGCTATTTGCTCCTGTTGTATTATGTTAACTTGATGTATTTGCTCCTTTGTATTATGTTACGTTGATGCTATTTGCTCCTTTGTATTATGTTAACGTTGATGGCTATTTGCTCCTGTTGTATTATGTTAACGTTGATGGCTATTTGCTCCTGTTGTATTTGTTACTTGATGCTATTTGCTCCTGTTGTATTATGTTAACTTGATGTATTTGCTCCTTTGTATTATGTTACGTTGATGCTATTTGCTCCTTTGTATTATGTTAACGTTGATGGCTATTTGCTCCTGTTGTATTATGTTAACGTTGATGGCTATTTGCTCCTGTTGTATTATGTTAACGTTGATGGCTATTTGCTCCTTAGCATAATGTTATGAAATGAGTATGTGGTATCGGTATGAGGGCATGACTACTTGTGTGACTAACATGCGAGCATTTGAGACTAACTCTCGGGTCAACGTGTCACTTGTTTTATAGAAATGGAAAGACCAAGAAGGGTCCGAACAAATTATAGGGCTGAAGAAGAAGAGCCTCAACCGGAAGCTCAACCGGAAGTACAGGGAGGTAGAGGCCGTGGTAGAGGCCGTGGTAGAGGCCGTGGTAGAGGCCGTGGTAGGGGTCGTGGTAGAGCTCTAACCGTGGTACAGGGAGGTAGAGGCCGTGGTAGAGGCCGTGGTAGAGGCCGTGGTAGAGGCCGTGGTAGGGGTCGTGGTAGAGCTCCTGAGCCAAACTTGGCTGAGGTTATTGCCCAGACGGTTGCCGGTATCATGCCAACCATCATTGCTCAAGTCACGGCAAGTCTTGGGCAAAATAATGGGCCTCAAAACAACGAAGCCCCAGAAAATGCAAACAATGAAAATGATCAACCTCAAGCCGAAGAACATGAAGAAGAGGGACCGGTGGGAGTTGGTATCGGTATGCCCATGAATAATCAGTATGGCGGATACCGCCAAGGGTGTATATTTAAGGATTTTAAAAGTTGTGGGGCACCGGAGTTTGATGGGAAGGGTGGTCCCACGGAATGTATAAGGTGGTTCGAGGCAATAGAGGCGGTGATAGAAAGGAGCCATTGCACCTACGATGACCGGATTTCCTATGCATCCGGCATGTTTAGGCATGACGCCTTGAGTTGGTGGAACCAGGAAATAACTCTAGGGCGGACTCAGAATTTGGAGTGGATTGACTTCAAAGACAAAGTGAAAGCCAAGTTTTGTCCTCCGTACGAGCTACAGAATTTAACCATAGAATTTGCAAACCTCAATATGGAAGGAGCCGATTACAAGGGCTATGTGAGACGATTCCAAGAGTTGTCTACTCTCATTCCTCACTTGGTGGGTACCGAGCCACAAGCCATCCAAAAATTTGTATTGGGCTTGAACCCTCAAGTCCGATCTTATGTTAACTCAAACATGCCTACTTCCTTGGCTAATGCGGTCAACCAAGCCGGGAGTGTGACTGAAGATTTATTGAGGAGTGGTGTTTTGAGCAAATCCTCATCAAACAAGAGGAAAGAAGTGGGTGAGTCAAGTGGGGTAAAGAAAGCGGGAAGGTTTGATCCCAAGAATGCTTATAGGGGTAGGGTGATGGCGGCGGTAGAACCGGCTAGGAGACCTTATACCGGGCCTCATCCTTTCTGTGGGAGGTGCAACAGGCACCATCCCGCCACCACTCCATGTGGTGCATGCTACAATTGCCACCAAGTTGGGCACGCCTCCAAGAACTGTAGGGCTCCAAGAACGGGCCCAATGAATGCGGCTCCTATTCGGGCCGTTCCTCCTCAAGGTAACCAAAGAAGGGGCGAGTGTTTTGAATGTGGTAGCCGTGACCACTATCGTAATGATTGTCCTCGATGGGTGGGACAACAAGTCCAAGTAGCCGTCCACCCCAATCAACTCCAAATGGTTGGGCCTAATCAAAACCGGGGGCAACAAGGCCACCAAGTGCAACCACGCGGCCGAGCCTTTGCGGCAAATGTAAATGAAGCCCGCAATGATCCCAACGTTGTAGCAGGTACTTTTCTCCTTAATGGTCTCTATGCAACCGTCTTATTTGATTCCGGGGCCGATTATAGCCTCGTGTCTGCTAACTTTGTGCCTTTGATTGATGTGCATCCTTGTGCTCTAAACTATGTGCTTGACATTGAAATGGTAAACGGGTCACTAACTAGAATTAGTCAAATACTCCGTGATTGTGTCTTGACTTTAGAGGACGTCGACTTCTTCATCGATCTTATGCCTTTAGACATTGGTAGTTTTGATATTATAGTGGGTATGGATTGGTTGACGGCGGTGAATGCAACCATTGATTGTGGTGAAAGAGTTGTTAAAATACCTTTGGCTAACGGTAAAATTCTTAGGGTTCAAGGTGAAACCTCCGATTCTTCAACTTCTAAAGTCTTTAGTGCTACCATCTCAAAGGTAGAATTGAAGACCGTCCCTATCGTTTGTGATTTCTCCGATGTTTTTCCGGACGACTTACCGGGGTTACCTCCGCTCCGTGAACTTGATTTTCGTATCAATCTTATTCCCGAAGCCGCGCCTATAGCAAAAGCTCCTTATAGACTAGCCTTAACTGAAATGCAGGAGCTACAAACTCAACTCAAGGAACTCCAAGAGAAGGGTTTCATTCGCCCTAGTCAATCTCCTTGGGGTGCTCCTGTTCTCTTCGTTAAAAAGAAAGATGGATCCTTCAGAATGTGTATTGATTACCGGGAATTAAACAAGCTCACCGTAAAGAACCGATATCCTCTCCCTAGAATTGATGACTTGTTTGACCAACTCAAGGAACTCCAAGAGAAGGGTTTCATTCGCCCTAGTCAATCTCCTTGGGGTGCTCCTGTTCTCTTCGTTAAAAAGAAAGATGGATCCTTCAGAATGTGTATTGATTACCGGGAATTAAACAAGCTCACCGTAAAGAACCGATATCCTCTCCCTAGAATTGATGACTTGTTTGACCAACTTCAAGGAGCTAAGCACTTCTCAAAAATCGATCTTCGCTCGGGTTATCATCAACTTCGAGTACATGAAGATGACATCCCCAAAACGGCTTTTCGCACAAGGTATGGCCATTTTGAATTCACCGTAATGCCTTTTGGGTTGACCAATGCACCGGCGGTGTTCATGGACTTGATGAACCGGGTGTGTCAACCATATTTAGACAAGTCCGTTATTGTGTTCATTGATGACATACTTGTATACTCGAAGACAAAGGAGGAGCATGTTAAGCACTTGCGCGAAGTGCTTGAATTACTAAGGAAGGAGAAGTTGTACGCGAAATTTTCCAAGTGTGAGTTTTGGTTGGAAGAGGTCCACTTCCTTGGTCACGTAGTGAGCAAGGATGGTATTCATGTGGACCCAAGCAAGATTGAAGCGGTCAAGAATTGGAGAAGACCCGAAACGCCATCCGAGATCCGCCAATTCCTTGGATTGGCGGGTTACTATAGAAGGTTTATTGAAAATTTCTCCCGTATCGCACAACCACTCACCCTCTTGACTCAAAAAGATAGAAACTTTGAATGGGGCGAAAGACAAGAGAACGCCTTCCAAACACTTAAGGATATGCTATGTGATGCTCCTATTTTGACGCTACCGGATGGGATAGAAGATTTTGTGGTTTATTGTGATGCTTCGGGGCAAGGGTTGGGTTGCGTTCTTATGCAAAGGGGTAAAGTCATTGCTTATGCCTCTCGTCAATTGAAGGTGCATGAGAAGAACTACCCGACTCATGATTTGGAATTGGGAGCGGTTGTGTTTGCCTTGAAGTGTTGGAGACATTATCTCTATGGCACCAAATGTGTGATTTATACCGATCACAAGAGTCTTCAACACATCTTTACTCAAAGCGAATTGAATATGAGGCAAAGGCGTTGGTTAGAACTATTTAGTGATTATGATTGTGATATCCGTTATCACCCGGGCAAAGCAAATGTAGTAGCCGATGCTTTGAGCCGAAAAGAGAGAGTGAAGCCAAGACGGGCTAGAGTTATGAGCCTCACGGTAGGGCCAAGTATTCGTGATCGGATTATTGAAGCCCAAATCCAAGCCACCCTACCGGAAAACTTTGGAAACGAAAACCTAGATGGCATGGAGCAACTTTTTGACCGAAAAGAGAGAGTGAAGCCAAGACGGGCTAGAGTTATGAGCCTCACGGTAGGGCCAAGTATTCGTGATCGGATTATTGAAGCCCAAATCCAAGCCACCCTACCGGAAAACTTTGGAAACGAAAACCTAGATGGCATGGAGCAACTTTTTGACCGAAAGAATGATAACGGGCTTTACATGGTGGAAAGACTTTGGATTCCTATATTCGGCGATTTAAGAACGCTTATTATGAATGAAGCCCACCTATCACCTTATTCGGTCCATCCCGGGTCGGATAAGATGTACTTTGACTTGAAGGAATTGTATTGGTGGCCGGGCATGAAGCGTGATGTGGCTAAGTATGTGAGTGAGTGCCTTACTTGCTTACAGGTCAAGGCCGATCACAAGAAGCCACCCGGATTGTTGGTACAACCGGTGATGCCCGAATGGAAGTGGGAGCATATTTCAATGGACTTCATTACTAAACTACCGAAGACAAGAAGCGGCCGTGACACGATTTGGGTGATAGTAGATCGGTTAACGAAATCGGCTCACTTTTTAGCCATTCGTGAAACCGATAAATTTGACACTTTAGCTCGTTTGTACATCAAGGAGGTAATATCTAAGCATGGAGTGCCGATTTCTATCATTTCGGATAGGGATGCCCGTTTTAAATCAAAATTTTGGGAAGCCTTTCAAAAAGCCATGGGTACTCGACTTGACATGAGCACGGCGTTTCACCCTCAAACGGATGGGCAAACCGAGAGAACCATTCAAACACTTGAAGACATGTTGAGGGCATGTGCAATTGATTTTGGTGGAAGTTGGGAAGACCATTTGCCGTTAGTTGAGTTTTCATACAACAATAGTTACCATGCTACCATTCAAATGGCACCCTTTAAAGCATTGTATGGTAGGGTGTGCCGTTCTCCTTTAGCTTGGGCGGAAATTGGAGAGAGTCAACTTATCGGGCCGGAAATTGTGATTGAAACTACCAAGGTAATATCTCAAATTAAGGAGAAGTTGCAATTGGCCCGTGAACGTCAAAAGAAGTATGCCGATGTGAGACGAAGACCGTTGGAGTTTGAAGTTGGTGAATTTGTACTGTTGAAAGTGTCGCCTTGGAAAGGCGTCGTACGATTCGTGAAGCGGGGCAAACTTGCACCAAGGTATGTTGGTCCTTTCAAGATTCTTGAACGGGTTGGGAAGGTTGCTTATAGGCTAGAATTGCCTCAAGAGCTTAGCGGCGTGCATGATGTGTTTCATATTTGTAATTTGCGCAAGTGTTTGGCGGATCCTACACATCATGTGCCTATGGACGAAATTAGGGTTGATTCGAGCCTAAACTTTGTTGAAGAACCGGTAGAGATCATGGACCGTCAAGAAAAGAAACTCAAGAAGAAACGCTACACAATTGTCAAGGTTAGATGGAGTGCTAGACGTGGAGCCGAGTTCACTTGGGAGAGAGAGGATCATATGAGGTCGAAGTATCCACTTTTATTTAATAATTAGGGTTTTGTTGAATTTCGGGACGAAATTCTTTTAACGGGGGAATAATGTAACATCCGCGAATTTTGACCCGTTGACTTTTGTGTAATTTGACTAACAAACTTATTGAATGAAGTAATTTGGGCCCATTTATGATTTTATGACTATGTGGTATGTTAGTCGAGTCGTTAATTTGTTGTTTGGCGTTTAGTAGTGTAATCGATGGTTTTATGGCTTGTGGGAGAAACGGGTCGGCCCGTGGGTAGTCCATGACCCACCAGCCCCAATGACCCATTTCCCCCCCCCCTTATCCTTTCCTTCCTTCTTTCTTCTCATTCTATCTATCTCTTATTCTCTTTCTCTCTTCTCTCAAAAACTAGCAAAAGAACCAATTTAATCTCTTCACCATTTCTTGCATCAAACTAGTAGTGGGTCGATTGTAACACAAGAATCTTAGCCATCTTAACCTCGTTTGCTTCATATCGAAGAATCAAAGTCAAGTTCTTACCATTTTATCCATTTGACCTATTTTCGGGTTCTAGCTCAAGGAGACGTTTTGGTAAGTCAAATTCATCCCATTTACTTCTATTTATACTTGTTCAAATGTTCTAGTCGTTTTTATGGGATTTCAAGACAAGTTTATGGTGAAAATGGAAATTAGGTTTAGGGTTAGGGTTTGATTGATTCATGAGTGATTTTGATGTTTTGGTCGAAATTGTGGGTTGGGTTATGTGTATTTATGGTCATTGATGTTTAGTTATGCTTCAAAATGGGTTACAAATCGTTTTGGTGTGGTTTGGGTTGAAATTGGGGGTTTTGGGTTCGTGTTGCTGGTTGATGGCTGCTGGTGTTGGCTGCAGAAAGTGGTCACTGCGGCGCAGTGCAGTTTCTGGTTCTGGGCCAGTTTAGCCACTGCGGCGCAGTGCATGTTTCTGGTCCTGGTCCAGTTTAGCCACTGCGGCGCAGTGCAATGTTTCTGGTCCTGGCCAGTTTAGCCACTGCGGCGCAGTGCAATGTTTCTGGTCCTGGTCCAGTTTAGCCACTGCGGCGCAGTGAGCTCACCTTTGCTCACTGCGGCGCAGTGCAATGTTTCTGGTCCTGGTCCAGTTTAGCCACTGCGGCGTAGTTCTTGCCCACTGCGGCGCAGTGCAATGTTTCTGGTCCTGGTCCAGTTTAGCCACTGCGGCGCAGTGGGCATAGTTCTTGCCCACTGCGGCGCAGTCCCACTGCGGCGCAGTGCAATGTTTCTGGTCCTGGTCCAGTTTAGCCACTGCGGCGCAGTGGGCATAGTTCTGCTCCACTGCGGCGCAGTGGATAGTCACTGTGATTTTATGTATGTCGAATTTCATATTGTTGAGGTTGTATAATTGACATTCCAGTATATTGTTGTATAATTATAGGTTGTGGTGGTGTGGACCCTTTTACCCGTTTGTAATCTTTTACTAACTTCTTTGCCGATCAAGGTGAGTTTCGTATCTCCCTACCCGCTTGGGATTCGGGCTGAAAAGTGTAAACCTGGCTTGTTTACTTGTATTTATTGATGTATTGTTTGTTTGACTTGATTGTTGGATTGATGTGGCGTATCCTTTCGTTTGATTGACTTGGGTTGTGTTTTCGTTAAGTATTACTTATACATTAGGATAGACGTACATACATGGAAGTCGGTTATGCCTTCCTTTGGGTTTTAGATGTGGTGGGAAGGCTGCGGGTGACCCTATACATAAGCATCTGGGACTTGAAGAAAGTAGAATCCTCTGAAGTATATGTACGTATAGTTGGTTTATATTGTGATTAGTGGCTCATGTTTTGTTGATTATTGATCGTTGGCTTTTGGTTATCATACATTGATTTCTGGGTTATGTTTGAGGAAATATTGATTGTTGGCACAGGTTTTCGTATATTGGTTGTTGGTTTATGAAGTATGCATTTACATTTGTTTGTAAGCATTGCATACATTATTGTTGGACCCTCGGCAGGGGATTGCCGGCATCCTGGTGCATAGATGTATGCACCCATTTTGGATGTAGACCTGACCCCGAGTATATAGACATATATATCTCGATGTTTTTGAGATACAGCCTTGTCCATGGCGATGGCAGAAGGGTATCGTTGCATACGTGATTGAAGGTCACGCTTGGGATAGGCATATTTGCTTATTCATACATTTGGCACTTGCATTGATACATACATCATTTGTGCATCCTCATTACACTCTCATTTCTTTTGTGTAATCTTGTTGTTGGATGATATTGTGTTGCTTAGAGGCTCGCTGTAAGTCATGTCTAGCCTCTATTCTTATATTGTGATTAGTGGCTCATGTTTTGTTGATTATTGATCGTTGGCTTTTGGTTATCATACATTGATTTCTGGGTTATGTTTGAGGAAATATTGATTGTTGGCACAGGTTTTCGTATATTGGTTGTTGGTTTATGAAGTATGCATTTACATTTGTTTGTAAGCATTGCATACATTATTGTTGGACCCTCGGCAGGGGATTGCCGGCATCCTGGTGCATAGATGTATGCACCCATTTTGGATGTAGACCTGACCCCGAGTATATAGACATATATATCTCGATGTTTTTGAGATACAGCCTTGTCCATGGCGATGGCAGAAGGGTATCGTTGCATACGTGATTGAAGGTCACGCTTGGGATAGGCATATTTGCTTATTCATACATTTGGCACTTGCATTGATACATACATCATTTGTGCATCCTCATTACACTCTCATTTCTTTTGTGTAATCTTGTTGTTGGATGATATTGTGTTGCTTAGAGGCTCGCTGTAAGTCATGTCTAGCCTCTATTCTTATATTGTGATTAGTGGCTCATGTTTTGTTGATTATTGATCGTTGGCTTTTGGTTATCATACATTGATTTCTGGGTTATGTTTGAGGAAATATTGATTGTTGGCACAGGTTTTCGTATATTGGTTGTTGGTTTATGAAGTATGCATTTACATTTGTTTGTAAGCATTGCATACATTATTGTTGGACCCTCGGCAGGGGATTGCCGGCATCCTGGTGCATAGATGTATGCACCCATTTTGGATGTAGACCTGACCCCGAGTATATAGACATATATATCTCGATGTTTTTGAGATACAGCCTTGTCCATGGCGATGGCAGAAGGGTATCGTTGCATACGTGATTGAAGGTCACGCTTGGGATAGGCATATTTGCTTATTCATACATTTGGCACTTGCATTGATACATACATCATTTGTGCATCCTCATTACACTCTCATTTCTTTTGTGTAATCTTGTTGTTGGATGATATTGTGTTGCTTAGAGGCTCGCTGTAAGTCATGTCTAGCCTCTATTCTTATATTGTGATTATGATGCTGGTTCGTTATGAACCATTACTACGAACTCACCAACCTTGTGTTGACTATGCTTAGTACACTTTTCAGGTAATCAGGTTCTCCCCGGACGTGGTGTTTAGTTGCTTGCTTGCTGTCTAACCCGGACTTGGACCTCATGGATCAAGGATTCATTGACCCTCCTTTTGCATTATACTTAGGATCGTTTGCCATCTTTGGATGTATTATGTTAACGTTGATGGCTATTTGCTCCTGTTGTATTCTGTTACTTGTTTTGCTATGTCTTGGATTCACCGAATCGTTAATTGCATTTAGTTTTTTTCTATTGTAATTCCACCGGGTGCTGTATGATTTCCGTGACATTTCGAGCTCCGGCTTGGGGTGTTACAATCCCTGTGGTTTACATTTCGTCCTTGGATCCGTTAACCCCCTCACGTGCAAGGCACGTGAGGGGCATTTATGTCTTTTCACCCATCTTCATGGTTTGTCCCTATGGTTAAGTGCAAAATTCGTCCTTATGGTTTGTCGTTTTTGCATTTTTCATCCTTGTATTTAACAAACCTCCAAACAAAAATTTAATCAAAAACCAAAACAAAAACCTATTTATACCTACATATGAGGATCTAATTTAATACCGGCCGGTACGGCTAATTTAATTTAATTTATTTTTAAATTTTTTTTTATAAAACTTACTACAATTTAACGAAAATAGTCAAAATATAATTACAATTCACTAAAAAATAATACCAAATAGGTACTTTATAACAAAATATAAGAAAGTTCACAAATTACAAAAAAAAATAACATTAAAGTATTATAAAAATAATAAAAAAAAAAAAAAAAATGAGAAAAAAAAAAAAAAAAAAAAAAAAAAAAAAAAAAAAAAAAAAAAAAAAAAAAAAAAAAAAAAAAAAAAAAAAAAAAAAAAAAAAAAAAAAAAAAAAAAAAAAAAAAAAAAAAAAAAAAAAAAAAAAAAAAAAAAAAAAAAAAAAAAAAAAAAAAAAAAAAAAAAAAAAAAAAAAAAAAAAAAAAAAAAAAAAAAAAAAAAAAAAAAAAAAAAAAAAAAAAAAAAAAAAAAAAAAAAAAAAAAAAAAAAAAAAAAAAAAAAAAAAAAAAAAAAAAAAAAAAAAAAAAAAAAAAAAAAAAAAAAAAAAAAAAAAAAAAAAAAAAAAAAAAAAAAAAAAAAAAAAAAAAAAAAAAAAAAAAAAAAAAAAAAAAAAAAAAAAAAAAAAAAAAAAAAAAAAAAAAAAAAAAAAAAAAAAAAAAAAAAAAAAAAAAAAAAAAAAAAAAAAAAAAAAAAAAAAAAAAAAAAAAAAAAAAAAAAAAAAAAAAAAAAAAAAAAAAAAAAAAAAAAAAAAAAAAAAAAAAAAAAAAAAAAAAAAAAAAAAAAAAAAAAAAAAAAAAAAAAAAAAAAAAAAAAAAAAAAAAAAAAAAAAAAAAAAAAAAAAAAAAAAAAAAAAAAAAAAAAAAAAAAAAAAAAAAAAAAAAAAAAAAAAAAAAAAAAAAAAAAAAAAAAAAAAAAAAAAAAAAAAAAAAAAAAAAAAAAAAAAAAAAAAAAAAAAAAAAAAAAAAAAAAAAAAAAAAAAAAAAAAAAAAAAAAAAAAAAAAAAAAAAAAAAAAAAAAAAAAAAAAAAAAAAAAAAAAAAAAAAAAAAAAAAAAAAAAAAAAAAAAAAAAAAAAAAAAAAAAAAAAAAAAAAAAAAAAAAAAAAAAAAAAAAAAAAAAAAAAAAAAAAAAAAAAAAAAAAAAAAAAAAAAAAAAAAAAAAAAAAAAAAAAAAAAAAAAAAAAAAAAAAAAAAAAAAAAAAAAAAAAAAAAAAAAAAAAAAAAAAAAAAAAAAAAAAAAAAAAAAAAAAAAAAAAAAAAAAAAAAAAAAAGAAATAAACGGTAATACCGAAAAATACCGGAAATAGTTGCACCGGAGTACCCTCCGATACCGGTATTACGAGTAATACTACATGTATTTAAAACATTGTATGTACGTGTTTGCATTTGAAAGTGATTGACCAGATCCTCAAATGTAGGTATATAGGTTTTTGTTTTGTTTGGATTAAATTGTTATCTGTAACTTTTGTTTGTTTTGTTTTGTTTGAAAAGTTTTTCTGGATTTGTTAACGACGAGGATGAAAAATGCAAAAAACGACAAACCACAGGGACGATTTTTGCACTTAACTCTATAAAAAGACGAAAATGCCCCTCACGTGACTTGCATGTGAGGGGGTTAACGGCAAAGTTATAACGGCAGGGACGAAATGCAAACCACGAGGATAATTTTAGTCAAAAGTTAACGGCGAGGATGAAAAGTGCTTATTCGAAAAACCACAGGGACGAAAAAAGTACTTTGGCCATATAATTATTTACAACATACATCGCTAACACTTAAAATAACTACAATATCTTCTTTTATATCAATTACTTTTATATCCACTAATTTAAATATTTCCACCTAATATATCTATAATACCATTAATAGAACTATTTACAACATACATCCGCCACCACCACCCGTCGCCGCAGCCATCACCACTATACGACGCATCGCGTGTACGTATGACTAGTTTTTATAAATGTCAAAATAGAAGAATCATTTTAATTTTTGGAGTAAACAGGTTTTGAGTTCATTGGATATGTCAACTACTATCCATCAAACATTTGATAGATATGTAAAGCTCATAAAAACATTTGATAGATATAACACATGAAAATCCAACTAAGATGCATATTTTCAACTTTAAATGTACTATAAGGTGAGAACTTAACGAGTATCATATTCAATTAAGCAACCGATCATATAGTGGTTGTTGTCTTGTTGACTCGAGAGCTAAATCATGTAACATCTTGTTTGAAGTGACATAAAAATAAATTTCAACTCATGATATCTATTTTCTTTTATGTTGCATTTCAAATTACGGTTGGGTAGTGGGTACTGGGTACTGGGTACCTACTAATGTAATGAAGCAAAATCAGTTTTAATTGGTTTTACTATAGAGTGAACAAGAGTTTCGATATTTTTCTTTCATCAGTTGCAATTTTACAAATTTTATTTGATCTTTTTGCGGTTTCCGTACTGTAAACGTTGTTGGCAGTCTTGTTCGTGTCTCTCAAGAATGGAGATAAATGCATATTTCTAAACAAAAATACATAAATAAATGGTTATGTAGACTTCAAATGTTACTAACTTACCATATATGCACCGTTACATCATATAAACCGATCGAAACTTAGCAACTTAGCTTATGGCAATAACGTACACAGACTACATGTGACAAAAATAATAATAATGTGATAAGTCTAGTCGTTAACTAATTAACTTTGTCGGCTTACAAGCGTACCTTAGAGCGTCGTGTGTCAAGAATATCAAACTCATAGAATTAGTAACATTGATTGACATTACGTGTATACGGCATAATTGTGCATTCCTTCTCATTAACATTAGTTTGGTACAGTTTTTGAGTCCCATGTCATGTGCTCAGTTTGTTATAAATAGATATACATGAATTTCAAGAAACATGGCACAAGAGGGTCCGTTTCATTTATACGTCGTATTCAACCAGAAGCCGAACGGTCTATCAAAAGTTATCTGGTCTATTGGTATTCGACTATTCGAGGAGATATTCGTTATGGACTCAAATTTCATTGAAGATAAATTTGTAGATATTACTCTGTATATTTTACTAAACAAAGCTAGATACCAAATTTCATTATGTGTAATTTAACAGTCGAAGACAATCTTCCAAAACCAAACAAGCTAGCAACTACTACATCATTTTGATAAGTAGTTCGCTACATTACAAGTTCATATATATCACTTGTATTTACGTTTATAAAATGAATTTTGATTTTTAAACATCATCAAACGGCCTTGATATTTATCGATCTATCTGGACCAGAAAGTATAGTAGAGGAAATTATAAAGCAAAAATCAAAACCTAATAAGACATACATGTCATATTTACTCAATTTGACATTTGGACATACTTCCGTATTAAACAAGGTAAATAAAAATCTCATCATCCAAATGAGACTCATCAACCATTCAGTTTAAAGTTGTTTATATCAAACCTTGATTAATTATAAAGATGAAAATGATGTCTTATTTAATTTACTTTGGCATTAAAGTTCTTTAATGAAAAGATGTTGTGGTCACCAAACACAGATAATTTTGTCAAGTTTTAGGATTTAGAATAAACATTGATAATTAGAGGCTAGTTGTCCTTTTCGATAATTTTATATCATTTTTTTTTCATTTCGTAATAGTTAATTTATTTTATTTTTTTTTGTTTTATTTTATTTTGTTTTATTTCTGTTTTTAGTTTGTTTTTTTTTTTTTTTTTTTTTTTTTTTTTTTTTTTTTTTTTTTTTTTTTTTTTTTTTTTTTTTTTTTTTTTTTTTTTTTTTTTTTTTTTTTTTTTTTTTTTTTTTTTTTTTTTTTTTTTTTTTTTTTTTTTTTTTTTTTTTTTTTTTTTTTTTTTTTTTTTTTTTTTTTTTTTTTTTTTTTTTTTTTTTTTTTTTTTTTTTTTTTTTTTTTTTTTTTTTTTTTTTTTTTTTTTTTTTTTTTTTTTTTTTTTTTTTTTTTTTTTTTTTTTTTTTTTTTTTTTTTTTTTTTTTTTTTTTTTTTTTTTTTTTTTTTTTTTTTTTTTTTTTTTTTTTTTTTTTTTTTTTTTTTTTTTTTTTTTTTTTTTTTTTTTTTTTTTTTTTTTTTTTTTTTTTTTTTTTTTTTTTTTTTTTTTTTTTTTTTTTTTTTTTTTTTTTTTTTTTTTTTTTTTTTTTTTTTTTTTTTTTTTTTTTTTTTTTTTTTTTTTTTTTTTTTTTTTTTTTTTTTTTTTTTTTTTTTTTTTTTTTTTTTTTTTTTTTTTTTTTTTTTTTTTTTTTTTTTTTTTTTTTTTTTTTTTTTTTTTTTTTTTTTTTTTTTTTTTTTTTTTTTTTTTTTTTTTTTTTTTTTTTTTTTTTTTTTTTTTTTTTTTTTTTTTTTTTTTTTTTTTTTTTTTTTTTTTTTTTTTTTTTTTTTTTTTTTTTTTTTTTTTTTTTTTTTTTTTTTTTTTTTTTTTTTTTTTTTTTTTTTTTTTTTTTTTTTTTTTTTTTTTTTTTTTTTTTTTTTTTTTTTTTTTTTTTTTTTTTTTTTTTTTTTTTTTTTTTTTTTTTTTTTTTTTTTTTTTTTTTTTTTTTTTTTTTTTTTTTTTTTTTTTTTTTTTTTTTTTTTTTTTTTTTTTTTTTTTTTTTTTTTTTTTTTTTTTTTTTTTTTTTTTTTTTTTTTTTTTTTTTTTTTTTTTTTTTTTTTTTTTTTTTTTTTTTTTTTTTTTTTTTTTTTTTTTTTTTTTTTTTTTTTTTTTTTTTTTTTTTTTTTTTTTTTTTTTTTTTTTTTTTTTTTTTTTTTTTTTTTTTTTTTTTTTTTTTTTTTTTTTTTTTTTTTTTTTTTTTTTTTTTTTTTTTTTTTTTTTTTTTTTTTTTTTTTTTTTTTTTTTTTTTTTTTTTTTTTTTTTTTTTTTTTTTTTTTTTTTTTTTTTTTTTTTTTTTTTTTTTTTTTTTTTTTTTTTTTTTTTTTTTTTTTTTTTTTTTTTTTTTTTTTTTTTTTTTTTTTTTTTTTTTTTTTTTTTTTTTTTTTTTTTTTTTTTTTTTTTTTTTTTTTTTTTTTTTTTTTTTTTTTTTTTTTTTTTTTTTTTTTTTTTTTTTTTTTTTTTTTTTTTTTTTTTTTTTTTTTTTTTTTTTTTTTTTTTTTTTTTTTTTTTTTTTTTTTTTTTTTTTTTTTTTTTTTTTTTTTTTTTTTTTTTTTTTTTTTTTTTTTTTTTTTTTTTTTTTTTTTTTTTTTTTTTTTTTTTTTATTTGTTTTCTGTTTTTTCAATTTTTCACTTTTTTTTTTTTTTTTTTTTTTTTTTTTTTTTTTTTTTTTTGACAACCGATGTTTGGAGTGCTCCTCATGGTTTGCCCGGTTCTTACATATGTGTTACGGCGCATTGGATAGATCCTAGTACTTGGCAAATGATGAAACACACAATTGCTTTTGAAAATTTTGAGGAACCTCATACCGGTGAAAATCTATACTATAAGTTAAGGGAAGTGTTTGCATACTATAAAATTGAGCAAAAGATTTTTTCAATATCATTTGATAATGCAAGTAATAATACAAAAGCGGTTGACCACTTGAAAATAAAATATGCTCCTATTTGTGATGGTATTTTTTATCATGGTCGATGTGTTGCACATATTCTTAACTTGGTTGTGCAAAGCGGTTTGGGTCACGCTACCATTGAAACCGTTAAGAAAGACTTTGTAAAGATGTTAAAGGAGGTATTTTTGGGGGGTAAGACTAGACATAAGAAGTATATCAAATTGTGTAAAGAAACCGATTCGATATATTTGTCACCTCATTGGGAATGTCCTACTAGATGGAATTCCACTCTTACAATGTTTGAATGTGCTTTACGTCAAAAAATTACTTTGAAACATTTTCATGATGATCTAGTTGACAACCGTTTGGCATCTTCTAAGTTTAACTATTGGAAATTATTCAAACTTTAGTAGATTTACTTCAAGTGTTTAAAAATGTCACGATTTTGGTTTCGGGGGTTTATTATTCTACTAGTCATTTGGTGCTTCATCAAATTTATGAAATTGGTGAAAAATTGGTAGAATTTGAGTGTATGGATGATGGTATATATGAAGGCATGGTGAAACTCATGAGAGAAAAAATGAGAAAATATTTTATGGAAATGCCCCCAATTTTTGCTTGTGCCGCCGCAATGAACCCCACTTTAAATGTTAGCGGCGTTGAGGCACTTATTGAAAAAATAAATGATAATTTGGAGTGTTATGAAAAGGATATAAACTTTTCCATGACGGCAAAAAGTGAGTTTAGTGATAATTTAGAAAGATTGTATAAGGTTTATGAAGCTAGATATGGCTCAAGTTCTTCTACTATTCCTACTCCTTTTGTTGGTGCCAAAAAAAGCAAGGATTCAAAGATAAACCTATACAATTATGTTATCCAAACAACCACCAAACGTCAAAGAAATGAGGCTTCAACTTCCAACAAGAACACCGAGTATCATAGGTATATCGGGACAAACTTTTTGGCTAGCCTTGGAGTTGAGGCTTTCATGAATGTGGATGTATTGAATTGGTGGAAGGAAAGGGAAGATCAATTTCCCATTCTATCTATCATGGCACGTGATTTACTAAGCGCTCAAGATTCAACGGTTGCTAGTGAATCCGCATTTTCACAAAGTGGAAGAGTTTTATCCATAAGAAGAACAAAACTTACACCGGCATCATTGGAGATGTGTATTTGCTATAAAGACCACTTGGACCAAATCGGTTTTTAATTATTTCAAGTGTTTTTTATGAAGTAACTTGGAGTTTTTTGTGTTAATTCACTAGATATTATCATTATGAAGGTATTTTAGGTCTTAAGGCTCGGTGTATTAACAATCAAGTGGCCCAAAATCGAATTACGATGAAAAAAAGACCTCTAACGGCCGTTAAATGAATTATAGTGAATTATTAGTGAGTTTTTAATTTTTTTCAAGTGTTTTTTGTGAAATAACTTGGAGTTTTTTGTGTTAATCCACTAGATATTATCATTATGAAGGTATTTTAGGTCTTAAGGCTCGGTGTATTAACAATCAAGTGGCCCAAAATCGAATTACGATGAAAAAAAGTGGCCTTAACGGCCGTTAAATGAATTATAGTGAATTATTAGTGAGTTTTTAATTTTTTTCAAGTGTTTTTTGTGAAATAACTTGGAGTTTTTTGTTTTTTATTTTTTTCCAAGTGTTTTTTGTGAAATAACTTGGAGTTTTTTGTGTTAATTCACTAGATATTATCATTATGAAGGTATTTAAGGTCTTATGGCTCGGTGTATTAACAATCAAGTGCTCCAAAATCGAATTACGATGAAAAAAAGTGGCCTTAACGGCCGTTAAATGAATTATAGTGAATTATTAGTGAGTTTTTAATTTTTTTCAAGTGTTTTTTGTGAAATAACTTGGAGTTTTTTGTGTTAATTCACTAGATATTATCATTATGAAGGTATTTAAGGTCTTATGGCTCGGTGTATTAACAATCAAGTGCCCCAAAATCGAATTACGATGAAAAAAAGTGGCCTTAACGGCCGTTAAATGAATTATAGTGAATTATTAGTGAGTTTTTAATTTTTTTCAAGTGTTTTTTGTGAAATAACTTGGAGTTTTTTGTGTTAATTTACTAGATATTATCATTATGAAGGTATTTAAGGTCTTATGGCTCGGTGTATTAACAATCAAGTGCCCCAAAATCGATTTACGATGAAAAAAAGACCTTTAACGGTCGTTAAGTTCTGGAAAAAAAAAGGTAGATAATTTGGAACCGATTCCAGGAACCGGTTCGGAACCGAACCGATTCGGAACCTATATATCGGTTCCATCGGTTCGGGTTTTCAAGACCAAGAACCGGTTCCGGTTCTGGTCAAAACCGATTCCTATTTGGTTGACCAGAACCGGTTCCGGTTCGGTTCCTATGCCCACGACTATGTGTAGGAATCATTTCCCTATATATCCTCCTAAAATTTAGACTAACAATCCTCTTAACAACTTTAAAAGATGACAAATGTAATTCACTTATTCTATTTCTTGATTTTATCATTTGATTTTGTCACTTGTCTTCATATTATGATTAGGAAGATTTTTAAGCTAGTTAGTTAGGAGAATTAATTATTTTTTTTTATTTTATTGTTCATAATAATTAATGTATTAATGGACTCAATTACTTTAAGCTCGTTTCAAAAATTTCCAGCTCAACTCTACTCAATATTTATTTGATACTGAGTAATATACTACACTTATGTTAGATATTACAATGGATATAGATATAAGGGTAACATTGTAAATTTGTAAGAGCTAAATAAGACTTGTGAGCTAAATAACATTGTAAAGGTTATCTTTTGGATTGGGTTTTTTTTAGAAGAATTGAGAGCAAAGTGATTTTAATTTTGTTTTTTAGTATTTACGTAGGAACAAAGGATTAGCAGTTTTTTTTTTATAGCCAATAGTAGAGTAGTAGACAGTTGTATAGGAAGGAAAGAAGTAAAGGTAGGGAAGACAAGGGAAAACTAGGAAATCACTTTGTGGGTAAAAAAACACCTAACCACATATAACTGTTTAACCTTTACTTTACTTTTTAGTTTTTAGTTTTCTACTTCTTTGGGGGAAATCACTTTAAGTGTTTTCGTCGAGCCACCACTTGTCGTGTTTCGGGCATTTGACTTCCCACGTGGTTTTGTCTTCCCCGCAATTGTCGTGGTATGATTCGCCCAAGTGCATTGGTCACCCAACGTGTGACCGGCTTTAAAAACATCATTGACTACCCTCTTGACCTTGTTGATTTCCCCCTGTAGAAACGAAGCATAGTGGTCTTCGTGCTTCGAAACGTTGCGCCCTGGTGCTTGTATTGTCTGTATCTGTTGCTCGCATTGTCGTCTTTTCTCCCTTACGTAACCCATAACCCCAGAGAGTTCTGTTTGATGGAGGGTGTCCTCTTTGATATCAGCCATGATTAGTGTTTTCATTTCATCTACGGTCATACGAGGTCGGTTAACAACATTTTATGAGGACGCCATTTTGTTAGAAAGAGTGAGTTTGTAGTAGAATGAAAAGTGAAATGGTAATGAAACTGAATTGTTCCCTGGGTTCGTATTTATAGAGTGACATTCAGGCTAGCCGTTCAGGGACTGAATACGTAAATGTTTTTGAATTTTTGGCCGTTTGAGGGACTGAAAGTGTAAATATTTTGAATTTGAACGTTGGAGGGACTAATTGTGTAAATATTTTAAATTTTAAACGTTGAGGAGCGTCTTGTAGTTCACCTATAAATACTGGCTCCTTATCAAATATTTCTGATCAAAACACAAACTTTTATAAATCTGAAATGGCTTCTTCATCAAATGTCAATAACCCCAAACCACCAATGATTGTCGATCAAGTGCAGAACAGTATCATGGCTGATATCCTCGACCACCAATTGTTTAAAGAGGAACTTGTGGCAGTTATGCAAAAACTAACTGCAAAAAAAAATTGGTGTCGAGAACAAATCGATATTTTACAAAGCGGGTATTCTTCTGATATCGAGTGTCAATATTTTACTTATTTGCAGAGAAAGATCGACAAGACTCAAGTTGCTCTGGAACAACTTGATTGTGTGATTTACACCTTGAACCATTTGATCATCTGGGCCAAAGCAGTGTATGAGATGAAAGAATAAAAATTTTAATTTTAAACGTTGAGGAGCGTCTTGTAGTTTACCTATAAATACTGGCTCCTTATCAAATATTTCTGATCAAAACACAAACTTTTATAAATCTGAAATGGCTTCTTCATCAAATGTCAATAACCCCAAACCACCAATGATTGTCGATCAAGTGCAGAACAGTATCATGGCTGATATCCTCGACCACCAATTGTTTAAAGAGGAACTTGTGGCAGTTATGCAAAAACTAACTGCAAAAAAAAATTGGTGTCGAGAACAAATCGATATTTTACAAAGCGGGTATTCTTCTGATATCGAGTGTCAATATTTTACTTATTTGCAGAGAAAGATCGACAAGACTCAAGTTGCTCTGGAACAACTTGATTGTGTGATTTACACCTTGAACCATTTGATCATCTGGGCCAAAGCAGTGTATGAGATGAAAGAATAAAAATTTTACTTGAATGTGTTCTATGAATTATTATGTTGTATGTTTGTCTTTTAATAAGCTTGTAATGTTTTTAAATTTCTGGTGTTAAATAAAAAAAAAAGTCAAAGTCAACATATTGCGATTTTGCAAAATCTCGTAGCGATTTATAGAATCTCGTAGCGATTTTGCAAAATCTCGTAGCGATTTATAGAATCTCGTAGCGATTTTGCAAAATCTCATAGCGATTTTAAAGATCTCGTAGCGATTTTTTAAAAAAAAAAAAGTCAAAGTCAACATATTGCGATTTTGCAAAATCTCGTAGCGATTTATAGAATCTCGTAGCGATTTTGCAAAATCTCGTAGCGATTTTGAAGATCTCGTAGCGATTTTGCAAAATCTCGTAGAGATTTTAAGGTTCTTTATGCGATTTTGTCCAGATATTGCGATTTATATGGCTATTTTGTGATAATTCGAAAAAACTTGGCTATTTTGATACAATCGCAACGAAATTTGGCTATTGTCGCGATTTTCATAAAATTATACGACATATATTGTCATAAGTTACACGTTTACCCATTTTATATTGTCATGACTTGAAAAAATCCTTGATAAGTTTTCAAATTATAATGATTGGACGAAACCAAGAATAACTTCGGTAATTTGGGTAACATATGATCCTTGGGAGTTTAGAAAAAAGATATATGATATTTGCCCTTCAATTAATGTATATTTACAAAATTTAACTTTTAACATTCCTTCCCCATACTGAAAAAAAAATATCCTCACAACATTATTTAACTATCTATAATAATAAATGTTTATACGGCACGATATTGTTGTATATTTGTCAAAATATATATATATATTGTAAATATCTCACTATCCTTCATATTATTCACTATCACAACTCAACCTAACCCCACTTTCGTTATAAGAATTTTCTTATTGAAGTAAACCCTTTGATTCTATGTATCGAATTGGTACCCATATAATCTTCAAAAAGGATAATATCAAGTTAATTCAACCAATTCAATTAAATTCCGCCTTTGACGAGAATCGAACCCAAATTGTTCCCAGAAAATGATGACTAATGGCCATTAAAATAATTGGTTTCTTTTGATCTATACAATCCAACAATTTTTCAATCACATTAAAAAAAAAACAACCAAAATCAATAATTAAATTAATTTGATATACAATTAAAATATGATTTACACACACAAAAAAAAGAATAATAAACGGTTTTGCCAACAATTAAATATGATATGTTTAGGTTGCAACCATGACCTGGTTGTGAATTATTTAAATTATCTTCAACTAGTGGTATACCCGCGTTTCACAGCGGATCACCTTTTGCTGAGGATCAATTGTATAGCGGGCAAGGGAACATGCCAACATGGTAATGGTATAAGCATTCGAATTATTGAATTTATTGGGAGTTTGGGACGGCTTTTGTATCGGCTATTCATCTGTAAATCAAATCAATGTAATTACTTATAGAATTATGTCACCATTTCCTTATATACATGAATGCATAGAAATGAATTGAAGGACACATTAAAACGATTAACAACAAAACAAAGATGAATCAAAAGAATTTAGTCGATATGTGTAGGCTCAGAGATGTATTTAATCAATGAGAAATCGTTTATTGTGGCTACAAACAATGAAGTGATGGTGCGAGTGAAATGACGAAATCAGTGACAAAACATAAGTTAGTTGTTTTGCCCACAAACAGAACATTCTCAGCATTCCTCGAATTGCAACACATTATGTTTCAGATTTGGTTTTCATTGGCTATTTAGGACCACTTCACCAGCAAGCTTCTAGCAGAGAGCTTGTCGTAAACTGCAAAAGTTAAAAAAAGCCTCAATCATCTAACATTTTCAAAACGCAGCGAACAAAAGCATATATGTTTTCGTGTTGTGCAATGTTTTCATAACTTGTAATAAATCATGTCAATGCTTCTTTTCTTTGTAATTAAAGGTGCAGTTTTGATTTTACATGCCAAAGCCTAGCTGCTCATCTTTCAACTAAAATCAATTTTAGCCAAATTCAAAATGGACTGGTAATACCTCACAGCATACAAAAACCAACTAACCACATATGTACATAACCATCATAGTATTCGAAGGAACCACTCTCAGTCATGCCAAGAATCAAACAACTTACGGCGGGTTGGCATCGCCTACATTCCATGGTTAAAACACGACACAACGATAGAATTCACCACACTACTATCACCTCCAAACCCGAATTTGAATACACACCCACGAACCCATCTACTACTTTCTGATGCAAACTATCAATTCAGTTAAAAAGCAACCAAACCAAACCCACAAACATAAAAAAGGAGAAATGAACAAGACAGATGATGATTGTATTTGTTCATTTAGATTTTTACTAAATATCAAACACAAACTTTCTTGCGAAATAAATAAGAATATATTTCAAACAACTCGACAAAATCTTAATGGACAGGAAAAGAAAGTTATATAAGTATTTCCAATGGTTAAGCTATTTGCTAAAAGTTTTCATATAAAGTTTTTTTTTATCAAGTATTTGTTGCAATGGAAAAAGTTAAAAAAGTCTTTTAAATAATTTTTAATGGCAAAACATAGAAGAGAGGGTGTTAGATTCTTTCAATGACAAGAACTTCAAGCTATTCATAAAAATCTATTCACTCCAACAAGATCAAGCTATTACAAAAGTTTTCAAATAAAGTTTTTTTTTATCAAGTATTTGTTGCAATGGAAAAAGTTAAAAAAAGCCTCAATCATCTAACATTTTCAAAAGGCAGCGAACAAAAGCATATATGTTTTCGTGTTGTGCAATGTTTTCATAACTTGTAATAAATCATGTCAATGCTTCTTTTCTTTGTAATTAAAGGTGCAGTTTTGATTTTACATGCCAAAGCCTAGCTGCTCATCTTTCAACTAAAATCAATTTTAGCCAAATTCAAAATGGACTGGTAATACCTCACAGCATACAAAAACCAACTAACCACATATGTACATAACCATCATAGTATTCGAAGGAACCACTCTCAGTCATGCCAAGAATCAAACAACTTACGGCGGGTTGGCATCCCCTACATTCCATGGTTAAAACACGACACAACGATAGAATTCACCACACTACTATCACCTCCAAACCCGAATTTGAATCACCCAGCTATTACAAAAGTTTTGTCAAAGACTAAATTTTTTTTTTAGAAAATTTTGTAAAAAACTCCATTGGAAAGCATTGTATCAAACAAAACTTATGTATCGTACACTTTTTTTTGGTGTATAATGCAAACATTTTGTGTGTGGCATTGATTTTTGTTATTTATTCTAAGGAAGATTTTTACATTGAGGAAGATATTTTTTGATGAGTTATAATTTAGTAGAAGATCGCATGAAATAATTAATAAACCATTTTCGGACAACATTACAACCTAGGGTCATTTTGCTTTAAAATCACAAATGAAGTGATTACAATATATGTTTTTTGCATTATGGATTACTGACAACTATGTTAGATTATATTGTCTATATAATTATTACTGTGGATTAAAATGATATACTCTTTACATTTCTATCATTTTTAAGTTTTCTTAACAATTGAATATTGGTTTAGTCAATTCAAAACAATTTGATAAAAAGGAATTTAAATATGTTTTCTTGTCATGTTAACTTTACATGAAAAATTCTAGTTCCCTTTGCATCATATCTTTTAAAAACTTTTGAACCAAACATGCCTTGATAGAATGATAGTGACTTAAAAGGAACGTTCTTCTTCAATAAAACTAAACATAAACATAAACATATTAAAATGTACACGGGTACATGAAACTGAAAGGGACTAATATAATAAACTTAAATCAATACAGGGACTATTTATGCAGTATAGTCGAAACATAACAAAATCCCAAATCGATCGAAATTGCCTTTTGTTCTCCAGCACAATACGAGTTCTTTGAGTTGATATATGTAAAGTTTCAATTTGAAACTCGATCTCAGATCTACTCTCGATCTCAAAGAGAAGCCGGAGAAACCTCTCAACGGCTCTCTAGAGAGAGAGAGAAGAGAGAGAGAGAACTTCAAGCTATTCATAAAAATCTATTCACTCCAACAAGATCAAGCTATTACAAAAGTTTTGTCAAAGACTAAATTTTTTTTTTAGAAAATTTTGTTTTTTTTTTTTTTTTTTTTTTTTTTTTTTTTTTTTTTTTTTTTTTTTTTTTTTTTTTTTTTTTTTTTTTTTTTTTTTTTTTTTTTTTTTTTTTTTTTTTTTTTTTTTTTTTTTTTTTTTTTTTTTTTTTTTTTTTTTTTTTTTTTTTTTTTTTTTTTTTTTTTTTTTTTTTTTTTTTTTTTTTTTTTTTTTTTTTTTTTTTTTTTTTTTTTTTTTTTTTTTTTTTTTTTTTTTTTTTTTTTTTTTTTTTTTTTTTTTTTTTTTTTTTTTTTTTTTTTTTTTTTTTTTTTTTTTTTTTTTTTTTTTTTTTTTTTTTTTTTTTTTTTTTTTTTTTTTTTTTTTTTTTTTTTTTTTTTTTTTTTTTTTTTTTTTTTTTTTTTTTTTTTTTTTTTTTTTTTTTTTTTTTTTTTTTTTTTTTTTTTTTTTTTTTTTTTTTTTTTTTTTTTTTTTTTTTTTTTTTTTTTTTTTTTTTTTTTTTTTTTTTTTTTTTTTTTTTTTTTTTTTTTTTTTTTTTTTTTTTTTTTTTTTTTTTTTTTTTTTTTTTTTTTTTTTTTTTTTTTTTTTTTTTTTTTTTTTTTTTTTTTTTTTTTTTTTTTTTTTTTTTTTTTTTTTTTTTTTTTTTTTTTTTTTTTTTTTTTTTTTTTTTTTTTTTTTTTTTTTTTTTTTTTTTTTTTTTTTTTTTTTTTTTTTTTTTTTTTTTTTTTTTTTTTTTTTTTTTTTTTTTTTTTTTTTTTTTTTTTTTTTTTTTTTTTTTTTTTTTTTTTTTTTTTTTTTTTTTTTTTTTTTTTTTTTTTTTTTTTTTTTTTTTTTTTTTTTTTTTTTTTTTTTTTTTTTTTTTTTTTTTTTTTTTTTTTTTTTTTTTTTTTTTTTTTTTTTTTTTTTTTTTTTTTTTTTTTTTTTTTTTTTTTTTTTTTTTTTTTTTTTTTTTTTTTTGGACAGGTTTGTTTGATTTTGGTTTTTGATTTGTGTTTGTGTTTTTGTTTTTTGTTTTTTTTTTTTTTTTTTTTTTTTTTTTTTTTTCCGGTCCATGCTCGGTTTACAATCGGTTCTCGGTTTTTACATGTTGGACCGAAACCGAGTAAAAGTTACATGAGAATTGCGTTATGAAGATCAAAATTGGATAAAACTTGGCTATGAGCAACTTATATGATCACGAACACTCACAGACTACCTACCTAACTAATCTGCTAATGATATATATAATATATATTAATATCAATACACAACATTATTTGATAATTAGCACCAGAGTGGCAATGTGGGCTGTGGCATGTAATTTCCCAGCCATAGTGAACAACAACGCAATAGCAGTAACCAAAAAACAATAGCTAATAGCAAGAACTAAACATCAAAACTGGGCAGTGACAATTTGCCAGCTAAAAAGTGGAAGGTTCAACTCAAACTAAAATTATACATAGCTTGCAATTAAAGGATCAACACCACCTCTTGATCAGTGATCACAAGTAGGCAAGTTGACCACCTAATTTTTCTTCATCACAACTATAATGACGACAATATAACACTACTAAAACACTGCAATAAACCTGCAAATTTGTTGATAAGAAAATGATGCCCATTCACATGACACACCATTCATCAGACAATATCACAAATAACAATAATAAAAAATGCTTGTCTTTCTCAATAGCAAAGAAAGTCTCGAAACTTCAAGAAAAATTAATCTCAGAAGCAAAGATTAAAAGGAAGTCTCAAAAACATCAAATGATAAGAAAACTGTTTGTCCATCAAACAATAAGAAACTCTCAAAATCCTCATGCATGAAGTAATCAGCTTATTCATCGGTACGTGTTGTGTTGTCCATTTCAAAAGCTGTTTTGGCCAAGATAAAGGTTTGGGACTTTGGGTGATGGATGGTGCAGAAGTCAAAGAGAATCTAACTATCAACTATAATTAAAAGTTTCCTAGCTGCTACATTCATTAGATCTAGAGAATACAGTCTCCTAGAATAGCAGAGGGATTTTCATGTGATAAAGAAGTTTATGAAGCAGATGCACATGGAAATCCTCGGCATTTATGTGATGCAAGACAATCAATTTTTTTGAACGGAAAGACAAAGTCAATTGACGGAAGTAAATCTGTGAGGAATCATGGGTTCGTAAGATTCAGAAGGAAGGCTCAATAAAGGTGTTGTGGAGAACAAGGAACTTTAAGGATAGAAGATAAGAACTCAATAATCAAAATATATGTCATATATGAAAAAGTCAACTGGAACACTATCCATCTTACTCATAAAATCGCTTGAGCTTAGCTTGTTTATGTAAATTTTGGCATTTTACTTCACGATGCAGCTCAACCAACAATTTTGGAAATGTTCGGCGTATGAGTAGCTCAAGGTCTTCAATTGATTCACCAAGATCTTCAAACTGGTGAATTTTCTCCATCTCTCCTCCAAACTCAAAGTGATGGCTATAAAGGTTTCTTACAAATCGTAAAAGGTCCTTCACTTTCCAAGTATTATATTCATAGACACCTTCGTCCTCGTCAAATCGAGTCTTCTCAGCCATAAGCACAGGGCTGAAACAATCACTCCAGCCATTCGCATTTTTCGAGTCCCAACAGGTGGACAACTTACTTTGTAAGGCAGCAGTGTTCATCCAGTATCCCCGACGCTTATGCTTATCATATATAATCTCTTGAATTTCTTTAAAGTAAATAATCCTCCTATCAGCCGTCCACATCCACGTCTCCAACAGAATGCTATCGAGCAAATCAGCGGGTCTGCATAAGTTAACAAAAAGTGAATGCAAGAAAACTTTATTATTGTCTAAATAATGTCTATACACTATATAAATCCATACTTAGCTTTTTCTAAAACTATCCTATGTGGCACCCCTTAGGTTGCAAGAAAAGGGCTAAAATCTGATGTGGCTTTTTTAGGGTAAAACAACGGTTATTAGTTTGTAGGCCCAATTCCCCTATTTCTGCAAAATCAAATGAGTCATATTGTATATGTAAACCGTCTTCTATCTCCCTCCATCTCTTTCTCTCTCTGTACGTAATCCATCTTCTTCAAATTATTATCAAATCAGTCGTTGAATTATTAAAGGGATCAAAAAGGAATTAAATCAGGTTTTACAGTAACACAGATGATGATTACCAGGTATCCTTCTTTGTTTATTACTACTTATTGGTGATTATCAATTCTGATTAAGATTTTGGGTGATTACCCTTTGGGCATATCTAACTGTTATTTGTTGTTGTTAATTGTTTATAATCACATGTGGGAAGATGTTACATCTAGCAGGTAGACGTATATTACATGCAATGACTGACAAAAAGTTTTAGTTTTTCTTTTAGACGCATTAGACATTGCATATGCAGTTTAAATTGATTAGTTATTAGTAAATGGGTCAATTGCTCTGTTCATGATAAAAGAGATTAAAAATTCTGTTCACCAGATCATATAAATGAGTGATTAGGTTTTCCTAATTCTGTTGTGGCATGCCTTAGGAAGGAAAAAAACAGAGTGAAATCCAACGTGGCTTTTTTTAAAGAAGGGTATGCCTGCGGTTGAAGGTAGAACAGCGGTTTTGAGTTCTATAATAGCAGTAACAAAAATGGTTATCTATAATAGCATATCACGCACTTTGAAGTGAAGATTTTATTTTAACATCCGGTCAGTGCCCTAAGTGTGTAACTTTAATGGTTTTGTGCTGATGGAAAATGAACTCACCGTTTTATCGGGTTTGTTGGCCATGATTGTAGGAAACAAGTATGCATATTCGGACTGTGTGCTTAATAAAAAAGAATTAACTAAGAATTGTTTATTTAAAAGAAGTAAAGAGTGATATGTACATACCTATTTTCTGCCAACAGCAATTCTACTACTTCGTAAGCTTCTCTGGCGTATGGATGCATTTTAGATTGGAACAGACTTAATGAGAGTTCCGAGTACTTATGCTTGTCTTTTACACGATCATGGAGGTCAAAAAAACTAAATATGTAAGCAATGAGCTTTGCTACGCCGTCATAGTCTGAATCTATAAAGATAAATAAATTAAACGAATTAGACATATAACTTTAACAAATTAGTGTGTTGTTTGAGAGGATTCTTACTTCTAGATGAAGAAGATGTTAACAACTTCCCGTCATTGTATCCACCGAATTTGAAGGTGCCATCCTTAACATAGGTATTCCACGGGTTAATATCCCCGTGAAATAAACCTAGCTTGTGGATTTGCTTCAATCCTTCAATTATGCCCCTATAAAATGTTAATATTGTTGGTTCAGGCTCCAAATACACTTAACACTCACGACACAAATATAGATATACAATATGTATGAATAATTTGAGAAGAAAGAAAAGAAAACTATTGACATTTCTTTCTGAAAAGTGTGCAGGTTTCATAAACTTTAATCAAGTTCTAAAAATACAATTTACCTCAAAACGTGTAAGAATGTATGTATATATGGATTTTTTTTTTTCCTTTTTAGGGTATTGTATAGTTTTTTTTTTTTTTTTTTTTTTTTTTTTTTTTTTTTTTTTTTTTTTTATATATTTTTTTTTTTTTTTTTTTTTTTTTTTTTTTTTTTTTTTTTTTTTTTTTTTTTTTTTTTTTTTTTTTAAAAGAAGTAAAGAGTGATATGTACATACCTATTTTCTGCCAACAGCAATTCTACTACTTCGTAAGCTTCTCTGGCGTATGGATGCATTTTAGATTGGAACAGACTTAATGAGAGTTCCGAGTACTTATGCTTGTCTTTTACACGATCATGGAGGTCAAAAAAACTAAATATGTAAGCAATGAGCTTTGCTACGCCGTCATAGTCTGAATCTATAAAGATAAATAAATTAAACGAATTAGACATATAACTTTAACAAATTAGTGTGTTGTTTGAGAGGATTCTTACTTCTAGATGAAGAAGATGTTAACAACTTCCCGTCATTATATCCACCGAATTTGAAGGTGCCATCCTTAACATAGGTATTCCACGGGTTAATATCCCCGTGAAATAAACCTAGCTTGTGGATTTGCTTCAATCCTTCAATTATGCCCCTATAAAATGTTAATATTGTTGGTTCAGGCTCCAAATACACTTAACACTCACGACACAAATATAGATATACAATATGTATGAATAATTTGAGAAGAAAGAAAAGAAAACTATTGACATTTCTTTCTGAAAAGTGTGCAGGTTTCATAAACTTTAATCAAGTTCTAAAAATACAATTTACCTCAAGACGTGTAAGAATGTATGTATATATGGATTTTTTTTTTTCCTTTTTAGGGTATTGTATAGTTATAGATCTGTATAAAAATATTTTGGGAAGAAGTGGGTTGAAAGGACGAAAATACCCTCATGTGCAATGCAAATGAGGGGTATGTAATGAAACAAAAACTCACCGTAAGGATATGTAATGATACGAAAAAACAAGAGGGGTGAAAAATGAAAAAATGGCAAAACCCAGGGGTATGTAATGAAATTAACTCTAATCTTAAACTAAAATTAAAAAATTTATTAAAGGTTGTAAGGGCATCGCGCGAGTCTAAGCACTAGTTTATTAACAAACGCCTCATTGAAGCATTTTGGGTTTCTTGGACAGAAATAAAAATGATACCCTCCTTTTTTATACCCCTTATCCAATCGGCTTTCCCCACCACCCCCAAACCCCTAATATTGATTCACAAACTATTCATTGGAGATCCTCATACGAGCATATTGTTTTATTATATGGAAAATGATTAATCAACCTAATTCATATGCCTAAAAATCAACCTAAAACTTTAAAAATTTGACATGTGGATTTCACTAATTCTCTTTCCTAATCCTGCTCCCTGATTTTTCCAAATGTCATCATCCTATAATTAGGTTGATATTTAGGCATACAAATTAGGTTGATTTATCATTATCCTTATTATATTAAGGATGCTTAAAGTTGAGAATATCAAACATTTTGCTTTTCCATTGAAGGAATATAATTTCGGGGGCAAAATATACAAAGTTATAGGATGATGACAAATTCGAATTAGCATTTTGACAAATTAGAATTTTGATAAAGTATATGGACAGTTAGTGTAACACCCCAAGCCAAGGCTCGAAATATTACGGAAATCATATAGCGCAAGATGGAATTACAATAGAACAAGAACTAAATGCAAATAAAGATTCAGTGAATCCATTACAATACGAAACAAGTACCAAAATACATAAGGAGCAAATAACCATCAAAGTTTACAAAAGAACATCCAGAAGATGGCAAATCGATCCTAAGTATAATGCAAAAGAGAAGGTCAATGAATCCTTGATCCATAAAGTCCAAAGCCCGGGTTTAACAGCAAGCAAGCAACTAAACTCCACGTCTGGGGATAACCTGATTACCTAAAAAGTGTACTAAGCATAGTCAACACAAGGTTGGTGAGTTCGTAGTAATGGTCCATAAGGAACCATCGTCAATAATCACAATATACGAGTAGAGGCTAGACATGACTTACAGCGAGCCTCTAAGTAACACAATAACGTCCGACAACAAGATTACACAAAGCAAGTAAGTGTGTAATATGAGTGCACAAATGATATAAGTATCAATACAAGTGCCGAATGCATAAATAAGCCAACATGCCTATCTTATGCGTGAACTCAAGTCACCTATGCAACGATACCTGCCTGTCATCGCAATGCACAAGGCTGTATCTCAAAATCATCGAGATATATATGTCTATATACTCGGAATCATGTCACCAACATCTCATAGATTAAGTGTATACATATATACACTTGGATGTTTGAGTCCTCAACCGAGGGCTTATGTAACTACGTATGCATGCCTACAATCAATCGTATATGCATCAATCACAAATCGTCTGCCATAAACCAACAATCAATATTCGTCAATCATAAACCAATAATCACAATTCAAACCAACTATACGTACATACACTTAAGAGCATTATCCATTCTTCGAGTCCCAGATGCTTATATATAGGGTCACCCGCAGCCTTCCCACCACATCTAAAACCCATTGAAGGCATAACCGACTTCCATGTATATACGTCTATCCTAATATTAATGAAATACTTAACAAAACATAAACCAAGTCAATCAAACGTGATAAACCGTCTCATCAATCCAACATTAAACCAAATCAATCAATCAATCAACAATCAATAAGAATAAGACAAATCGTAACTCAAGCCAAAC
>CM067167.1:211445785-211468285 GCA_034093135.1 Erigeron breviscapus | reverse complement strand
CCTATATATATATATATATATATATATATCTATATTATATATATATATATATATATATTGTAATTTGGGAAGAATTTTAGGGAAGACATAGTTAAAAAGACTAAAGTACCCTCATGTGCAATGCACATGAGGGGTTAACAGGGCAACAAACGTCCGTTAGGGGAAGGGATGTGATGAAGCAAAAAGTCACCATAGGGGTATGTAATGATACGAAAAAACGAGAGGGGTGAAACTTGAAAAAATGTAAAACCCCAGGGGTATGTAATGAAATTAACTCTTAAGATTATTAGTTATTAAATAATATTTTAAAAATTTATATAGCCAATAAGATTCAAATCTTACTCTATATCGGTAAGAGTACATTATTCGGGGGGGAGGAGGGGTTGACAGTCATGAGTTTCATCTCAGACATTCGTGGTTCGAACTCCACATACTGTCCAATTAGATGTCACTGGGTGTTTCAAATGTTACATGCTAACTCTACCAACTACTTACTCGTTGTTCTAAAAAAAAAATTCGCTAACAAATATAAACATATTTCTCATGATATGCTTGTATATTATATTGCTTTTAAGTTATCAATGAAATTGATCATCGTAACAATTTATTTTTGTAATCCACAAGTAACAAATATCATGTTCATGTTTTGTTATAACACGTTTTCTATCACCGAATTCACGTCATCGATGGCGGTTTTGGTGAGTGTGTGTTCTTGGTGTTTGTGTGTGTTTTGAGAGAGAAAGTGTGTGTGTGAAAGTTGCTGATTGGAATTAATTGAGAGTGTAAGGTTACAATGGTTATCTTGGGTTATTCAAGGTTATCTAGGGTTTTAATCCCTAAGGTATGAGAGGGGTATTTATAGGCTAACTATACAATTATGCTAATTATCACAATTAGCCCCTCAACCTTAGTGATCATTTACCTATGACTTAACAACAAGAAAGTCCTCTAATCTAAATTACAATTTATCACTATTTTTGGATTTCTAACATTCTCCCCCTTAGTGATATATTGTAATGAATGAAGTACGTGTTATCTTGTCTTGTAGGAATGAATTTGATGAGCCCGGTGGTGAAGACAATTGGTGTGTTGAAACAAGTCTTCAAAGCTTTCTCTTTTGTCTTTGGAGAACTTGATTCAGTCTTGGTCTTGGACTTCTTGAAGTTAAATCATGAGATGATTCTCAATGTTCTTTTTGAACAGAGAATAATGAGTGTGTGGGTGTCTTGAATCTTCGAGAATTATTGAATCATGAATCAGAGTTGTCTTTTGAAATGCGGAAGGTATGAATCTTGGTTTTGATTCTTCAATCTTCGATTCTTGAGTGAATTTCATCTTCTTGAAATAAAGTTTCATGAATATGTACTCTCCCCCTTGATGTATGCATTGGAGTTTCTTGATAAAGTGTTGTTGTATGAATTGAAGATCTTGAATGAAGTGTGTTTGATGAAGACTACTTTGAATCTTTACTTCTTTGACTTGAATCTTCTAATCAATCTTTCAACCTTTTTGAAGCTTTGATCTTTGTCACATCAAATTGAACACTTTGGAGAGTAAGCATTTGAATGAAGTTTGGATAAATTTCTTATGAAGTAATCATGCTCCCCCTCAATTCATGAGTATAAACATTTTGGAGCATCTTTGAACTTTTGTAGCATCTTAAGTGAAAATCCTTTCATCTTCGGTCTGATTCTTATCTTTGAAGTCAATTCAGATTTCTTTTTTTAAGCCAAGATCTCAATCAACTAAAATCTAGTGAAAATCTGAGCTCAATAGACTGAAATATAACTGAAATATAGTGAAAATCTTTGACATCATGAAGAATTTTCTCCCCCTAAACCTTAAACTTTTGAAACAATCAAACACAAACTTTGATAAGCCTAAAAACCGATTGAAACAACCAAACACAAATTTTTCTCCTTGTTTTCCTTATCAATCATTCTTATTTCTTCCTCAATCACTCAATCAATCATAATATTTTCTCCCCCTAAACCTTAAACTTTTGAAACAATCAAACACAAACTTTGATAAGCCTAAAAACCGTTTGAAACAACCAAACACAAACTTTTTCTCCTTGTTTTCCTTATCAATCATTCTTATTTCTTCCTCAATCACTCAATCAATCATAATATTTTCTCCCCCTCATAATGACAAAGTTGAGAACCAATGTCATTATGTACACATTGATTGATTAAATGTAAAAAGGAATAACATGATCTAAATCTTAGAAATCGTGCACATGGAGAAATGTCAACCATCAAAACATCAACCCAAACCATTATCCCAACCCAATGAATCCTAGGGGTGACTAAAATGTAAGATTGAAGTTGTTGGTACAAACGTTATATCATGGTGTTGGTGTTTTCTGTGTTTGTGTGATGAGAAATGAAACCGGATAAGAATGATCTGTTAGCATGTTCAAAAATCGAAAGGATTAATGAAATGACCGATAGAAATGTATAACATTTTTCGGATTTCCTATGTATCATTGAGATATGCACAAAGCAAGTCTCTAACATAGTTCGGTCTGCGGCTTTTCAACCACGAGATTGCTTCAAAGAATATAAATCATGGTTAGTACAGTCGAAGCGTTCGATAACCACAATCTATTATCCTTAAAGACTTTTTAGGGAAAACCGAGGTCACATTTAGACTTCTCGTTAACTCAATAATCACATAAATGTAATCATGAGACCTACGTTCAACGTTGGCAAAGATGTTAGCATTGGTAGGATTTCCATTCGATCATCGTGGAATATCAATTAAGATATCACTATAAATGTTCCGGCTATATCACAAAGATAAGCAATAATATCACAAAGATATGACTCGAATGTGTCCTAAAGAAGTGAAGGATGATCAAATTAATGACCAATCAAGATAGCTCTAGACACAACGTGATCAAATGAAGTCGGGGACTGGAGCAGAATGTCGCCCTTTTTCAATATCAACATCTTCCAAATGAAGAGTCAATAGAAATGTGAAAATCTCCGTGAGAAATGAAACAAGTATTTGTTAAGAAACACTTGAGTGGTTAGGTAAAGATGTGCATCGCTTCACTGGGTCCATGAAGACTTCTTCAATATCGAGATATCAACAAATGACATCCGATAGAAACGTGTTTTACCCGGATATTTGAGAATTTTGTGAAGGGTATCATTTCTTTTAACCCTTTTCTCATAACATATCACCTTAACCTCTCACTTTTCGACTTTACTCCCTCCATCCTATTTGTACGAAAACAACATCACTCAAAATACCCTCACTATCTAATGAAAGAAGTGAATACTCCGGGGTTAGAACTCATCGGCGATGATGAAGTTCATGGAGTAAATTTTGAGAAAAACTTAATCGCTCATGTGCAAACTAATCACCGAACTTCTTTTGATTGAAAATCATTGGAAAAACATCAAATGTGTGAATGAAAATATTTGAAACACATTTGAAGTTTTGGAAGTTTTTGAAATCACAAACTCCTCCTTAATCTATGCAAGAATAGATCAAAATGTTTTCGATAGAAAGGTGGAGCAAAAAATTGTTTTAGTGAGATCAAAATGAGTAAAATCTTTGTTGTGATATTTTCGGAAAACTTGAGAGTCTATTGTGAACAAGATTTTTCATTTGAGAAACACAAAGTTTTGCTTCAACAACAATGTTCATAGTAAGACAGCTAGGGAGTACACAAAGGCGTTCAATCCGTCGCATCTTACATCAACAAGTTGGAGGTAATTAAAACATTTAAGCAAATTTTAACTCAATCAATTGTTCAAGATGAGACAACTAGGGAGTACACAAAGGCGTTCGATCCTTCGCTTCTCATTTCAACAATTGAGAGTTCAAAAACTTTATTTGAAAAACTTAACTGCTATTACACATACATATTCATATAAGACCACTTGGAAGTACACAAAGGCGTTCGATTCCTTGTTATCTTATATCAATCTATATGTATAACAACAAGATCTTAGAATGTATAAACACTCTAAAATAAATATATCATTAAAGAACGGGTTGCATACATAGTATATGTAAGCCATTTTGAAATAAATATCTTTTTGTTTATTTTTGAAAATTTGCATTTTTGTATTTGATTTTCTCTTTTCAAATTTTGTATTTTGTTTTCTGGAATGTGTCAAGAATTCCTTCAAAGGGAAAAAGAGTTAAGGTTCAAGATTTAACATACCAAGCTTGGAGATAAGAAAGTTAAACCTCTTTTCATCCAATGATTTTGTGAACAAATCTGCAAGTTGAAAGTCAGTACCCACAAAGTAGAGCTCGATGTCACCTTTCTCAATATGATCTTTGAGAAAATGATATCTAACTGTAAGTCCCAACTTGTTAGATGGTACTACTGAAGACACCTCTATGTCGATGGTGGAGTTACTTTGCAATATACTCGCTGAACTGGAGACGACCAGTTGCAGAGGTATATACCAAGTTCTAGATAGATTACTTATATAAAGACAATGTGAGTCCCAAAATATATAGATGATTAACAAACCCGACTGGCAAGTACAACTAATCTTGATGGACAAGTTCAGTTTACGATCCAGATAAGGATAACAAGAAACAATTGACAATATGAATAATGCAAGAACAAATGGCAGAAACTATATAAAGATATATATATAAATATAATCAAGTATGTAGCATTGAGACACGTTGTTTTCTAATGTATTTGATTTATTGATGTATAAACAAATACAAGGATTGTTGCGGAACAAAGATAAACACCAAAGTGTAAATATCTAAACAATCCTGAAATACAAGTGATCTAATTGACTTGGAAATACTCGTAAGTTTACTTAGAGTATATCTCACAAGTTTCAATGCAAAGTTTCAAGCATTTTGCAAGTTGTGAGAAGACTTTGTATTTATAGACCAAGTCCATGATGATGTGGACAAGATCGTACAAATGTGGTTGTGAGCATTTAAGGAATTAAACCATAATTCCTTACATGCTGCACTTGGAAAAGTATATAAGTCACTTGATGTGACTTATAGTACTAGGTTCCAAGCCTATACTTTGTACCTTTTGTTAATAGATAAATCTATTAACCGGATAAAGGTGTAAAGTAAAAGTCTTCCTCGTAATCAGTGTAAAGTATTGTAAATACTTTACACTGAGATGCTTCAGTCTTTGATCTGGTAGAATCACTCTGATGCTCGCTTCTGAGGTGATTCTCTTCTTCATACTTCAGTCTTTGACTTCAGAATGAATGCTTCAGATTTGTCTTGACCTGAACTGAAGTGAAGCTTCAGTGAAGGAATTCTGAGACATCTCAGAATTCTGATAAAACGTCTTCACTAAACTTCAAGCTATTTCTGAACAAATTATACATGGTTGATTCTTGACCTAACAGACAATAAGTAAAGAACAATGCAATAATACAAATAACTTGTAAACAATCTTGATGAGACAATATGTAATTTTCAAGGTGTAATTTATTTATTGATATTAAACAAATTACAAGGTTGATGCGGAACCAAGATAATACACGAATGTAAATATCCTAACAACCTATGAAATACAATTGATCTATACTCGGAATTTCTCTTCAACAAATCGAAACACTTAAAGTAGTGAAATGTTCCTTTTAGCGATTGAGAGAATATTGCACAAGTTCACCAAGAATATTGCAGGTTTGCAAAGTGAAGTATTTTTACTTTTGTGAGTTCGAATACTTTGTATTCTGAAATACTTAATATTCTTGGTTGTGCAATGACTTGTATTTATAGGCAAAGTTAACATTGGGATGTTAACTTTAGCCGTACAAATGTGGTTGGAAGCATTTAAGGAATAGCATTTAACTCCTTAAAAGGCAGTGTAAAGTCGCGTGTTAAAGTGACTTTACATAACCACCTTTATGTACCTTTTAGTACTTAAATAATAAGATAAGGCTTATTATCCGGGTAAAGGTACATAAAGTATACAAGTCAATTCCTCGTAATCAGTGTAAAGATTTGTAAGATCTTTCCACTGATGGTCTCCAGTTTATAACTGACTAGAATGTCAACTAGGCTTCGCTGCCATTGCCATTCTCTATCTTCCATTTGTTGTCTTCGACTTCAACTGGAATGCTTCTTCAACTTGGTCAGTTCTCAGCTGGAGGAAGTCTTCAGTTGCGTTGACTGTACGGTGCAACTGGACTTCAATATATTTCTCGACAAATCTTCTTGGTCACCAGTTTACTGGTCACCAGATGCAACTGGTGAACTGATCAGTAAGAACTGGTGACTGGCCAGTTCCAGGTGAACTGGTCCTAACAAATTCCCCCTATTTGTCTAGAAATATAGTCTAAGTCTTTTCTAGTTCTTGTATCTGTACAAGTGTGAACTGGAAGGACTTGTTTGATTTAAATCTATTTAAGTTATCTAAGGCATTTTTATAGATCAATAAATGCCTTAGGTTTGTCTTTTAGTTTTGTTAGATTTTAATCTTTTATCTACCTTGTGGTTACAAACTGGTAACTTCTTTTATACAAGGGAATGGAATTTATACAAGTTACAGAATGTAAAAACAAATATACAAGTAGATAAACTGAAGAAAGAACTAATGTGATGGCCCTTCGCCAGTTCTTCTTCTCTTGGTCACCAAAGAAATAGGTTGAGTGTCTTCAGGGTCAATATTCAGCCTTTGTTCCAGATTCTCTTTGTGTTGAATCTTGCCCTTTAAGAAGTTTACCCATGCCTTCTCAAACCTATTCTTTTGTGCCTTAGCATCAAGCACCAGTCAAGGCAGACTTTGGCTTTCCTTTCAGAATCTGGATCATCTCCCTATGCTCAGAAATCCCAAATTCATGCACTGAAACCTGACTATATTCTTCAGTTGCCCTACCTTCTCTTTTCACAACCAAATCAAACAGCTTCAATCCATCAGCCTTTGCAACTACCATATCAATGATTTTGGCTGGATGCGATCGATGGTTCATATAGTGATCATACTGAACCTTTTCATGGTTTCTTTGGAGCTCAGCAGCATCATCAGAAATTGGTTTGATTGAAGTATGGACAACATCACGAGAATCTTTCTTTGCAGTCCTTGTTCCAGTTCTGGGCTTTGTGGGTGGTCTGAACAACTCTTTCTCTACCTGCAGAACTCCAGCCAGAACCTCTTTCTTCTTTCTGGCCATTTCCTGTTCTCTATTCTTCACTAAGTCATCAATGGACATCTTGAAGGTGAGATGGTCCAGCTTTTGTTCCAAAGGAGAGTAGTTCACCCCATATTCATAATCGAGCATTTCTTTAACTGCCTTCTGCACTCTTGGATCATGTTTGATTTTCTGAAATCTTTCCAGTGAGAGACCAAGAGATGCAGCATCAATGTGATCAAGGGTTCCCATACTCTGGTGTTGAACCCTTTCCCTTTCCTTATTCTCACTCCACATGATAAATTGGTAAGAGACTTGCTTCTGCAGAGTCTCTAACTTCTTGCTATCAGCATTTGGATCATGAAGTGGATAGCCTTGTTCATCAACATCTTCTCCAATAACCATACCAGAACCCTTAACAGTTTTCTTTGGTTCTTCTCCCACTTTGGCCTTGCCTTTTCCCTTGTCCTTCTGAAGTTGTTCCCCCTGAACTGAGGCACTACCAGAAGGTACCTCAGTTTGCTTCTTGGTTGCTTGAATTAATTCTTGAGTGCTAGCTAGCAAACCAATAGGCACACCACTTCCCCCTTTGGGAATCTCTGAAGGCAGTTTAGCATAGAGATCAATCGTAGATTTAAGTGCCTTCAGTGGTTCCCAACTTTGTTGTTCTAGGCACTCACAAATACGTTTTGCCATTGTAGCAAACTGAGCCTTTAGTCTGAATGATGAACTAAGGTTCAGTGCTTCTTGATCCTTTAAATCTTTCAACATCTTTCTGTCTTCTTCAGTGAAAGAAGCAGGGGGAGGAGGAGCAACAACATTGTCCTTCTTCAGAATCATTAGAATTTCATCTAATTGCTTTGACTGATTCTGAACTGCACCTTCAAGCTTGGAAACTGAATTTTTAACTTCATGTACAGCCTTTTCCACCTTGACATTTGTATCTTTAGTCAGTTCAGCAATCATCTTTCTAACCTCTTCTCCAACTTTCTGAGAGACAGACTCTGAAATCTGAGCAGCCAAATTCTGAGATAGCTCAGACTTCAGATCTTCCACAATACCAGCACTAATAGAAGTTCCAAGTTCTTTTTCATTGACACTTGGCTTCTGAACCAGCTAGTGTGGCTGAGACAGTTTTAGCAAATACCTGAATCATAGCAGAGGAGAGTTCAGGCTCATTTTCAGTAATTGTTGCCTTTGAGAAATCTCTACTATATTCTGGTACCGAAGCTTCAGGTCCAGCTTGATCATAAGCTTCTCCAAGTATATCTTTAAAACACAAGCTCAGAAATCTTGGGAAGGCAACATGCAGACTTCTCTTCCCTTTTAACTTTGAAATCAACTGAGAGAAGAGAATCTCAGCAAAGTCCACTTGCATCCCATTCCAGATATAATACCCCATCTCCACTTGGGGTAGTGAAAGTTGGTCCAACCCTCCATGGGTGCCACCAAGACTTTCCACGATTTGAGTCCAGAAGAACCTCCAACAAATACCAAAACCAGACATGAAGATGTGTCCAGAGGTCTTCAAATTTCCATCAGCATCCTCCATATCACCATGACCAGTGGCGACTAGAACCTCCCTAAAATTGACTCCTTTGAGTCTTTTCACAAACACCTGGGGAGGTTCGAGGTAGTTCAGATGAAGGGAAGTTCTGAACCCCTCAAGAGTGATGACACATTTCTTGGTGCCTTCATTGAGAGTAAAGGAGATGGATTGTTCATCATAGTTAATCGGTGGTGGTATGTTATGAATTTGTGGTGTAGAAATTGAAGTGAAGGAGTGAAAGAAGGATCGGTTACATATGCGGGAGTGGTGCCTGGTGGAAAGATAGGATTTTGGTGAGATGGTGGTGGTGGAACATAAGGCTCATTATCTTTTTTTTTTTTTTTTTTTTTTTTTTTTTTTTTTTTTTTTTTTTTTTTTTTTTTTTTTTTTTTTTTTTTTTTTTTTTTTTTTTTTTTTTTTTTTTTTTTTTTTTTTTTTTTTTTTTTTTTTTTTTTTTTTTTTTTTTTTTTTTTTTTTTTTTTTTTTTTTTTTTTTTTTTTTTTTTTTTTTTTTTTTTTTTTTTTTTTTTTTTTTTTTTTTTTTTTTTTTTTTTTTTTTTTTTTTTTTTTTTTTTTTTTTTTTTTTTTTTTTTTTTTTTTTTTTTTTTTTTTTTTTTTTTTTTTTTTTTTTTTTTTTTTTTTTTTTTTTTTTTTTTTTTTTTTTTTTTTTTTTTTTTTTTTTTTTTTTTTTTTTTTTTTTTTTTTTTTTTTTTTTTTTTTTTTTTTTTTTTTTTTTTTTTTTTTTTTTTTTTTTTTTTTTTTTTTTTTTTTTTTTTTTTTTTTTTTTTTTTTTTTTTTTTTTTTTTTTTTTTTTTTTTTTTTTTTTTTTTTTTTTTTTTTTTTTTTTTTTTTTTTTTTTTTTTTTTTTTTTTTTTTTTTTTTTTTTTTTTTTTTTTTTTTTTTTTTTTTTTTTTTTTTTTTTTTTTTTTTTTTTTTTTTTTTTTTTTTTTTTTTTTTTTTTTTTTTTTTTTTTTTTTTTTTTTTTTTTTTTTTTTTTTTTTTTTTTTTTTTTTTTTTTTTTTTTTTTTTTTTTTTTTTTTTTTTTTTTTTTTTTTTTTTTTTTTTTTTTTTTTTTTTTTTTTTTTTTTTTTTTTTTTTTTTTTTTTTTTTTTTTTTTTTTTTTTTTTTTTTTTTTTTTTTTTTTTTTTTTTTTTTTTTTTTTTTTTTTTTTTTTTTTTTTTTTTTTTTTTTTTTTTTTTTTTTTTTTTTTTTTTTTTTTTTTTTTTTTTTTTTTTTTTTTTTTTTTTTTTTTTTTTTTTTTTTTTTTTTTTTTTTTTTTTTTTTTTTTTTTTTTTTTTTTTTTTTTTTTTTTTTTTTTTTTTTTTTTTTTTTTTTTTTTTTTTTTTTTTTTTTTTTTTTTTTTTTTTTTTTTTTTTTTTTTTTTTTTTTTTTTTTTTTTTTTTTTTTTTTTTTTTTTTTTTTTTTTTTTTTTTTTTTTTTTTTTTTTTTTTTTTTTTTTTTTTTTTTTTTTTTTTTTTTTTTTTTTTTTTTTTTTTTTTTTTTTTTTTTTTTTTTTTTTTTTTTTTTTTTTTTTTTTTTTTTTTTTTTTTTTTTTTTTTTTTTTTTTTTTTTTTTTTTTTTTTTTTTTTTTTTTTTTTTTTTTTTTTTTTTTTTTTTTTTTTTTTTTTTTTTTTTTTTTTTTTTTTTTTTTTTTTTTTTTTTTTTTTTTTTTTTTTTTTTTTTTTTTTTTTTTTTTTTTTTTTTTTTTTTTTTTTTTTTTTTTTTTTTTTTTTTTTTTTTTTTTTTTTTTTTTTTTTTTTTTTTTTTTTTTTTTTTTTTTTTTTTTTTTTTTTTTTTTTTTTTTTTTTTTTTTTTTTTTTTTTTTTTTTTTTTTTTTTTTTTTTTTTTTTTTTTTTTTTTTTTTTTTTTTTTTTTTTTTTTTTTTTTTTTTTTTTGAAATCAACTGAGAGAAGAGAATCTCAGCAAAGTCCACTTGCATCCCATTCCAGATATAATACCCCATCTCCACTTGGGGTAGTGAAAGTTGGTCCAACCCTCCATGGGTGCCACCAAGACTTTCCACGATTTGAGTCCAGAAGAACCTCCAACAAATACCAAAACCAGACATGAAGATGTGTCCAGAGGTCTTCAAATTTCCATCAGCATCCTCCATATCACCATGACCAGTGGCGACTAGAACCTCCCTAAAATTGACTCCTTTGAGTCTTTTCACAAACACCTGGGGAGGTTCGAGGTAGTTCAGATGAAGGGAAGTTCTGAACCCCTCAAGAGTGATGACACATTTCTTGGTGCCTTCATTGAGAGTAAAGGAGATGGATTGTTCATCCATATTCACCACTGCTGTATACCAGAATTCAAGCAAGTATCGATGATACATTGCCTGCGGATTAGCGGTCAGCGCATAATGGAAAGGGGATTGCTCCCAAAAACTGTTTAATCTTCCCATTAAGGTTTCAGATTTTACATTCAATTGAGCCAAAAAGTTGCTCATATTGAATCGGATTTGTGATGGAGTGAAGTTCTTTGGCCATTGAGCAGATGTTTTCACATCATTAGAAGGAGTGTATTCAAAGTTTATAAGCGACTTATGAGACATTTTAGATTTTGAAATTGAGAGTGAAAATGAAAAGGAATATGAGGAGTTAATGAATTTGAAAGTAAAGATGAGAGAGATTGATGATTAGAGAGTAAATGAAAAACGAAGTAAATGAAAGAATGAATAAGGAATTTGTATTTAGGATGGAACAAAAAGGATTTTTCCAATTAAAAACAATTTCTGGGGTCACGTCCGCATTTAATGCAGAGACGTTTGAGGGACCCCACCCTGTACACTTTTTCAGTAAAAGTACTCATTTTCTTCTCTTTTTACGGCGCCACTTGTGTGACACATAAGCATGACCAATCCTAAGTTCAAAACCTAGTATGCAGTATGCCACGTGTACACACAATTGACCAAGTATCAAAGATATTTTGAAAAGATTTTGTATTTCAGAGATGACTAAACAGATTCTGAGCATGGTCAGTTCCAAGGAGATCTGAACCATCTCAGTCATTAAAATTCAACTGAAATATTTTGATATTCTGAAGTGCTTCAGTTAAATACATTTTTCTGAGCAAAAAAGGTTCCCCCTCAAAAAAATGAAGGTTTATTTTATAATTTGAAAAATGTTTAACATTCCCCCTGAAGTGATGATCCATGAATTAATAAGTGCCAAGATAGTATCACTAAGGCGTTCGATAGCTAGGCGAGCAAAAATTGCATGGATCGCTCAGACTGGTGAACCAGATCAGTGTCACTGAGGCGTTCATAACAAGATTACCAGTCTAAGGATTTAACATACCCAACTCACTGACTAGATGTTTAAAGGTTTTGACATCTAAAGGTTTTGTAAAAACATCAGCGAGTTGCTTATCAGTGGGAATAAAGTGCAATTCAATATCTCCTTTCAGAATATGATCACGAATGAAATGATACCTGAGATCGATGTGCTTGGTTTTCGAGTGCATCACAGGATTGTGAGATATGGCAATGGCACTAGTGTTATCACAAAAGATTGGAGTCTTTGTGTAAGTAACACCATAATCAGTCAGCTGGTTCTTCATCCATAGAATCTGAGCACAACAACTTGCTGCAGAAATGTACTCAGCTTCTGCAGTGGATAGTGATACTGCAGTCTGTTTCTTACTAGTCCAGCTTACTAATTTGCCACCAAGGAAATGACACCCACCAGTGGTACTTTTCCTGTCTATCTTGCAACCTGCATGATCAGAATCTGAATAACCCATTAGATCTAGACTGGAGCCTTTGGGATACCAAAGACCCAATCTGGGGACACCCTTAAGGTATCTGAAGATCCTTTTAACAGCATTTGCATGTGCTTCTCTGGGATCAGATTGAAATCTAGCACAAAGGCATGTTGCAAACATTATGTCTGGTCTACTTGCAGTTAAATACATCAGTGAACCAACCATACCACGATATTTTGTATGGTCCACTGGTTTTCCATGTGGATCAGAATCCAAAGTTAATGGAGCAGAAATAGGAGTATCTTTTGATGAGACTGAATCAAATTGATATTTCTTTAATAAATCTCTGACATATTTTTCTTGGTTAATGAAAATACCATCTTCATTTTGTTTTACTTGAAGTCCCAGAAAATATGTCAGTTCTCCCATCATACTCATTTCATACTCAGAAGACATGATTTTTGAAAATTTTTCACACATCTTCTCATTAGTAGAACCAAACACAATGTCATCAACATAAACTTGTACTAAAAGGATATCACTTTTATCATGCAATATGAATAAAGTTTTATCAATTGCACCACGTTTAAAACCATTTTTAAGAAGATGTTTAGTGAGAGTATCATACCAGGCTCTGGGTGCTTGTCTCAGACCATATAAGGCTTTGTTCAGTCTGTACACCCAATGTGGTTTTTCTTCATTGATGAACCCTGGTGGTTGATGCACATACACTACTTCTTCTAGTTCGCCATTCAAAAGGCACTTTTGACATCCATTTGATAGACTTTAAATTGATGATGAGCTGCAAAAGCTAAGAATATTCTGATAGCTTCAAGTCTAGCAACTGGTGCAAAAGTTTCATCAAAATCTATTCCCTCTTCTTGTGCATATCCCTTTGCAACAAGTCTTGCTTTGTTTCTTATGATGTGACCATCTTCATCCATCTTGTTTCTGAAGACCCATCTTGTCCCAATTGGTTCCTTCTTCAGGTTACTGGGACAAGGAACGAGTTCCCATACATCGTTTCTTTTAAACTGGTTGAGCTCATCTTGCATGGCTTCAACCCAGCTTGGGTCTTGCATAGCCTCGTCAATCTTCTTGGGTTCAATTAGAGATAAGAAGCTGACGTATAAGCATTGATCGCTTGTGGCTCTTCTGGTCTGAACCCCTCTACTGGACTCTCCAATAATTTGCTCGATTGGATGTGCCTTTGTCCATTTAGAGTATTGACCAGGATGAGAAATGATATCAGTGCAAGAACTTCTCTGAGTAACTTCAGGAGGAGCTTCAGAAAATACATTTTCAGCTTCTTCTTCTTCCTGCAGATCATGACTTGCATCATGAAATTCTTCAGATTGAGGTTGCTCAGTGGAGTCTGATATCATTGGAGAAGCAGCATATACATCTGATCCAATAGTTAGTTCAGAAGGTAGTTTGAAACTAACTGGAGGATAAAATGGAATGTTGCTTGGCTTGTTTATTTCTGGTTCTGAACGGAGATGTTCAGAAGCATGTTCAGGTGACTGATCAGTTTCAGCAATGGGATCAGAATCACCAAAACTAATTGGACTTTCTGAGGGTGGTACAGGGATGGAATTTTTAAAGATTGCAGAATTTGATTCATCAAAGGTAACATGAATTGACTCATCAACCTTTTCAAGTCTCTTATTAAAGACTCTAAAGGCCTTGCGATTTGATGAATATCCTAAGAAGTACCCTTCATCAGCTTTTGCATCGAATTTTCCAAGCTGATTAGAGTTATTCAGAATGTATACTGGACACCCAAATACATGGAAGTATCCAATATTAGGCTTTCTATTTCTGAGTACTTCATAGGAGGTCTTCTTATGTCTTTTGACATAAATAGATCTGTTCTGAGTGTAGCAAGCAGTTGCAACAGCTTCAGCCCAGAAATTCTTGGGAAGACCAGATTCATTCAACATACTTCTAGCAGCTTCAATCAGCGTTCGATTCTTTCTTTCTACAACACCATTCTGCTCTGGTGTGTGTGCTGAGGAGAAGTTCTGAGATATGCCAGTTTCAGTGCAGAAGGACTCCAGAGTGGCATTTCTGAATTCAGTGCCATTGTCACTTCTGAGCTGACAAACTTTTCGCTTGTACTTGAGTTCAATTTGTTTGATGAGAGCAATGATTTCAGCAGCAGCTTCACTTTTAGACTTGAGGAAAATCACCCAGCAATATCTTGAATATTCATCTACGATAACAAGGGTGTATTTCTTTCCTGCTCTGGTCTGAACATTCACTGGTCCAAAAAGGTCCATGTGAAGCATGTGAAGAGGTTCAGTTATACTAAAGCTTTGCTTAGTTTTGAATGAAGCTCTTTTCTGCTTACCCATTTCACAACCTGGACATGGCTTGTCTTTATTGAAAGACATAGAGGGTATCCCATCAACAAGTTGTTTTCTTGACAACTTATTAATGTTCTTGAAGTTCAGATGGGATAATCTCTTATGCCACAACCAATTTGTGTCTTCATCAGCCTTTGTGTAGAAACATTGTTCAGAGATAGATGGATTCATATCAATGACATAAATGTTTCCCTTCCTTGGTGCAATCAGTACCACCTTTCCATCTCTATTGAATATGGTGCCTTGTGAAATATCAAATAAAACCTTGAAGCCATCATCACATAGTTGACTGACACTGATCAGGTTATATTTCAAACCGTTCACATATGCAACTCGTGTGAATTTGACTTGACCATTATTCACAACACCATATCCCTCAGTTTTTCCATTACCATCATTCCCAAAAACAATTGAGGGCCCCTCTTGCACCCTATATTCCTCTAGCAGGGTCTGATAACCAGTCATGGTTCGGCCAGCAGCACTGTCCAGAAACCATATGTTCTTCTTTCGGTCTCCCTGCACATAAACAAAAGTTAGTTCTTTTTGGGAACCCATCTATGGATGGGTTCACTTGACTCTCCCTTAGCAGTCTCAGATTTCTTTGGTTTATGGGGAATTGATGGGTCAAAGGGGATTTCAGTCATAATTTCAGATGACATAAAAATTGTTGGTTTGATGGGGTGCTCAACCTTTTTCTGCTTACCCATTTCACAACCTGGACATGGCTTGTCTTTATTGAAAGACATAGAGGGTATCCCATCAACAAGTTGTTTTCTTGACAACTTATTAATGTTCTTGAAGTTCAGATGGGATAATCTCTTATGCCACAACCAATTTGTGTCTTCATCAGCCTTTGTGTAGAAACATTGTTCAGAGATAGATGGATTCATATCAATGACATAAATGTTTCCCTTCCTTGGTGCAATCAGTACCACCTTTCCATCTCTATTGAATATGGTGCCTTGTGAAATATCAAATAAAACCTTGAAGCCATCATCACATAGTTGACTGACACTGATCAGGTTATATTTCAAACCGTTCACATATGCAACTCGTGTGAATTTGACTTGACCATTATTCACAACACCATATCCCTCAGTTTTTCCATTACCATCATTCCCAAAAACAATTGAGGGCCCCTCTTGCACCCTATATTCCTCTAGCAGGGTCTGATAACCAGTCATGGTTCGGCCAGCAGCACTGTCCAGAAACCATATGTTCTTCTTTCGGTCTCCCTGCACATAAACAAAAGTTAGTTCTTTTTGGGAACCCATCTATGGATGGGTTCACTTGACTCTCCCTTAGCAGTCTCAGATTTCTTTGGTTTATGGGGAATTGATGGGTCAAAGGGGATTTCAGTCATAATTTCAGATGACATAAAAATTGTTGGTTTGATGGGGTGCTCAACCTTTTTCTGCTCAGATTTCTTTGGTTTATGGGGAATTGATGGGTCAAAGGGGATTTCAGTCATAATTTCAGATGACATAAAAATTGTTGGTTTGATGGGGTGCTCAACCTTTTTCTGCTCAGATTTCTTTGGTTTATGGGGAATTGATGGGTCAAAGGGGATTTCAGTCATAATTTCAGATGACATAAAAATTGTTGGTTTGATGGGGTGCTCAACCTTTTTCTGCTTACCCATTTCACAACCTGGACATGGCTTGTCTTTATTGAAAGACATAGAGGGTATCCCATCAACAAGTTGTTTTCTTGACAACTTATTAATGTTCTTGAAGTTCAGATGGGATAATCTCTTATGCCACAACCAATTTGTGTCTTCATCAGCCTTTTTGAACGCACTGTCTCAACAAATGAGATGTCAGCCTCTAAAAGAACCAAAAGGTCCAGTTTGTGTTCCTCATCTTCTTCATTGAGTCATAAATATCACTCTCAGAAGATAGTAGAGCAGTACTATGTGGTTCAGAATACTGAACCGTACCAGAACTGGTAGACACATGGTTCTTGGCATCCTGCTCAGCCAAAGCTCTTTCAGCTTTGTTCTCTTCAGTATACCTAAATGCTCCATAAAGGGAAGCAAGAGTATGACTGTGCAATGTTTTGCCTTGTCTCAAGACCAAGATAAGGTTTTCCCATTTTGAAGGTAAAATGTCACAAAATTTTTCTAACAAAATTTCTTTGTCTTTGGTTACACCCAGGGCTTTCAGTTGGTTGACCAGATTTGTAAATCTGATGTAAGTTTGCGTTAAAGACTCCCCAGGGATAGCAAAGAAAGACTCATATCTTTTGTTTAAAGCAACTTTTCTTGTGACAATTGTCTCATTAGTGCCTTCAAACTGTGTGATTTGGCCTTAAAACGATTGAACGTTTTAGCCAGCATGGCAACCAGATCATCATTGTCATTCTCATCACAATCATGAGTGACATTAGCAGAGACACCAGTTTTTAACATTTGAGAAACCATCTTCTTCATTGAGTCATAAATATCACTCTCAGAAGATAGTAGAGCAGTACTATGTGGTTCAGAATACTGAACCGTACCAGAACTGGTAGACACATGGTTCTTGGCATCCTGCTCAGCCAAAGCTCTTTCAGCTTTGTTCTCTTCAGTATACCTAAATGCTCCATAAAGGGAAGCAAGAGTATGACTGTGCAATGTTTTGCCTTGTCTCAAGACCAAGATAAGGTTTTCCCATTTTGAAGGTAAAATGTCACAAAATTTTTCTAACAAAATTTCTTTGTCTTTGGTTACACCCAGGGCTTTCAGTTGGTTGACCAGATTTGTAAATCTGATGTAAGTTTGCGTTAAAGACTCCCCAGGGATAGCAAAGAAAGACTCATATCTTTTGTTTAAAGCAACTTTTCTTGTGACAATTGTCTCATTAGTGCCTTCAAACTGTGTCATTAGTTCCTCCCACATTAATTTGGAATTATCAAGTAAAACAAGAGTGGGCATTAGGGTTTCTGGAACTGCGTATAAAATCATATTTTGTAACTTGGTATCCAGGTCTACAAGTCTATGATCTTCCTCAGACCAATGATCCTTCTCCTTAGGTGACTGCCTAGGAGTCCCATCGGCATTTCTGACAACAGTAGAAGCATTCATAGGGACAAAGGGTCCTTCTCTTAGGATATCTGGTAAATGTCTCTCAACACCAGCAATATACTTAAGCATGCACGCTTTCCATGTTTGAAAGTTTTCACTGTTCCCATCAAACTTGGGAACAGGATTATTTGGAAAGTGTACGTGAACATTGTGTGAGGGTATATTGTTGTTGATGATAGGAGGTGGGGTGGCATTATTAGGGTCAGGTCGTTCTTGTTCAAAGTCAGCCATCTATGCAGATCAAAGGTTAATGAATTGATATAAAATTCAACCTTGCTGCTCTGATACCAATTGTGAGTCCCAAAATATATAGATGATTAACAAACCCGACTGGCAAGTACAACTAATCTTGATGGACAAGTTCAGTTTACGATCCAGATAAGGATAACAAGAAACAATTGACAATATGAATAATGCAAGAACAAATGGCAGAAACTATATAAAGATATATATATATATATATAAATATAATCAAGTATGTAGCATTGAGACACGTTGTTTTCTAATGTATTTGATTTATTGATGTATAAACAAATACAAGGATTGTTGCGGAACAAAGATAAACACCAAAGTGTAAGTATCTAAACAATCCTGAAATACAAGTGATCTAATTGACTTGGAAATACTCGTAAGTTTACTTAGAGTATATCTCACAAGTTGCAATGCAAAGTTTCAAGCATTTTGCAAGTTGTGAGAAGACTTTGTATTTATAGACCAAGTCCATGATGATGTGGACAAGATCGTACAAATGTGGTTGTGAGCATTTAAGGAATTAAACCATAATTCCTTACATGCTGCACTTGGAAGAGTATATAAGTCACTTGATGTGACTTATAGTACTAGGTTCCAAGCCTATACTTTGTACCTTTTGTTAATAGATAAATCTATTAACCGGATAAAGGTGTAAAGTAAAAGTCTTCCTCGTAATCAGTGTAAAGTGTTGTAAATACTTTACACTGAGATGCTTCAGTCTTCGATCTGGTAGAATCACTCTGATGCTCGCTTCTGAGGTGATTCTCTTCTTCATACTTCAGTCTTTGACTTCAGAATGAATGCTTCAGATTTGTCTTGATCTGAACTGAAGTGAAGCTTCAGTGAAGGAATTCTGAGACATCTCAGAATTCTGATAAAACGTCTTCACTAAACTTCAAGCTATTTCTGAACAAATTATACATGGTTGATTCTTGACCTAACAGACAATAAGTAAAGAACAATGCAATAATACAAATAACTTGTAAACAATCTTGATGGACAAGTTCAGTTTACGATCCAGATATGGATAACAAGAAACAATTGACAATATGAATAATGCAAGAACAAATGGCAGAAACTATATAAAGATATATATATAAATATAATCAAGTATGTAGCATTGAGACACGTTGTTTTCTAATGTATTTGATTTATTGATGTATAAACAAATACAAGGATTGTTGCGGAACAAAGATAAACACCAAAGTGTAAGTATCTAAACAATCCTGAAATACAAGTGATCTAATTGACTTGGAAATACTCGTAAGTTTACTTAGAGTATATCTCACAAGTTGCAATGCAAAGTTTCAAGCATTTTGCAAGTTGTGAGAAGACTTTGTATTTATAGACCAAGTCCATGATGATGTGGACAAGATCGTACAAATGTGGTTGTGAGCATTTAAGGAATTAAACCATAATTCCTTACATGCTGCACTTGGAAGAGTATATAAGTCACTTGATGTGACTTATAGTACTAGGTTCCAAGCCTATACTTTGTACCTTTTGTTAATAGATAAATCTATTAACCGGATAAAGGTGTAAAGTAAAAGTCTTCCTCGTAATCAGTGTAAAGTGTTGTAAATACTTTACACTGAGATGCTTCAGTCTTCGATCTGGTAGAATCACTCTGATGCTCGCTTCTGAGGTGATTCTCTTCTTCATACTTCAGTCTTTGACTTCAGAATGAATGCTTCAGTCTTCGATCTGGTAGAATCACTCTGATGCTCGCTTCTGAGGTGATTCTCTTCTTCATACTTCAGTCTTTGACTTCAGAATGAATGCTTCAGTCTTCGATCTGGTAGAATCACTCTGATGCTCGCTTCTGAGGTGATTCTCTTCTTCATACTTCAGTCTTTGACTTCAGAATGAATGCTTCAGTCTTCGATCTGGTAGAATCACTCTGATGCTCGCTTCTGAGGTGATTCTCTTCTTCATACTTCAGTCTTTGACTTCAGAATGAATGCTTCAGTCTTCGATCTGGTAGAATCACTCTGATGCTCGCTTCTGAGGTGATTCTCTTCTTCATACTTCAGTCTTTGACTTCAGAATGAATGCTTCAGTCTTCGATCTGGTAGAATCACTCTGATGCTCGCTTCTGAGGTGATTCTCTTCTTCATACTTCAGTCTTTGACTTCAATGAATGCTTCAGACTTGGTCAGTTCTCAACTGGAGGAAGTCTTCAGTTGCGTTAACTGTACGGTGCAACTGGACTTCAATATATTTCTCGACAAATCTTCTTGGTCACCAGTTTACTGGTCACCAGATGCAACTGGTGAACTGGTCAGTGTGAACTGGTGACTGGCCAGTTCCAGGTGAACTGGTCCTAACAAATTCCCCCTATTTGTCTAGAAATATAGTCTAAGTCTTTTCTAGTTTTTGTATCTGTACAAGTGTGAACTGGAAGGACTTGTTCGATTTAAATCTATTTAAGTTATCTAAGGCATTTTTATAGATCAATAAATGCCTTAGGTTTTTCTTTTAGTTTTGTTAGATTTTAATCTTTTATCTACCTTGTGGTTACAAACTGGTAACTTCTTTTATACAAGGGAATGAAATTTATACAAGTTACAGAATGTAAATACAAAATACAAGTAGATAAACTGAAGAAAGAACTAATGTGATGGCCCTTCGCCAGTTCTTCTTCTCTTGGTCACCAAAGAAATAGGTTGAGTGTCTTCAGGGTCAATATTCAGCCTTTGTTCCAGATTCTCTTTGTGTTGAATCTTGCCCTTTAAGAAGTTTACCCATGCCTTCTCAAACCTATTCTTTTGTGCCTTAGCATCAAGCACATTCACCATCTCGACCCATTCGCTGAACCCATATTGTAACACACCAGGGTCATCAGTTTTCACCAGTGGTCCACCATCATACTTGACTTCCACCTGAAAGACCTTGGTGCCTGGTTTAATTGTAACATTGACACTATTAATAGTACCACCATGTCTTCTGGTTGACATGATCTGGGAGTAGTAATTTCTTGCTTCAGTTTCATTTGTGATTTTAATACTCCCAGCACCAGCAGCCAGTACAGCGGACTTAATGTCTTCATTTGAAACCTCGCCAGTTGGTTCAACGAATGTACTTAGGTCAGCATCTCTTGCATGTTTGCTCAGTGGTCTTCTTGGTTGTGGAATCCTTCTTCTTGGTGGATTCAAAACATCCTTCACAACCTTTTTGACATTAGCAATTCTTTTCAGAATCCCACTGGCCCTCATTTGCTTAGCCTTCTCCACTGAAATGTTAAGACTTCTGGCATCAAACTCTGCCTCATCCTCTTGATAGTGTCTGTCCAGTTCAACATCTAGCATTTCATTTAACTGGGCAACTATCCTAGGATCATTCTTGATTCTGAGATACTCCTCCTTAGTGATACCTAGTAGATTTGCATCACTCATATCCAGCAACTTATCTGAGCAAGATGTGCCCTGACCTCAACTTGGTTTCTTTGTTTCATTTTCTTCCTTTCTTTGATGTCATTTCCAAGTCTAGCCAGTTTCCTACTATCACTATCTGAAACTGGAGGGAGTATATGTCAGCATTTCCAGTTTCCAACATTTCTTCAGTGGCCGGCTGGGCAGATGCTTCAACAGCCAATCCTTTACCCTTGTCCAACACAACATTCCCCCTATCTCCATCACCACCAGATCCACTAACCCTTTGCTCACCAGCTTCAGTACTGGTAGCCACAACAATCTCTCTTCCAGTTGGAGTCCTTTCAGGTGCAACTGGTGCATGAACTTGGCTTCTTTCCCCCTTGGCAGTCTCTAGACCTGCCCTAATACTTTCCCATTCAGAGGGGTGAGATGGCAACCGGTCAAGAGGCTGCCATGATTGTAAGTTCTTGCACTCTTTGAAGATGCCACACATCATCCTGAAGGACCTCCAAAGATGGTTCGTCTCCTTAGACTGGGTCAAGACATTTGCAACAACTTGGTCTTGACCAGTTTTTTTCATTAAGTATCTTGGAATCTTCATCCAATCCGGAGACAACCTTATCCTTAACCTCATTATCCATCCTCTTCATATTCTCTACTTCAGTGGTCAGTTTATTCAATGATTCAGTGTGTAGAGATACTTGGGTGTTCAAACTTTCTATGCTGCCTCAACTGGTTGATCTCACTGGTAAGTGGGGCCAGATCACCCTGAGGAGTGGCCAGCTTGGTGATCTCAGACATCACCCTTTCAACAATTGTCTTCTCTCTAGCACCCAACGTATCCTCTATCTTCTGACCAACTGAAGACATCAACTGCTCTCCAAGGCCAGTTACATCGAGGCCAGGTCTTTCAAGCAATTCCTTGACCTGCCTTTCAATCTCTCTCAAATCAACCTCTGAAGTTCTGACAGTGTTTCCTAGCAGGTTGGAGATTGAACTGGTGACCTTGGAGTGAGTTAGGTCAAAGGCTTCCTTTAGAGTACCAGCCAGATGATTGCAGCCAGTGACCAACTCATTCAATTTTCCAAACACCA
>CM067167.1:211415642-211419256 GCA_034093135.1 Erigeron breviscapus | reverse complement strand
AAATCATAAATCAACAAGACCGCAAGTACACAATACGTATGCTTCAACCTAGCAATAGTTCACAATTTACACATATAAGGTCATCAAGCTCAATTATCTCAAACACAAGGCTAACAAGCCATACATTACTACCTTTACTAGCATTTCAATGCCCAACCCAACCTTTACAATCTTATAATAATCTTGGGTTGGTTCACATAACATGTACTTCTTATATCATTTTCAATTGGCCAAGAGTTACTTTCATATCAAAATCGTCATTTTCATATTTGACCAAGCAGACTTCAAACAATCATAACTCAAGTTCTACTTACTCTTTTAACATGATTCCAGTGGCCAAGTTTACATGACACATATACCTACCTTTTATCTTTAGTGACCAATATGTGAATTGTCCTTCAAAGGTGACTTCTGGTCGTTTTAAAAACCAAAACTGCTGCTGTTAAACAGCTTTGACCTTACTGACTTCAAATGACCATAACTTGAGTTCTACACAATATTTTGACCTCATTCCAGTGGCCACCTCTTCTTAACACAATTTAGCACATTTTATCTTCAGTGACCAAGACATGAATTTACTCATAAGAATGTGTTTTACTCGTTTTAATAACAGACGTAAAAATCAGTTTTGCTGAAAGATCAGCATGACGACCCTGAATTCAAAAATTCATAACTGGAGTTCTACTTCGTATTTTCAACCCATTCCAGTGGCAAAATTTAACTAACACAATAAGCTACATTTTCTTTTTAGGACTCAACAAGTGAAAACTTTGACATGGGGGTGTTTAACTCGTTTTAAGATCAGGGTCAGAATCTGTCCAACTAATTCTCACTATCATTCAACAAAATCTATCATGCAACCCAATTAAAACCCTAAATTTGATTAAATTACAAGAACCCTAACTTGTATAGAAGCAATTTAACTTAATTCAATAAAACCCCCAATTTCCCAAATAAAATTGATTGCATGAACCCTAATCCTTAAAGAAATCAAGAATTGGAAATTAGGTCATGAAGATTGTTACCTCAAGAACTCAAGGAATTAGACTTTGTATTAAAATTTCTTCTTTCTCCCTTTTCCTTCTCTTGAATTAGGCCAGCCCCTCAACCAAACATAAACCCTAGCTTTTTAATTTTTATGATTGAAGATTATTATTTCAATCTTAAAGGAATTCTTGAATTGTATAAAAGAATTAGATTTGATTTGGATGGAAAGAGAAGAAGAATCAAGAAGTGTTTTGAAGGTGTAATGGAATGGTTAGTAACAGAGGAAAAACCATGGCTGGCACCATCTTGTTATGCCACGACCCAACTCACATTTTGGTGGGTATAATACCCGCTATCCGCTAAAGTTCCAACTAATTTAGCCCCTTATTCCAAAATAAAATGCTAGGAAATTATTTTAAGGTCAAAACTATTAGTAAGGTTAATTTTCATTGGCCTAAAAATTTTAGGATGTTACAAAAGTTTTTCGCTAATATATGGTCAGGATTTTGAGCGGACTGTTACGGAGTTTTTTCTCCTATTAGGTATTGGATGAGGGGGCTCTCGAACTTGGATCCAGTTAAGAGAACATAGTCTATACACTTTGATGTGATATTCGATTCGTACCTATCAAAATGAAAATGGAATTTAGAAATTTTCTATACTAACCTGTTATGAGAAATAAGAAATTTTAAAATTTATTCCATCAAATTCTTATAAATTTTGATAAACGATTCGTACCCATTAATATTATACTTTCAAATCTATACTATAGTTTATTTGACACTAATAAACTGTAAACCCTGCCTATAAGTAAAGTGAGTCGTTGCATACATGTCTATTTGAATAACCTATCAATTTTGTTATGCTCGTAGGGTTTTTTTTTTTCAAACTTATTTACTAAACAAAAGTTATTTGAGCAAATAAGAAACAAGTATGTTATCTTATATGAATGAAAAAATAAAAACAATAGTGTTTGGGTGGTAAAAAACTAAAGTATTAAAGAGTGGCATTAAAAGCTCGAGAAACGTAAGGTCTTAAACCTGGAAATCCATTAAAGTTTGAATCTCACTTCTTACATTTATAGGAGTGGATTATTTGAGGGTTTTCGGGAATCCTGAGTTTCATCTCAGACATGTGTGGTTCGACCTCTTCATACTATCCAGTTGGATGTCACTATAATGTCTCGAATACTAACTATTAAGTATTAACTCGTTGTTTACAAAAAGTAAAATAAAATCAAGAAACGGTAAATGTTGTGGTGTAAAAAGCTCCGGTGGGTCACTATCGTAATCATTTTCGTTGACATCTGTTAGATAAATTCGAGGCGGATATCAAGATGTAAGTTTTTTTTTTTTTTTTTTTTTTTTTTTTTTTTTTTTTTTTTTTTTTTTTTTTTTTTTTTTTTTTTTTTTTTTTTTTTTTTTTTTTTTTTTTTTTTTTTTTTTTTTTTTTTTTTTTTTTTTTTTTTTTTTTTTTTTTTTTTTTTTTTTTTTTTTTTTTTTTTTTTTTTTTTTTTTTTTTTTTTTTTTTTTTTTTTTTTTTTTTTTTTTTTTTTTTTTTTTTTTTTTTTTTTTTTTTTTTTTTTTTTTTTTTTTTTTTTTTTTTTTTTTTTTTTTTTTTTTTTTTTTTTTTTTTTTTTTTTTTTTTTTTTTTTTTTTTTTTTTTTTTTTTTTTTTTTTTTTTTTTTTTTTTTTTTTTTTTTTTTTTTTTTTTTTTTTTTTTTTTTTTTTTTTTTTTTTTTTTTTTTTTTTTTTTTTTTTTTTTTTTTTTTTTTTTTTTTTTTTTTTTTTTTTTTTTTTTTTTTTTTTTTTTTTTTTTTTTTTTTTTTTTTTTTTTTTTTTTTTTTTTTTTTTTTTTTTTTTTTTTTTTTTTTTTTTTTTTTTTTTTTTTTTTTTTTTTTTTTTTTTTTTTTTTTTTTTTTTTTTTTTTTTTTTTTTTTTTTTTTTTTTTTTTTTTTTTTTTTTTTTTTTTTTTTTTTTTTTTTTTTTTTTTTTTTTTTTTTTTTTTTTTTTTTTTTTTTTTTTTTTTTTTTTTTTTTTTTTTTTTTTTTTTTTTTTTTTTTTTTTTGTTTTTTTTTTTCAAACTTATTTACTAAACAAAAGTTATTTGAGCAAATAAGAAACAAGTATGTTATCTTATATGAATGAAAAAATAAAAACAATAGTGTTTGGGTGGTAAAAAACTAAAGTATTAAAGAGTGGCATTAAAAGCTCGAGAAACGTAAGGTCTTAAACCTGGAAATCCATTAAAGTTTGAATCTCACTTCTTACATTTATAGGAGTGGATTATTTGAGGGTTTTCGGGAATCCTGAGTTTCATCTCAGACATGTGTGGTTCGACCTCTTCATACTATCCAGTTGGATGTCACTATAATGTCTCGAATACTAACTATTAAGTATTAACTCGTTGTTTACAAAAAGTAAAATAAAATCAAGAAACGGTAAATGTTGTGGTGTAAAAAGCTCCGGTGGGTCACTATCGTAATCATTTTCGTTGACATCTGTTAGATAAATTCGAGGCGGATATCAAGATGTAACGATATACTAACTTTCAAAAAAAATAGAAAGTGATATGTACAAAGAAATATAAAAAAATTAAATTAATAAAATAAATTTTTATTTGTCAAA
>CM067167.1:211403142-211410642 GCA_034093135.1 Erigeron breviscapus | reverse complement strand
TGCACATTTCCAGCTTCCAAGGCACCTTGCGTGGGCCGTTCCAATGATCGGATTGCAAGAGAAGATTGGAGAAGAGTGGAAGAAGAAAGAAAAGAAAGGGACTGCAGGGTTATTGGCAGAGATTCAAGGTATGGAGAAAGTGGCTCAAAATCTTGTTGACTTTGCAGACGGGTTTGAGTTCCCGATGGGGACTGACAAGGCGGATGAAGTGGCGGCACAGGTGGCAGAGCTGGCGGAGATATGCCGGAAAATAGAGGTTGGGTTAGGGCCATTGCAGTTGCAAGTTAGGGAATTGTTTCATAGGATGGTGAGAAGCAGGGCTGAGGTGCTTGATCTCATGGATCAAGTTGGTAAAATTACCACCTCTGTTATTTACTAAAGTTTCATGTGGTTTGTAAATTTGTCTTTTTAGATGCACATAGGTTTTTTTTAATTATTATTATTATTTCTTCAAAAAATTTATTAATCCTTAAGGCAAATGACAAAAGAGACACAATTTTACCAGGAGTTTATAAAAGGATTTTGCTCCTTTTGTTTTTGGATATTGAATCAGTTCTTTTGCTGATATAATTTTGATTACAGCCAGTTTGTTTTTCATTTATGAGTTTTTGTTATAGTAACTAAAACTAACACACTAAATACGATTGCTGCTCACTCTTTAATTTATTTAGCGTCACACTAGTCTTTAACTTTAGCATCATACTATAACACTTGTTAAGTGTCAAATTGGGACCCATGACAAAATAAAATATATATCGAAATGGCATGTGCTTCCTTTGTTGAAACAAGGACAAATGGTTTGATTAGAGAGTCTATGTGATTAGAATTAGCAAAGTCATAGGAAAAAATTATCTCTAAGGTTCGAGTTTAGTCGATTATGGATTAATCCATATTCAATTGATTGATATGAGGTTTTTAGAGTATTTGAGTCTGAACAATGAATGCAGTGATTTTGTTGGTAGTCTCATATAGTATTTTGCTAAAACCTCCGCCAAGGTGGCCTGGTGGTTATGAGCCATGTTTCCTCACAATTGGAACAGCTTTGGGTAGCTAGGTAGCCTGAGCCCATCTGTTCATATAATATTATGCCCATAGAGTCACAGTTGTGACACCAATCAATTTGAACATGACTACAAATAGTCCATACAGTTTATCACGTCTATATATTTCAGAGCTTATATTGAGAATAAAACCGAAAAGAAACTGATACCAGCAAGGCAAGCTACTTATGTGTATCGAACCAAGTCGGTCGGTAAGTCCATATGTTAACCACAAGTTCATCGTGTACTTCCCAAGGTATATATATTATACATCGGCTGCCTATTCTAAGTCCAGAAACCATTCACATGAACCACAAGATCAGCAAATTAATTGTTCTGCACTACCTGACCCATAAGGTATTATTATTAGCTTAAAACTTAAAAGTGTGCGGGTTCCAACTTAAGTTTTAAGCTAATCATTAACATCTAACACTTGACGTTCTAAAAAAAAAGTTACGAAGCCATTAACATCTAACATTTCCATCCAAATCCCTCCTTAAAGTAATTCAGTGCATGCTGAAGTGATTGTGCGCCTTCTTTGCTAAACATATGTGTTGGCATGTGATCACGTTATAATAAACGCATGTCCGGAAATAATTTAAGCATACGGGGTCACACGAAATGACACGGTAACTCTATATTATTAATTAGTATATTAAAGTAATATATTAATTAATATAATCACGAAATGATTAATAAATAATGTTAAATGTTTAATATATATTTATTAATTAAAAGAGGTGGCTTAAAGTGTAAATTAGGAGTTTCCTAATTGTATAATGAAAGGGGGGGGACCGAAAGTTTTAGAGGGTTTCCTAATCCTCTACAAACTTGGTCACCAAGTAATAAACCCTTTTATTAAAAGCCTATAAACAGAGATCAATAGTTAAGGGTTTTTCATAAGTTCACAAGGTAAAACCCTAACTAAAATACTCTCCTCTCTCCTCTTTCTTTGTTCGATCGGCCGAAGGGAAAAACCCATAGGGTTTTGGGTTTTAGGGTTCGACATTTAGAGGGTTTAAACAAAGGGTTGTTGATCGTGATTTGGGTACTAGCATACGGTATAGGGGTGTCTAGTGTGCGATCGTAGAGGGGTTTTACTTTAAACCCTAAATAATAATAAGCTTATTATTAATAATATTATTGGAAGCTTTGCTAAAAGGTACACGTTTCGATTCTCTCTTTGTTAATTAATATGATTGCATATTCGATTCTTCCGTTGCGCTTATGTGAATATTTATGTGATATTTGTTCATACATTCTAACAGTGGTATCAGAGCCACATATGTGATCTATTAATTACAAAGATCAAAACTTGAAGGGGGGTTAAGGGTTGGTTTGTTTTTAATTAATTGTTAAATAATTAAAAGTTGTTTTCTTAATTTTTTTAATTAAAATCGACATTAATTAAATAAAAATTAGGGTTTTTTGTTTAATTAATTTAACCTAATTCAATGGAAGATTGAAACCCTCTAAGCAAGTTTTGAGTTTGTGAATTGACATGATTTATTTGATATAAATTGCATGTTTGTGTATCTTGATTATTTAAGGTTGTTAAATAAAAGTAAAATCACAAGAAATTCATGCAAAATTACTTGTGATTGTTACTTGGATATTTAGTTATCAATAGCAAAGCATAATGGTCCAATAATTAGGGTTAATTATTAGATAATTGTGTGACTATGTGAATTTTTCGTGTGATTTTTCTGGTTTGCGACAGTTCACTAAAAAATTCATATCTTTTAATCTGTAATGAGTTAGAAGTTGTCCTTTGGACAGTAGGTGATAAACACATAGGGATACAACTTTGTAGTTCTGGTCAAAGCTTGAATCTGACCAGAAGCAGGTATAAACAGGTCGTGAAGCTACTGGAAATTTCCAGTCAGCATGTTTATGTGAATTACTTGTTAATTAAGTTGTTTAAAGGCTTACGCAATCATGGTAACTTGATGTATGTGGTTCTCTTTTTCGGAAGGGGGAGCTGACATTAGACATATGCATGAACCATAGTGACCATGTTTAGGTGGCCCACCTTAACTTGTTGCATGATTAATTAGTTCGGAAATTAGTAAGTTTATTAATTTTTGCGTAATTTATTGAGGTATAAAGGTGATGCAAAAATTGTTTCATTGGAAAATATAAACTTGAGTAAGAACTATCGAAATAGAGATTTCTTAATAAAATTGGAGTCTTACAACCTTGAGATACACCGGCTCACCCATTTGAACAAACTCTAAGAGAGGTATAAGTCGGAGTGCGTTAGCCTCCTAAAAGGGCGGGTTTTTTAATTGCGTTCATCGCAAACCTTTGCTCTTGCGCTTCTTTGTGCGTTCAAATGGAGCTACCGAGCTCTCTTGTGTTGTTAAGGCTATAAAAATGATTTTATTAAATATTATGTTATGAAGATTTGCATGAGTTTTCATACATAAACTTTTGATTCACATCAAATGCATTACCCATTTAAAGTTAAGTCATTGCCACCCACTTTGCTAAGAACACTTGCCAGTGCTTTTCGCTCCTACGTGAGACCGTAGGCGAATTGTATCTCTTCTAGGTAGATTACCACTCCACCGTGAGACCGGTGGTGGACTATTTACATGTTCTTAATGGGCGACTTAAAGCGAGTTAAGAGGTGAGATCCTTGACCCGTGGCATAAGATGGAACAAAACATGTTTACAAAACACTTAACACCCCTTTAAAGTGTTGTTGTAAGTTCCATAACTCTAGGAATTGCATGAATGCAATTATTGATCGTCGATTACCTTTTGAGTACCGTCATTTCTAGCTGATCAACAGATGAAATGATTGTATGTCAATTGGATCCTAGCCTTAATGAAATTAGTTGTTAAATGAATTTAACAAGGGTAAATTACATTTCTTAAGGGTGATTATCGAAAATACCGATAATTGAACTTTTGTTTGTTTTAGAGATGGCAACAACAAATCCTTCTCAAAACATACACCAATCGGCTTTTAGGTCGATGCTAGAAAGAGAAAAACTTTCTGGACCAAACTTCAATGACTGGTTTCGTCAGTTGAAAATTGTTCTAAGAGCGGAAAAGAAATATCAAGTCCTTGAAGAGCAGACACGCGTTGTTCCGGGGGCCAATGCTATGACTGTAGTGTTGGCTGCAAATAATGATGTGAATGATAGACAAAACGAGGTTACTTGTTTGTATGATATGATCAGTGAGCTTAAGTCTATCTATGGGAAACAAGCTAAAGTGAAAGTGTTTGAACTAGTTGAATCACTTCATAGCTTGAAACACGAGCAAGGAACACCGGTTAGTCCTCATGTACTCAAGATGAAAAGGTACTTTGAGCAATTGGAAAGGTTGAACTATGCTTATCCTTCGCCTATTACTATTGGCATGATCCTAAAGTCTCTTTCATGGGATTTTGAGGAGTTTGTGTGCAATTATAATATGCATAGCATGAGTAAAACCATAGCTGAACTTCATGCCATGTTGATTGAGTATGAGAAAAGGCTTCCAAAGAAATCTGCTACACCCTAAGTTCTAATGATCAAAGGGGGAAAGGTTCAGAAAGCAATACAACCGTAAGCTAAGGGCAAGAACTTTGGTAAGGGAAAACAAGGTGAGTATCTAGCTGAGTTGAACTAGAAGAAGAAGCAAGTTGGTTTAACCAGTTCTTCAAGTATCTTCTAAAATTGAATTATAAGTGTTGATATGATTAAAATGACAATTCAAATAGCAAAAGAGTCAAGTTTAACTTGGACTTTACCTATCTTTGACATTGTCATCTTGTTTAGAAACGCATTGAAAGTCTTTAAAGAGAAGGGATCTTACAATCAAATGATGAATCATTTGATGAATGCGTGTCTTTAGCATTATCGTTGTCAAGAAGCACATTGAAAGACTTCAACTTGAAAGGATCTTACAATCAAATGATGAATCATTTGATAAATGTGTGTTTTGGCATTGTTGTTAGCAAGAAACGCATACTTCAAATGTGAAGAAATCTTAAAATCAAATGATGAATCATTTGAAAAATGCGTGTCTTGTGTTTACGGCAAGATGACAAGAAAAAACTTTTCCGCATTAAATGGAAAGGGCTAAAGAGCTACTTGGACTAATACATACCGATGTATGTGGCCCATTTAGACATATGTCAAGAAAGGTGGCAGCTACTTCATCATTTTTATGAATGATTTCAGTCATTATGGTTATGTTTACTTGCTTAAACATAAACATGAAGTCTTCGAAAAATTCAAAGAATTTATATGAAGTATAAAATCAACTCGGTAAAACCATCAAGAATCTTCGTTCGAATCGAGATGGAAAATTCTTAAGCCAAAAGTTTAAGGATCATCTAAAAGCTTGAGGATTTATCCAACAAGCTTACTCCTATATAATGGTATATTTGAGAGGAGAAATCGAACCTTGTTAAACATGGTTAGATTAAATGATGAACCTTAAGACTCTCCCATTTCGTTTTGGGATTATGCCCTAGAGACTGCTGTTCGCATTCTCAATATGGTTCCAACCAAGAAGGTTGACAAGACACCGCATGAATTGTGGCATGGGAGTGTGCCCAAATTGTCTTACTTAAAGGTCTGGGGTTGTGAAGCACTCGTGAAACAAGATACACCTGACAAACTCGAATCTAGATCTGTTAAGTGCATCTTTGTAGGATACCCAAAGGAAACAATGGGTTACTACTTCTACTTTCTACCGAAAACACTGTTAAGGTATCTCGATTTGCTGAGTTCCTTGAAAGGAAACTCATATCTCAAGAAGACAGTGGGAGGATTGTTGAACTTGATGAGGCTCAAGAAGATGTGTCAACTTCTGAAAATACTAGCAATCATCAACTTGGGGGGGGGGAATGTTCAAAGAGATGAATCTCAAGATGAACTTCAAGTTGAAGATGAAGCGATTCCAATTCGTAGGTCCTCAAGGACAATACGTGCTCGTGAAAAATTAAATCTTATGGTTGAGTTTGAAGAACACGTATTAGGAGACTTAAATGAACCTCCTAATTTCAAAGCTGCATTATCAGATCAAGAATCTGACAAATGGCTTGAAGCTGCGAATGTGGAAATGAAATCCATGAAAGATTATCAAGTCTGGAGCTTGGTTGATCTTCCACCAAATGGTAGAACTGTTGGGTGTAAATGGATCTTCAAGAAGAAGACCGACATGGATGGAAATGTACACACCTATAAAGCTCGTCTTGTGGGGAAAGGCTATACTCAACTTTATGGAGTTGATTATGAGGAGACCTTTTCTCCCGTTTCGGACATTAGAGCTATTAGGATCATCTTAGCCATAGCGGCGTACTATGACTATGAGATATGGCAAATGGATGTCAAAACCGCTTTCTTGAATAGTTTTCTAGACGAGAAAGTCTATATGGTACAACCAGAAGGTTTTGTCGATCCAAAACATCCCGACAAAGTGTGCAAACTTCAAAGGTCCATTTATGGATTGAAGCAAGCATCAAGAAGTTGGAATAAAAGGTTTGATGAGGAAATCAAAAAGTTTGGTTTTGCTCAAAATCCTGATGAGCCATGTGTATATCGCAAAGCTAGTGGGAGTAATGTTATTTTCCTTGTCTTGTATGTAGATGACATATTGATAATAGGAAATCACATTCCAATGTTGAAGGAGGTTAAATCTCATCTTGGAAAGTGTTTCGCTATGAAAGACTTGGGAGAAGCGACATTTATTCTTGGAATCAAGATCTATAGAGATAGAAGTAAACGGTTGATTGGATTAAGTCAAAGTGCTTATATAGATAAGATCTTGAAGCGATTCAAGATGGAAAATTCTAAGCGTGGTTTTATACCGATGCAAGAAGGACTTAATTTATCTAGCAAGAACGGTGCTTCTACACCTGAAGAGGTGGAGCGTATGAAAAGAATTCCTTATGCTTCGGCTGTGGGATCTATCATGTATGCGGTAAGATGCACTAGACTTGATGTTGCGTTCGCGCAAAATATTGTTAGCCGCTATCAGCAAAATCCTGGAGAGGATCATTGGACTGCTGTAAAGAACATTCTTAAGTACATGCGTGCTACTAAAGAATTACTCTTGGTGTATGGAGGAAATCCCGATGCAGAACTAAAAGTTACTGGATACTGTGATGCTGGATTTCAGACTGATAAAGATGATACAAAATCTCAGTCAGGATATGTCTTCGTTTTAAATGGAGGTGCAGTAGATTGGAAGAGCAAGAAACAATCTACAGTTGCTATGTCTACTACAGAGTCTGAGTATATTGCTGATGTGCAATATCTAGTCTTAAATTTATAACACGAATTACCTAGTTACTGTCTACTACACACTTGCGGGCAGTGTACCCGATCGTATGCAATATAGTTGACTTGGCAAATCCGAGGTCGAACACAAGGACTTATTTTAGCAATTGTTTAAATTGAGTAATTCAGAAAATTGGGTTTTGTGACCGAATTGTCACTTTGCAAGAAGTTAGCCA
>CM067167.1:211312064-211402142 GCA_034093135.1 Erigeron breviscapus | reverse complement strand
ACTTTTTGTACAATCAATATTTATGCCTAACCTTCCAGCATTGTAGGAGTCCAGAGTACCCATATTTGCCATCTCCCTTTGATGGGCCAGCAGTTCATCCTTTTGATTTCTTTTAAAAATCTCTATCATTATGCATTCTTGCTCTAACTTCCTTGAAGTTTCATTATCAACATCTTCAGTTTGCTCTTCCTCTTCACCAGACACAACTTTTTCCTTTCCTTTAAAAACCTTCAGTGTAGTAGGAATATCTGGGAAGGTTTCAAACTGGGGCTCACTGGCTTCAGTACTAGCAGCCTCTTCAGTAAGCCCGGCTTCAGTTCCATATGCTCTTTGTGATTTAGTAAGCCTGGCTTCAGTGCCATATGCTCTTTGTGATTCAGTGCCTTATCTTAGCTTAAAATGTCTTAAACTAGCAATATATACTCATTTGTTCAATATACAGTTTAACTAGTAGATATGAAATTTGACAATTGTCACAGTACCTACCCGTTAGATGGAATTTCGTCCCGAAATTTAAAGTGGAACGTCGTTTGGTATTGGTGTCGGAAATAGATGAGGATATTTCTTCTTCATCTGATCTTCTCGTTCCCATGTAAATTCATGGCCTCTCTTGGATTCCCACCTAACTTTAACTATTGGAATCCGACTATGTTTCAACTGTTTAACCTCACGGTCCATAACTTCCACTGGTTTTTCAATGAATTGAAGTTGGTTGTTGACTTGTATTTCATCAAAAGGTATGACTACATTCTCTTCTGACAGACACTTCTTTAAATTAGACACATGAAAGACGTCGTGAACACTACTCATCTCCTGAGGTAGTTTCAAACGGTAAGCAACTGGACCGATAAATGGAACGCGAATATTAATAATAGTACTATTGGGTTGACACCCCTATCCGGGTTAGTAGCGCTAACCGGGACAACGGATAATTAATATTTGAACTTATTCGTGATTGCGTTGAGCATTAGCATCACATGAGGGGTATTATACATGAATTGTATGGTTAAGGTATTCGGTTTCCAAGGTATAAGCATGTGATAAACTTGGTTGAACTAACCATGGTTGATTGATATTCGTGTGCACACGATATCTTCTATAAATCTTGTGATCCAAAGGTAAATCCTTATTATAAACTCTATGAGCTCACCAACTTTTTGTTGACGAAACTTTAAAACGTGTATTTCTCAGGTGCTTGAGCTGATTGATGCATTTATTTGATGCATATCTTGGAGTCATCACACACTTTGAAATAAAGCATTTGAGATGCATTTAGTTGTTACTATTTTCCCTATGTAAACGAAAGGATTTCTTATGTAATATATTTCCTTGTAACAACAAAGATTTGATGTATAAAAGTTTTCTCAAAACGTCTCATTTAGAGGGCGTTTATTATAATTTGTGTGTTATGATTTCCATTATTGTTCACCCCTGTCTTCCGCATTTTGGGGGTGTGACATCGACGATCACCCAAATCATATCATGACCCTCCTTCGTTCTAGGTAGTTTTGTAATGAAATCCATAGTCACACATCCCACTTCCATTCAGGAATTTCTGGTTGTCTGAGTAATCCAGCAGGCTTTTGATGTTCCGCTTTCACCTGTAGACACGTCAAGCATCGACTTACAAACTCAGCAACATCTTTCTTCATGCCAGGCCACCAATATAACTCACGCAAGTCATAGTACATCTTGTCGGTGCCCGGATGTACCGAATACATTGAATTATGAGCTTCGTTCATAATTAATGTCCGTAAATCACCAGTGAAAGGAATCCCATAGTATATCCACGAAATACAATCCACCATCGTCCATTTTATCTAAATGTTGTTCCATACCTCGCAATTCTTTATTGAGAAGTTCTTCATCGCCAACAACCCCTGTCTGTGCTTCTTTGATCTGGTCTCTAACACTTCTTTGCACTGTAATGCTCATCACACGTACTCGTCTAGGCTTAACCCCTTTGCTTACGTCTCAGCGTGTCAGCCACTACATTAGCTTTTCTAGTGTGATAACGAATGTCACAATTGTAATCACTAAGTAACTCAAGCCATTTCCTTTGCCTCATATTCAAATCTTGTTGCGTGAAGATATGCTGCACCCTTTTGTGGTCCGTATAGTTTACACACTTGGTTCCATACAAATAATGCCTCCAACACTTTAATGCAAAGACCACTGCCCCTAATTCCAAGTCATGAGTTGTGTAGTCCTTCTCATGGACCTTCAGTTGTCGCGAAGCGTACACGATCACTTTGCCCCTTTGCATGAGTACACAACCTAATCTTTGACCCGATGCATTGCAGTATACTACAAAGTCATCAGATCCTTCAGGCAGACTCAAAATCGGCGCATTACATAACCTATCCTTTAAATTCTGAAATGCTTCTTCTTGTTTCTCGCCCCAAACATACGGTCTGTCTTTCTGCGTCAATTGCGTTAGCGGCAACGTAATCTTAGAAAATTTTTCAATGAACTATCTATAATAACTCGCCAGACCAAGGAACTGTCTAACCTTAGTCGGCGTCTCTGACGTTCTCCAATTCTTAACCGAATTAACCTTGCTAGGATCTACATGTATTCCATCCTTGCTCACAACATGTCTCAAAAAGTATACCTCATTCAGCCAGAATTCACATTTAGAGAACTTTCCATACAGTTTTTCTTTCCTCAACAATTCTAGTACTTTTCTCAAGTGTTCAGTATGTTCCTCTTTTGTCTTTGAGTAATTCAGAATGCCGTCGATAAACACAATAACAAAACTTGTCCAAATACGGTCGGCACACTCTATTCGTCAAGTCCATGCATACTGCCGGAGCGTTAGTTAATCCAAAGGGCATCACTGTAAATTCAAATTGTCCATATCTCGTCCTAAAAGCGGTTTTTGGTATGTCGTCCTCATGTACACATAATTGATGATACCCTGAACGTAATGTCAATCTTGTCCTTACGAATTTAACTTTAAGTTCGTATGAAGTAACATAAGTTCGTTTAGCACACTTGGTCGTTAATGCACACTTGAACCCTAATCGTACAATTGGTCCATAACAACGTTAGCACTTGATTAAATACATTTGAGGCTGTTCATTACTACTTAAGCTAGATCCCGGTTCGATCTAAATCGAAGTACAAAGTGCAAACCCTAATTAAAGTATCAATAAGACACGTTCTAGTTCGATCATCAGAGTACGAGTTCTATAATCAATCAAACTAAGTTCTAAAGACTTAAGTTCATTCAAGATCATTTAAATCCGTTCAATCTATCTTCGTTTTGACCTTCAAACGAAGATTAACTTCGTTAGTTCTGTCCTTACGAATTTAACTTTAAGTTCGTATGAAGTAACATAAGTTCGTTTAGCACACTTGGTCGTTAATGCACACTTGAACCCTAATCGTACAATTGGTCCATAACAACGTTAGCACTTGATTAAATACATTTGAGGCTGTTCATTACTACTTAAGCTAGATCCCGGTTCGATCTAAATCGAAGTACAAAGTGCAAACCCTAATTAAAGTATCAATAAGACACGTTCTAGTTCGATCATCAGAGTACGAGTTCTATAATCAATCAAACTAAGTTCTAAAGACTTAAGTTCATTCAAGATCATTTAAATCCGTTCAATCTATCTTCGTTTTGACCTTCAAACGAAGATTAACTTCGTTAGTTCTGTCCTTACGAATTTAACTTTAAGTTCGTATGAAGTAACATAAGTTCGTTTAGCACACTTGGTCGTTAATGCACACTTGAACCCTAATCGTACAATTGGTCCATAACAACGTTAGCACTTGATTAAATACATTTGAGGCTGTTCATTACTACTTAAGCTAGATCCCGGTTCGATCTAAATCGAAGTACAAAGTGCAAACCCTAATTAAAGTATCAATAAGACACGTTCTAGTTCGATCATCAGAGTACGAGTTCTATAATCAATCAAACTAAGTTCTAAAGACTTAAGTTCATTCAAGATCATTTAAATCCGTTCAATCTATCTTCGTTTTGACCTTCAAACGAAGATTAACTTCGTTAGTTCTGTCCTTACGAATTTAACTTTAAGTTCGTATGAAGTAACATAAGTTCGTTTAGCACACTTGGTCGTTAATGCACACTTGAACCCTAATCGTACAATTGGTCCATAACAACGTTAGCACTTGATTAAATACATTTGAGGCTGTTCATTACTACTTAAGCTAGATCCCGGTTCGATCTAAATCGAAGTACAAAGTGCAAACCCTAATTAAAGTATCAATAAGACACGTTCTAGTTCGATCATCAGAGTACGAGTTCTATAATCAATCAAACTAAGTTCTAAAGACTTAAGTTCATTAATTAAGACATGTTCAACTCTTTTAACACGATAAGTACTTAATTATGAGTTCAAAGACGTTCAGTTCAAGTCCAGTTCACGTACTTAAAGTTCATTTAAAACCCTTTTGAGTCAAAACGTTCAAAGATCTTTAAAGGACCAAATCATCAGTTCATCGAGGACATTTTGTGATTGAATAATCACATGTGCTAATATATGTACTTCTTTATGATCATTATGTGCTTAGGAATCCATCAAGACGTACTTGGATTTCGATAGATATACGTATCTATCTCTGTGCTTGTTCTTTGTGCTATTACTACTTGTGCTTGTACCAGATCACTGTGAGTTCACTTATTCCCCCTTTCGTACATTTTGTTCAAAGTTCTTTATCGGGGACTGAAAAGCATAAAAACTATTTTGTACTAAGTACTTATGTTCTTGAACTATTTTATGTACTACAATATGATCTTGAACTACTTATCATGAATTAACTACTTAAAAGTGTATTTAAGTCTTGAATGGGCAGGACCTTAAATACATGTATACGATTGTACTTGATCTTTACTATGTTCCAGTTCGTACATGTACTTGTTCAGTTCTTGTTCACTGCTATCAATTCATATCCCACAGTTCAGGGATTGAACCGTAGGTAATTATGGACAGCGCTGTTAGGGTAGGCCCACCCTCATTCTCCACAGTTCAGGAGAATGCATATTACTTGTTCTTGTTCTTGTCACTGTTCTGACATAGATCTTATTTGAAGTGCTTGAATTATATGAGCAGGTTATCACATTACAGATCAGTTCTGACCAATCGGTTTAGCAGTGTCAACTTATATCTAAAGTTCATTATACGTTCTTGTCCTGTTCATAATATTACAAAGTACCTTGGATTAACGTACAAAACTTACGATCTTGTTCTTATTGTACATATATATTTATATGTAAACTATAAAGTACTTTATGTGAATCTCACCAACTACTTTTGTAGTTGACCTTTGAACTTACATGCTTTTCAGGCTAGGTTAAGTAGACCGGGTTAGCATAGGAGTCTTCCTTCCTAAGTTCATCCTTTTGGCGATTGTTCGAGCGTACGAGAACAGGAGCTGTGAAGACTCTTCTTGCCATTTCAAGTTTTAGTTCTGTTCTTTAAAGACAATTGTTCTGTCTTATGAATACTGATCATTCTGAGTACATTTTATGTTCTGTAATAACTATCGTACTTTTGTTCTTTAAAGACAATTGTTCTGTCTTATGAATACTGATCATTCTGAGTACATTTTATGTTCTGTAATAACTATCGTACTTTTGTTCTTTATTAATGTTATTGGCTGTGTTGGAACTTGTACTATGTGCATGAGTGCTTGTCTGTGCATCCCGTATATTCCGCTTTAGCGGGGTGTTACAGTTGGTATCAGAGCCATGGTTATAGTGAACACCGAGCTTTTCTTAAGGAAAACTCGAGCTATAACTTGAATCCACTCTGAGGTGATTCCTGGTATGACCGGTTTGAGTAATACGTACTTTTTGTCCTAATTAGATGTAACCTGATCAACTACATCTAATTACGAATAAAGTACCTAGCACTCAAAGTGTGTTATTAAAGGCGTCATCCGTCTCTTAGAACTCTGTTAAGAACTTCGTACAATCTCGTTCTTCGATCATATCAGTTCTAGTTCACTCGTTCTCTTAAGACATACGTTCTAGTACTTCGATTATAGGCCTTAGAGCTTATACGACTATAGGTCCTTATCGTGCGACCGACGACTGTTCTTGTTCATATATTGTGCTAACGACGATCATTGTAAATGTACTACGTGCTTGGAGCTATAGACTTGTGCGAAACGTAATCGAGTTCATATTTCTATCTTAATAGGGGCATAAGGAAGAATGCCGCCTAAACGTGGACGAAGACCTAAGACTGCACCAGCCGTTGAACCACCTATCCAACCTGGTGTTGATGCGAACGTCAACTTTACCTTGGAAGACGTAGCGAACCTCATCACTGACCGCATGAATGCGATGATGCCAAATCTTGCTACTCAAATTGCTCAGATGCTGGAAATTCCACAAACTGAAGGTACTAGAACTGCTAGAGCAACTCAGAATAGGAGGACTCAAGAAGAACCCGAACAAAATCAGGAAGTAAACAATGATTCCGATGAAGCTAGCCAGATCAACACTCGAGCTACTGCGGAAGGCAGAGTCAGCCAAAGCAGAGGGTGTTCATTTAAGACTTTCACTCAGTGCAAACCCCCAGTCTACTCAGGGGAAAAGGGTGCTGCTGAACTATTGATGTGGTTTGAAAACATGGAAGAAACCCTGTACCACACTCAAACCTCTGAAGATAAGATGGTGGAGCACGCGACCAGCCAGTTTGATGGTGCTGCTAGGTCCTGGTGGACTGGCATCGTCACCACTATCGGCAGGAAGACCGCCTATGCTTTCACCTGGGAAGAACTTCAGAAGATGATGAGAGCTGAGTTCTGTACCAAAGATGCTTTGCAAGAATTGGAACAAGAGTTTTGGGATCTGAAAATGGAAGGTGTTGAGATTGAGAAATACATTTTGAGGTTTAATGAACTTGCTAGACTTGTGCCACACTTAGCTTCTACTGAGGAAAAGAAGATTGATCGTTTTATTTGGGGCTTGATTCCTGAGATCCGCCGTGACCTCACCAGTAAGGGCCCCAAGACCATGTCAAGAGCCACTGTACTGGCTAAGACCTTGACCAAAGATATTATCAGATCAGGAGGTTTGATTGAAAGTACCGATAAGGGGAAAAGGAAGGCTGAAGAAGTGGTGGAAAGGAAAGCTGAACCCCCAAGTAAGAAGGGGAAGATCTTGAAGAACTATGCGGTGACCGCAGTGCCTGAACCAACAAGGTATTCTGGAGCTTATCCAAAGTGTACCCGTTGTAACCTTCATCACACTGGTGCTTGTCCTGTCTGCTATAAGTGCCAAGGAATTGGGCATATGGCTAAGTACTGCAATACTGTTTCAGCGAACTTGACCAGAACTAATCCTCCACCGGTGAACAGAAATCCCCCAGTGAGAAATGTTAGACCTCCTCTACCACCTGCTGTACCAGTCCACAGAAACCAGAACCAGAACCAGAACGCCCAAGTTCAGCGTGTTGCTTATCCACGCGGGCCAAGGAACCAGAACCAGCAGAACAACCAGCAACAGCAAAACCAACAGGGCCCTGCTAACGCCCGTGTTTTTGCTCTGAACGCTGAGGAAGCTCGTCAGAACCCTCGGGTTGTGACAGGTACTTTTCTTCTGAACGATCATTATGCTTCTGTACTATTTGACTCCGGTGCCGAACGTAGCTTCGTTGCATTAGACTTTAAAGCTAAGACTAACATGATAACTGGCAAACTAAATGATAAGTATGTGATAGAATATGCAAATGGCCAAAAGTACGGTACCAATGAAATCGCTCTAGATTGTCCTTTGACTTTAGTAGACAAGAACTTTACAATTGATTTAATCCCTGTCAAGATTAGTAGCTTCGACGTTATCGTGGGAATGGATTGGCTATCCAAACACCACGCGACTATTTGTTGCCACGAGAAATCAGTTCATATACCACTACCGAACGGTGAGATCTTGATCGTACAAGGCGATAAGTCCACGAACGAACTTAAAATCGTCTCAGCAATGAAATTCCGTAAGTACTTGGACAAGAAAGATCATCTTGTGTACCTAGCTCATGTCATTGATAAAAGTGCTAAAGAACCTAAAGTTCAAGACATTCCCATTGTTCGGGACTTCCCAGATGTCTTTCCTGACGACTTACCAGGCATTCCACCTGTTAGACAAGTCGAGTTCAATATTGATCTAGTTCCCGGTGCAGCACCAGTCGCTAAAGCACCGTACCGTTTAGCTCCTACTGAAGTTCGTAGTTTTCTTGGACTAGCAGGTTATTACCGTCGTTTTATTGAGAACTTTTCTAAGATCGCACTACCTTTGACTCAACTGACTCAAAAGACCAAAGACTTTATTTGGGGTGAACAACAAGAACGAGCGTTCCAAACCCTAAAAGACAGACTGTGTGAAGCACCTGTTCTAGCTTTACCAGAAGGCACCGAAGACTTCGTCGTGTACTGTGACGCTTCACATCAAGGACTAGGCTGCGTACTGATGCAAAGAGGCAAAGTGATCGCCTACGCATCCAGACAACTCAAAGTGCATGAGAAGAATTATACCACCCATGATTTAGAACTTGGAGCAGTTGTTTTTGCCCTAAAGATCTGGAGGCACTACTTATACGGAACTAAATGTACTATCTTCACCGATCATAAGAGCTTGCAACACGTGTATAATCAGAAAGAACTGAACATGAGACAGAGACGTTGGGTGGAGTTACTAAGTGATTACGACTGTGAAATCAAGTACCATCCTGGGAAGGCGAATGTAGTGGCTGACGCCCTAAGCAGAAAGGAACGAGTCAAAATCTTATCTATCAAAGAGGCAGATCGTACAGATTTAAGGCAACGCGTGATCGCAGGTCAAGAGATCGGATTAGCATCAAAAGATAATATAAAGGCAGAACGGTTAGGCCCAATCGCTCAAGAACTGGAAATTGATGACGAAGGAGTCAGAAAGTTCAAAAACCGAGTTTGGATCCCTGCAGTTAATGGTGTTAGAGAGATCATCATGCAGGAAGCTCACAGTTCAAGGTACTCGATTCATCCGGGCGCAGACAAGATGTACAAGAACTTGAAGCAAGACTACTGGTGGCCTGGGATGAAGAGAGAGATCTTTGAGTACGTCAGTAGATGCCTGACATGTTCTAAAGTTAAGATCGAACATCAGAAACCTTCCGGTCTATTGAAACAATTAGAAGTTCCGGTGTGGAAGTGGGAAGATATTACCATGGACTTCATCATGAAGCTGCCTCGTACAAAGAACAACCATAACTCTATTTGGGTTATCGTAGACAGACTGACGAAATCAGCTCGTTTTCTTCCAATTCGTGATGACTACTCACTGGAGAGACTCGCTGAGATCTATATAGACGATATTGTGACCAAGTACGGTGTCCCTTTATCGATAGTGTCCGATCGAGATCCTCGCTTCACATCTGACTTTTGGCAGTCACTTCAAGAAGCGTTAGGTACTAGACTTAACTTGAGCACCGCTTATCACCCCCAGACGGACGGGCAAAGCGAACGTACTATTCAGACCTTGGAGGACATGCTCCGTGCTTGTGCATTAGAGTTCAGAGGAAGTTGGGATAAACATCTTCCATTGATCGAGTTCTCGTATAACAACAGCTATCACACTAGCATTCAGTGTGCACCGTTCGAAGCCTTATATGGGCGTAAGTGCAGATCACCACTTTGCTGGCTAGACGCCGGTGAAAGAAGCTGGATGAAGCTACCAGTCGTACAGTTCACTATAGACAAAATAGCTGTTATCAAGGAAAAGCTTAAGGCGGCTCAAGACAGACAAAAGTCCTATGCGGACAAACGCCGTAAACCTTTAGAGTTTCAAGTAGGCGATAAAGTTCTATTAAAAGTTTCCCCATGGAAAGGTACTGCTCGTTTTGGCAAGAAAGGCAAATTGGCGCCTCGGTACATCGGACCTTATAAGATCATTAAGCGGATTGGACCAGTTGCGTACAAACTGGAACTACCCCTAGAACTTGGCAATGTTCATGACACATTTCACGTGTCCAATTTAAAGAAGTGCTTGGCTGACGACCCGGCCGTCATTCCTATTAAGGATGTTCATATCGACGAAGGGCTTGAGTTCACTGAAAAGCCCATTGAGATCATTGACAGAGATGCTAAACGGACTAGACAGAGCAGAGTACCACTAGTTCGTGTACGTTGGAGTGCTAGACATGGATATAATGACACTTGGGAACGCGAGGACTTCATTAAGAAGAAGTACCCTCATCTTTTTGATCGGCAAGACTCTTAATTTCGAGGACGAAATCCTCTAAGTAGGGGAGAATGTAACAACCGTCCTAGAAATGATCTAAATAAGTTCTTTAAGAAGTACTTTCGCCACTCGAACGGCTAGACAGTTCAATTTATTTAAGTTCTTGACGTACTTTAGACCTAAATTATGTGCTTATATGAAGATCAATTTGATCTTAGATCATGATTTATATGACGAGTTCATGATTTTGTGCAATGAAATAATCAAGTTCGGTTCATAAACGTACATGTTCATTAAAGTTCTAGTTCATAATGTCCGCGAATGGTCCTCGCATTTATGAAGTGTATTAAATATGGGCAAGGTATATAAAGGAAACCTAAAACCCTAAAAAGGAATGCAGTCACTGTTCATCCTCTCCACACACACTAAAACACCTTGAAACACACACATAAGCAATCCTTTGATTTCGTGATTGTTAGATCGAATTCCTGGTATTATAAGCATCCTTGTGATAATCAAAACGTGTTTCTGAAATTAATTTTGAGGTAACAACAACATCTTATAAGTTTTGATCAAATTAAATATGAACTTTTATAGACTTTATGTTCTTGATGATTTGGTCCATTTCGATGTGAAAATCGTGTTAAAAGTTAATGGGTTTGTGTCTAAATGTGTTTAGTAACCGTTTTGTGATCAAATTTGGGTCTTAACATGTGTTAATCTTCAAAAATCCGAATGTTCATCAAAACAGATCTTAAATTCGTTCTATTTGGCTCTTAAACGAAGATAGTCTACTGAAAACGAAGTTAACTGCTTTTTGTACAAACACCTTACGAACATAAGCTATAAGTTCGTAACCTATACTCTATTTTCGTAAAAGACTACCTTAAGTTCGTTTTCTGCTGCTCACGAAGATCAAGTTCGTTCCATATAGTTCATACGAAGATAGTCTACTGAAAACGAAGTTAACTGCTTTTTGTACAAACACCTTACGAACATAAGCTATAAGTTCGTAACCTATACTCTATTTTCGTAAAAGACTACCTTAAGTTCGTTTTCTGCTGCTCACGAAGATCAAGTTCGTTCCATATAGTTCATACGAAGATAGTCTACTGAAAACGAAGTTAACTGCTTTTTGTACAAACACCTTACGAACATAAGCTATAAGTTCGTAACCTATACTCTATTTTCGTAAAAGACTACCTTAAGTTCGTTTTCTGCTGCTCACGAAGATCAAGTTCGTTCCATATAGTTCATACGAAGATAGTCTACTGAAAACGAAGTTAACTGCTTTTTGTACAAACACCTTACGAACATAAGCTATAAGTTCGTAAGACCATTTGGATTCGTTGGCAGCTTTAAGTTCATTCAAGATCATTTAAATCCGTTCAATCTATCTTCGTTTTGACCTTCAAACGAAGATTAACTTCGTTAGTTCTGTCCTTACGAATTTAACTTTAAGTTCGTATGAAGTAACATAAGTTCGTTTAGCACACTTGGTCGTTAATGCACACTTGAACCCTAATCGTACAATTGGTCCATAACAACGTTAGCACTTGATTAAATACATTTGAGGCTGTTCATTACTACTTAAGCTAGATCCCGGTTCGATCTAAATCGAAGTACAAAGTGCAAACCCTAATTAAAGTATCAATAAGACACGTTCTAGTTCGATCATCAGAGTACGAGTTCTATAATCAATCAAACTAAGTTCTAAAGACTTAAGTTCATTAATTAAGACATGTTCAACTCTTTTAACACGATAAGTACTTAATTATGAGTTCAAAGACGTTCAGTTCAAGTCCAGTTCACGTACTTAAAGTTCATTTAAAACCCTTTTGAGTCAAAACGTTCAAAGATCTTTAAAGGACCAAATCATCAGTTCATCGAGGACATTTTGTGATTGAATAATCACATGTGCTAATATATGTACTTCTTTATGATCATTATGTGCTTAGGAATCCATCAAGACGTACTTGGATTTCGATAGATATACGTATCTATCTCTGTGCTTGTTCTTTGTGCTATTACTACTTGTGCTTGTACCAGATCACTGTGAGTTCACTTATTCCCCCTTTCGTACATTTTGTTCAAAGTTCTTTATCGGGGACTGAAAAGCATAAAAACTATTTTGTACTAAGTACTTATGTTCTTGAACTATTTTATGTACTACAATATGATCTTGAACTACTTATCATGAATTAACTACTTAAAAGTGTATTTAAGTCTTGAATGGGCAGGACCTTAAATACATGTATACGATTGTACTTGATCTTTACTATGTTCCAGTTCGTACATGTACTTGTTCAGTTCTTGTTCACTGCTATCAATTCATATCCCACAGTTCAGGGATTGAACCGTAGGTAATTATGGACAGCGCTGTTAGGGTAGGCCCACCCTCATTCTCCACAGTTCAGGAGAATGCATATTACTTGTTCTTGTTCTTGTCACTGTTCTGACATAGATCTTATTTGAAGTGCTTGAATTATATGAGCAGGTTATCACATTACAGATCAGTTCTGACCAATCGGTTTAGCAGTGTCAACTTATATCTAAAGTTCATTATACGTTCTTGTCCTGTTCATAATATTACAAAGTACCTTGGATTAACGTACAAAACTTACGATCTTGTTCTTATTGTACATATATATTTATATGTAAACTATAAAGTACTTTATGTGAATCTCACCAACTACTTTTGTAGTTGACCTTTGAACTTACATGCTTTTCAGGCTAGGTTAAGTAGACCGGGTTAGCATAGGAGTCTTCCTTCCTAAGTTCATCCTTTTGGCGATTGTTCGAGCGTACGAGAACAGGAGCTGTGAAGACTCTTCTTGCCATTTCAAGTTTTAGTTCTGTTCTTTAAAGACAATTGTTCTGTCTTATGAATACTGATCATTCTGAGTACATTTTATGTTCTGTAATAACTATCGTACTTTTGTTCTTTATTAATGTTATTGGCTGTGTTGGAACTTGTACTATGTGCATGAGTGCTTGTCTGTGCATCCCGTATATTCCGCTTTAGCGGGGTGTTACAGTTGGGTATCGAATTCAAGAGAATTAAAGGTTTCAGCATCGTTTGCGACCTCGCCAGCTCGTATTACCTCATCCAGCTCGTACTCATGACACGACCCTCAAAAGACTCAGACCTCTCGCCCTGAACTTCTAGTATCTCACCATTAGGTAAGGGAATTCTAACGATTTTTGCACTACATAGTATCGTCGCATCGACCAAAGACATCCAGTCCATACCAACAATAACGTCAAAACTCGCATCTCAAAAGGTACTAAGTCAATAAAGAAAGCATAGTCATTAAGAACTAATGTGCACGAACGAATGACCCGGTCTAGTCTGACTAGCTCTCAGTTAACCATTTGTACGTCAAAATATATATATGTAAGACTCGGTCTAGTATTCAATAAGGAAACAAAATTAGTCGTGACAAAACTATAATCAGCTCTCGAGTCAAAGAACAGTAGCATAAAGATCATTCAGCAGAAAGTCCCTGTAGCACAATTGAATCGTTACGAGTCTCTGTTGCATTTAGTACATAAGCACGACCTCTAGCAGCTTGAACTTTATCGCTCTATTCTAACGGATCCAACAATTCATAATTGGTTAGGATGGACCGCCACTTGAACCTGTTGTCCACCCTCTGAGAACATGTGTTCCGATAGTGATCAGTGACCCCACATTCATAACATGCCCCACGAACTACGGGTAGTCTCCTTTTATTCCATGGTACGACATTCAATGGTGCCCTATTCAATGATGTTACCTGAGTCCTTGATTCTCTACAGTAGTTTGCCAAATGTCCAGTCTTATTGCAGTTAGAACATATCATGCAATTTGTTTCGCCGCATGATGAAGATTGCACCTTGTACACTTAGGGTGAGAACACACATAATCCTTCTTGCCAACATCAGTCTCTATAAAAGCCTTATGCTTTTTACCAACGGATCGCCAAACCTTCTTACTACTACTTGTCCCACTAATTTCCTTCCATTTTATCTTAATAACAGTACGAGTCCCACACTGAACCAACTCACAAGTCATAGCCTCAGATCTCAATATAGCCTTTTCCAGAGTAAGCGGATGAACAGTAGCCATAGTCGACCTAACTTGAGGGATCAACATAAGAAGCTAATTCTCGATGCCCTTGCTCTCGAGATTACTCAAATGTGGAACCAGCCTTGACAACTCTTTGAAATGAGTAGCATAATCAGCATGATCGAAACCAAACATTTTATGCTCTAAAAGTTTTCGATATAACCTTATCAGTTCAGTTTCCGTACAGAACTTTCTCGTCAACAACTCCTTAAAATTTTACCAAGACATCGCCTCAGCCACTACTCTGCCTCTGGCTCGACACTGACCATTCCACCAAGACAGCGCATCCAAGGTAAAGAAATTTGTCACATAACTGACCCTCTGACCAGGAGTACACCCACTAATGCCAATCACAGCTTCCATCTATCTAACCATTGAATAAACTTGACTGCTCCACCTCTGCCGTCATAATCTTGCACACCACAATCCTTGAAGTTTTTGTAAGGAAAACATCTGACACCACTTCTAGGCTCTCTTAGTACATTTCCAATACGAATTCTCTCATCGGCGTCTTCATAGTATACACTGGTCTCCTCATTCACTGCTTCCTCATACTGCGCATCCTCTGCTTCATTACAAGTCGGCCCTTCATTCGTCGCATTTCGTGTATTTCGTGCAAGGACAACATTGATGGCTTGAATAATCACGGGGATCGTCTCCGTTCGAAGTAGCTCTCGTCTCACCGTTATTCCACACACGTTAGTATATCTCTAGAACGTTAGTCGCGAAGAGACGCTCGAAACTGTCAATGCCTATGTCACATGTTACACTCAGCAAGCTCTCTCGTCTTATGGTATAAAGGATGCTATCTAGAACTTAAACTAGTCATGCAGTCCACGTCAATGCAATACATATATACATATATATACTACTAATATATAACCCTAAATCGCAGTTAAAATGTGGTCCGAATCTAACACCTACATCCGTTGCACTAGGGGTGTATGTATACAGGGTGTACCAGCGGCTAACCCTCCACACCCCTAGTACATCTAATGCAAGGTCGGATCACGGTACTAGTATGCTCTCTAGGTATTGGCTGGGTATGTATACAGGGTGTACCAGCGGCTAACCCTCCACCCAACCAACACCCATTAAGCAGCCCAGGATTGCTACCACAGTCTAACTACAAGTGCAATCCATTAGGTCAAAAACTGTCGTAAAACAGGGAGATAATCGCAGAACGTTGATCAGGCGTTTCCTTGCTATCTTTCCTGCAATACTAGTTAGTGCCATCACTTCATCTTGCTCTAATACACATAAATAATCACAACAACCAAAAGCACACAGTCACCAAAAGTACACAGTCACCAAATGACAGCCACAGTCAAAATAAGCACAGGGATAATAAGTCTCAATAGAATATGAACTCAAAATATAAGCGACGTTAGCACGTCTAGAATGCATCTATGATTCCTATCGTAAATGCTATACGGGGTTCTTAGGTTATAGTCTAGGCTTTTCCACCTAATTCTCTACAACCACGTCTCTGATACCATTCTGTAACACCCCACCGTTGGCGGAAACATGAGGTGTCATGAAAAAGTACAGCACGACATGGAATTACATAGATACTGCTAAATGAAATAGAATATAATAAATATATTCCCAAAACATGAGTTCAAAGTCATAACGATGCTAGAACAACTCATTACAATAAGTCCATAAACGGTATAGTCCAAGGCATGTAGCCTTAAAGTCTGACAATACGCAATGGAGCATAAATCTCCGAAGTCCAGTCCTAGCATAAAAGTCTTTATCCCTGATTTGCCTGAGTACCTGAAAAGTATACTAAAATGTGTCAACACAAAGGTTGGTGAGTTCGTAGGTTTTAGTCAAAAAGTCTAGTCAAGAAAGAAGTCTTTTGTCGATTCTTTTAAGTCAAAACCAGTATTTGTTCAATATATAATGAGCAGAGTTACACCATATAAGTCAAAGTACTCAAGTCTCAAGCCCAAGTCTCAAAGTCTCAAGTCTCAAAGTCACAAGTCTCAAAGTCCAAGGTACTCAATGTACCCAAAGTACTCAAAGTCTGGTCTTACGGTACCTGCCTTAGTCCAAGTCTTCAATGCATACAATAAGCACGTCTCAACAAGCACGTCATACAGCACAACCAACAAGCACATAATCACACACATACAAACAAGATCAAGCACGTCATATGGCATAAGTAACTCTATACGCACAGGCTCAATATTGAACATAAAACAGAAATCGACAAAACTGTTTGAAAAATAAGTATACTTTCCACCCCAAAACTTGTAAAAAGAGGGGCTACGAAACTCACCTGAAAGCAGCACAAGTACAAGCACCTTAGAATCAACGAACAAGAACACGAACAGTCAAGTACACCTGTAACATGAACACTATCTGTCCAAAAGTCCTACACTGTCCACAAGTCACCCGTAAGTACTACTCAATTGTACAACGTATGTCCTATACTAGTGTCTTAAGAAATGCCATTATGTCTTGTGTAATGTCGTATTATATATATATAATAATTTTGTTGTACTAGAAACACTTGAAAAGTCGATATTATATATATATATATATATATATATATAATAACTTTGTTGTACTTGTAACAAAATGTCGATGACTTAAAGTTTAGTCTTTGACCATTGAAACAAAGAACTCTCATATATATATTTTAACTTCCAAGGAGTTTAATCGAAAGTTTAAGTTTCAGAGAATTTATTCAGAGAACTTATTCAGAGAACTTATTTGAAGAACTTGTGCAGAGAATTTATTTGAAGAACAAAGAATTTTATAAGCAAGAATTTATAAGTTCCGTAAAACTTAGAAAAGCAGAGAACTTATAAGTTCTATACCGAGATTTATTTAGAGAGTTCAATTTCCACGGAACTTATTAAATTCTCCAAAATATTAAGACACGGAACTTAATTAGAGAGAGTTTATGACACACAGAGTTTATGGCACAGAGAGTTTATTTTGAACATTGTTTATAAGCAGCGAAGTTACACAAACTTTAAAAAAAAAGACCGAAACTTTGATGCTTCACCGAATTTAACTTGACCATAATACAGAAAAAGGAACCGAATTTAAACTTGACTATGACACCGAAAATGATTTTACAGAACTAGAGGAGCCGAACTTAATCTCCACAGAGGCACCGAATTTAGGATGAAACAGAATTGCTTACATCGAATTTAAATGAAACAGAATTGCTTACACCGAATTTAATTGAACAGAATTGCTTACACACAGATTAGAAACCGAGATTGCTAAACAGAAAAGTTTCACAGAGTTTCTACACATAAATTATTAACGACCGAACTTATTTAAATAGAACAAGGAACCGAATTTAAATTCCACAGAATTTAACCTTGACACCGAATTTAGCCAAAATTCCATAGAATTTAACTAAACACTAATTCTAGACCTGACAGAACGCAAAGAAGGCTAATAAGAACCCTAGATTCAAGGAAACCAAAAGAAATTTTTGACAAAAAGCACACAATATGAACAAATCCGGAAGAAATCAAGAAGGATAACATGTTTTTAAGACCTTTTTGTGTATGGATTTAGTCTAGGTTTATACCAAAGCTCCAAAAAATAAAATATATGTATACATATATATATATAATTCAACCATAATATATATATGTATTATATAATAGGAGATTTACATAAAACAAACAATTCCGAATGAAACCATTTGATTACCTTAACAAAAAAGAGAAGATGATGATTTGATGTGTTATTGTTGTTCGAAAATATGGAGAAGAAAAGAGGGGGGAGGAGGTCGGGGGGGGGGGGGGGGGGGGGGGGGGGGGGGGGGGGGGGGGGGGGGGGGGGGGGGGTACGGCCGTGAGAGAGGGAGAGGAGAAAGTAGAGAATTTGTGAGATTGTGGAGAACTTGGGGTTTTTGTTATTCTTTCCATGCCTTGACCAAGTTTTGACCACCCCTTTGACCTCCAAACTCATTTGACCCGACAATTAAAGAAAACCCGAGACTCATTAATTTACTTTGACAACATAATTATTTGTAACTTTTAAATAGCTTTCAAACGACTATAAACACGACCATATTTGATAATTAAATCTTTAATTTTTAATTATAATCTTTAATTATTTTAATTTTAAGTACTTCACTTAATTTGGCATTTCCACAAGACAACTAGTATTCCTCCTGTTCTCGAGTCCACGCACAATTTTTCTAAAGTCTAAGTGCTCATAAGGCTCGAAATAAACATAATTCCATTAATTTCAAGATAAAGTCTTACAGTCTAATGACGCACACGTACGAAATGAACTAAAACGACCGGAAAAGTACTTTGGGAAAATAAGCTCAGATGACGGTTGTCACAATTACCGTCTGGACGAGATTTTATATTAAACATGTGATTTTCAGGGGGAGTTTGTGAAGGGGAAGCATGCTTCTAGCAGCATTTTGGTTTTTCCCTATATATATAAAAATTTTTTATATGATACCCAAGTCCATAAATAATATATGAACCAACACTAAATAGATTGTACATGCCAAGTACTAAGACTATATGGAGTGAGCATCCCCACATGGGAGCGTCTTCCGTCATGTGGTACTGCCTGTTCCAAGGAGATGCCCCTTTTTTTTGTGGGAGTGAGACATCTCTGGGCATCTCTTGTACATACATTTATATATTTGTAATACATCTATATCTATATGTGTGTGTGTGTGAAGAAAGTGTTTGGACCGGCAGAAGAAATCTTCCGTGAAGGAAGAGAGAAAAAGAATTCTTAAAAGAAGATGCCCTTTGGGGCAATGTAGCTGGCGGCAAAGGGCGACGTCGGGGCAAAAGGATCCTCACTGCGTATAGTTTAATCAAGCTCATTTTTTTCAAAGCTCATTGAGGTTTTTTTAAGGGTTCTAGGTAATGCATCGAGCTAGGGTTGAGCATATGACTCCGAAACCCGAACCCGGCCCAGACCCGAACCGACCCACCTGATAGGGTAACAGGCCGGGTCACGGGTTTGATTTTGTTGCTCCGCCGGGTGTCGAGCCGGGATTTGACAAGTGAAGAACAAAAGTCCCTTACCAGAGAACCGAACTAACCCGAACCCGAAACCCGCCCGAAGGGTAACGGCCGGTCACGGGTTTGATTTTGTTGTTTTGAGGGTCGGTTACACAACGCTTCTAAAACATATTCGATACGATTATTTCTAGTATAAATGGCATATCGACGATCCGTGTACATTGCAATTTGCGGTTTGCCCCATGCATATAGGGTAATTGGATGGAAACTCCCTGATCCCATGACGGGTCGTACATCTAGTGTTGTAAATAAACACAATTTAAGCAAATCGAGTTTTTATACTTTAATTGAAGTCTTATTTTACCGGCTATCAAATTACACTCGTCTACAAAGTATATATTATATATATATATATATATATAGACGATATATTAGATAAGACTTGTTCTAATTATATATATATATTAAAAACAAATCTGTAATGCGTGCAAAGAATAGTAACGGGCCACATTTATTTTCTTTGAGCCCGTTTTCATTTTTTAACTGGCCATTTTCATTTTATTTGGGTCGTTTTTAGTTTTTTAATTGGGCTTGACTAACGGGCCAACTTTGTTTTCTTTGAGCCCGCCAATAGTTTTTTAATTTTGAGCTTAAAATTTTTAATTTGTTTTAGGACTTATGTTTTGATCTTTTAATTTGTTTCTAATTTTGTTTACAAAGATGACTTATTTTAGTTGAATATTATCATTATTCTAAGTTTGTTACACTTTTAACACTTTTAAGAATATCATCTTATCACACGTGAACTATTACGTAATATATATATATAACAATATATATATATATATATATTATATATATTATTACACGTGAACTATTATATAAAAGTAACAATAGTGGGTACTTTTCGAATATATACACGTAGTCATCTCCAACTATTAATTTGTAATACTTATTAGTTTTTAATTTTATTTCAGATGATGTTTTATATTGTCAAATTACTTTATTTAATAATAGCTTATTGATTAAAAGATAAATATCAACTCAATTTTTCAAACTATATAATGTGTCTGAAAACATGTTACTGTATCAATTTTACCTCGTATGAAATACAATAAATATAATGTCTCCCGGGGCAACGCCCGGATGACATATCTCGTTAATTCAAATTCACAAGAACAGAAATCAATCATTTTAATGAATTGAGATATTTTTTTTTTTTTGAACGGCGGGTGGGAAGGTCGTTCCATCGAGCTGAGCAGTGACATCCAAACGGGCAGTATGCTCAGGGTTCGAGGCGCCTTACACCGCTGGTACCCCCAAAGGGAGCCCATTTTACGCTAAAGAGGTAAATGCCCGATGTAACACCCCAAGCCGAGGCTCGAAATGTCACGGAAATCATATAGCACAAGGTGGAATTACAATAGAACAAACTAAATGCAATTAAAGATTCAGTGAATCCAAAACAACACGAAACAAGTAACAAGATACAACAGGAGCAAATAGCCATCAAAGTTAACCAAAAATAACATCCAAAGATGGCAAACGATCCTAAGTATAATGCAAAAGGAAGGCCAATGAATCCTTGATCCATAAAGTCCACAGTCCGGGTTTACAGCAAGCAAAGCCACTAAACTCCACGCCCTGGGAGAACCTGATTACCTGAAAAGTGTACTAAGCATAGTCAACACAAGGTTGGTGAGTTCGTAGTAATGGTCCATAAAGAACCAACGTCAATAATCACAATATACGAGTAGAGGCTAGACATGACTTACAGCGAGCCTCTAAGCAACACAATATCGTCCAACAACAAGATTACACAAGACAAGTAAATGTGTAATGAGAATGCACAAATGATATATGAATCAATGTAAGTGCCAAATGCATGAATAAGCCAACATGCCTATCTTATGCGTGAACTCCGTCACCTATGCAATGATACCCTTCTGTCATCACAATGAACAAGGCTGTATCTCAAAATCATCGAGATATATATGTCTATATACTCGGGTCAGGTACTACATCCAAAATGGGTGCATACATCTATGTACCAGGATGTCGGCAATCCCCTGCCGAGGGCTCATCAACGATGTATGCAATGCTTACAATCAAATGTAAATGCATAAATCATAAACCAACAATCAATATTCGTCAAACATAACCCAACAACCAATATACGACAACCATAAGCCAACGATCAATAATCAACAAACATAAGCCACTAATCACAATTTAAACCAACTATACGTACATATACTTCAGAGGATTCTACTTTCTTCAAGTCCCAGATGCTTATATATAGGGTCACCCGCAGCCTTCCCACCACATCTAAAACCCAATGAAGGCATAACCGACTTCCATGTATGTACGTCTATCCTAATATAAAAGTAATACTTAACTAAAACATAACCCAAGTCAATCAACCGAAAAGAAACGTCACATCAATCTAACAATCAAGTCAACAATCAATATATCAATAAAAGCAAGTAAACACGCCAGGTTTACACTTTTCAGCCCGAATCTCAAGCGAGTAGGGAGATACGAAACTCACCTTGATTGGCAAAGAAGCTAATATAAGATTACAAGCGAGTACTAAGATCCACACGTCCACAACCTATAAATATACATCATAATACCATAATGTCAACTCTACAATCTTAAACAAGTTGGTTTTGCACATTTAAGTCAAGTCACAACCCCTAAACACTTCTACAACTTTACCGAGTAAGAACAAGACGCATTTGACTCGACACTTTTAGAAATGAAAAGAGATTCATACAAAAAGAGTGTTACTACAAGAAACTAGACTCTCTTACGATTCTAACGATAGGTCATAAGACTTGTTTGGAGTTACGGATTAAAAGTTATTAACATTTGAAAATCGACGCGCGTATTTTCCCAGTAACTATCCACTGCGTCGCAGTGAGCCAGGACCATGCTCACTGCGCCGCAGTGGCTAAGTCAGACCAGGACCAGAACTAAGGCACTGCGCCGCAGTGAGCAAAGGTGGAGCTCACTGCGCCGCAGTGACCACCTCCTGCAGCCAACACCTGCAGTTTATGCAGGAAACACGAACCAAAAACCCCCAATTTCGACCCAAACCATACCAAAACGACTTGTAACCCATTTTGAACATAACTAAACATCAATAACCATAAATACACATAACCCAACCCACAAATTCGACCAAAACATCACAATCGCTTCCAAATCACCCAAACCCTAATTTAACCCTAATTTGACCCAAAATTAGATTTAAGCCGATTTAGAACTTGTAAATGTTCAAGATGACTAGAAATGCATAAACAAACATGAGTAGGTATAAATGGGATGAATTAGACTTACCAAAACTTCCTTTCCGAGTTAAAACCCAAATTAGGTCAAAATGGGTCACAATGCAAGAACTTCTATCTTGATTCTTCAATATGACGAAAATGAGGTGTAGATGGCGATGATTCTTGTGTTATATCCTTTCCAAACACTAAGTAGATGGTAGAGAGAAGAAGAATGAAATGGTCTTGCTTTGCTTTTGAGAGAAAGAGAGAAAAAGATAGGTAGAAAGGATAAGAAAATGAAAAGGAAAGGATAAGGGGGGGAGAAATGGGTCTTGGGGCTGGTGGGTCATAGACTACCCACGGGCCGACCCGTTTCTCTTTTCAAGCCAAGTTACAATCGTTACACTATTAAACATCGAATAAACATATTAACGACCCGACCAACATACCACATAGTCATATAATCACAAATGGGCCCAATTATTTCATTCAACAAGTTTGTTAGTCAAATTACACAAAAGTCAACGGGTCAAAATTCACGGATGTTACATTATCCCCCCGTTGAAAGAATTTCGTCCCAAAATTTAACAAACCCTAATTATTAAACAAATTGCGGATACTTAGACTTCATGTGATCCTCTCGCTCCCAAGTGTACTCGGCTCCACGTCTAGCATTCCATCTTACTTTCACAATGGTGTAGCGCTTCTTCTTGAGTTTCTTTTCTTGACGGTCCAAGATCTCTACCGGCTCTTCCACAAAGTTCAAATTCGAATCAACCCTAATTTCATCCATAGGCACATGATGTGTAGGATCCGCCAAACACTTGCGCAAGTTACAAATATGAAACACATCGTGCACACCGCTAAGCTCTTGAGGCAATTCTAGCCGATAAGCAACTTTCCCAACCCGTTCAAGAATCTTGAAAGGACCAATATACCTAGGCGCAAGTTTTCCCCGTTTCACAAAACGTACGACGCCCTTCCAAGGTGACACTTTCAAAAGTACAAAATCACCAACTTCAAACTCCAACGGTCTCCGCCTCACATCGGCATACTTCTTTTGACGTTCACGGGCTAATTGCAACTTCTCCTTAATTTGAGATATTACCTTAGTCGTTTCAATCACAATTTCTGGCCCGATGAGTTGACTCTCTCCAATTTCCGCCCAAGCTAGAGGAGAACGACATATCCTACCATACAATGCTTTAAAGGGTGCCATTTGAATGGTAGCATGGTAACTATTGTTGTATGAAAATTCAACTAGCGGCAAATGGTCTTCCCAACTTCCACCAAAATCAATCGCACATGCCCTCAACATGTCTTCAAGTGTTTGAATGGTTCTCTCGGTTTGCCCATCCGTTTGAGGGTGAAACGCCGTGCTCATGTCAAGTCGAGTACCTATGGCTTTTTGAAAGGCTTTCCAAAAATTCGATTTGAAACGGGCATCTCTATCAGAAATGATAGAAATCGGCACTCCATGCTTAGATATTACTTCCTTGATGTACAAACGAGCCAAAGTGTCAAATTTATCGGTTTCACGAATGGCTAAAAAGTGAGCCGATTTCGTTAACCGATCTACTATCACCCAAATCGTGTCACGGCCGCTTCTTGTCTTCGGTAGTTTAGTAATGAAGTCCATTGAAATATGCTCCCACTTCCATTCGGGCATCACCGGTTGTACCAACAACCCGGGTGGCTTCTTGTGATCGGCCTTGACTTGTAAGCAAGTAAGACACTCACTCACATACTTAGCCACATCACGCTTCATGCCCGGCCACCAATACAAGTCTTTCAAGTCAAAGTACATCTTATCCGACCCGGATGGACCGAATAAGGCGATTGATGAGCTTCATTCAATATAAGCGTTCTTAAGTCGCCGAAAATAGGAACCCAAAGTCTTTCAACCATGTATAGCCCATTATCATTCTTTCGGTCGAATTGTTGTTCCATGCCATCTAGGTTCTCGTCTCCAAAGTTTTCCGGTAGGGTGGCTTGAATTTGGGCTTCAATGATCACGAATATTTGGCCCTACCGTGAGGCTCATAGCTCTAGCCCGTCTTGGTTTCACTCTCTACTTTCGGCTCAAGGCATCGGCTACTACATTTGCCTTGCCCGGGTGATAACGGATGTCACAATCATAATCGCTAAATAGTTCTAACCAACGCCTTTGTCTCATATTCAATTCACTTTGGTTAAAGATGTGTTGGAGACTTTTGTGATCGGTATAAATCACACATTTGGTGCCATAGAGATAATGCCCCCAACACTTCAAAGCAAACACAACCGCTCCCAATTCCAAATCATGTGTCGGGTAGTTCTTCTCGTGCACCTTCAATTGACGAGAGGCATAAGCAATGACTTTACCCCTTTTCATAAGAACACAACCCAACCCTTGCCCCGAAGCATCACAATAAACAACAAAATCTTCGATCCATCCGGTAGCGTTAAAATAGGGGCATCACATAACATATCTTTAAGAGTTTGGAAGGCGTTTTCTTGTCTTTCGCCCCATTCAAAACTTCTCTCTTTTTGAGTCAAGAGGGTGAGTGGTTGTGCAATACGGGAGAAATTTTCAATGAATCTTCTATAGTAACCCGCCAACCCAAGGAATTGGCGGATCTCGGATGGCGTTTCGGGTCTTCTCCAATTCTTGACCGCTTCAATCTTGCTTGGGTCCACATGAATACCATCCTTGCTCACTACGTGACCAAGGAAGTGGACCTCCTCCAACCAAAACTCACACTTGGAAAATTTTGCATACAATTTCTCCTTCCTTAGTAATTCAAGCACTTCACGCAAGTGCTCAACATGCTCCTCCTTCGTCTTCGAGTATACAAGTATGTCATCAATGAACACAATGACAGACTTGTCCAAGTATGGTTGACACACCCGGTTCATCAAGTCCATGAACACCGCCGGTGCATTAGTCAACCCAAAAGGCATTACGGTGAATTCAAAATGACCATACCTTGTGCGAAAAGCCGTCTTGGGAATATCATCTTCATGTACCCGGAGTTGGTGATACCCCGAGCGAAGATCGATTTTTGAGAAGTGCTTAGCACCTTGTAGTTGATCAAATAAGTCATCAATTCGAGGGAGAGGATACCGGTTCTTCACTGTGAGCTTGTTTAATTCCCGGTAGTCGATACACATTCTGAAGGACCCATCTTTCTTTTTGACGAAGAGAACAGGAGCACCCCAAGGAGATTGACTAGGGCGAATGAAACCCTTCTCTTGGAGTTCCTTGAGTTGAGTTTGTAATTCTTGCATTTCGGTTAAAGCTAGTCTATACGGAGCTTTTGCTACGGGCGCGGCTTCGGGAATGAGATTAATACGAAAATCAAGTTCGCGAGTCGGAGGTAACCCCGGTAAGTCATTCGGAAAAACATCGGAGAAATCACAAACAATAGGAACGGTCTTCAATTCTACCTTTGTGGTGGTAGCACTAAAGACTTTAGAATTTGAGGAATCGGAGATTTCGCCTTGAACCCTAAGAATTTTACCGTTAGCCAAAGGTATCTTAACAACTCTCTCGCCACAATCAATTGTCGCATTAACCGCCGCTAACCAATCCATACCCACTATAATATCAAAACTACCAATGTCAAGAGGCATAAGGTCAATGAAGAAATCGACATCTTCTAAAGTCAAGACACAGTCGCGGAGTATTTGGCTAATTCTAGTTAGTGACCCATTTACCATTTCAATGTCAAGCACATAGTTTAGGGCACAAGGATGCACATCAATCAAAGGAACAAAGTTAGAAGACACGAGGCTATAATCGGCCCCGAAATCAAATAGAACGGTTGCATAGAGACCATTAAGGAGAAAAGTACCTGCTACAACGTTGGGATCGTTGCGGGCTTCATTTACATTAGCCGCAAAGGCTCGGCCGCGTGGTTGCACTTGGTGGCCTTGTTGTCCCCGGTTTTGGTTAGGCCCGACCATTTGGAGTTGATTGGGATGAACGGCTACTTGAACTTGTTGTCCCACCCATCGAGGACAATTATTACGGTAGTGGTCACGGCTACCACATTCAAAACATTCACCTCTTCTTTGGTTACCTTGAGGAGGAACGGCCCGAACAGGAGCCACATTCATTGGGCCCGCCCTTGGAGCTCTACAACTTCTAGCTTCGTGCCCGACTTGATTGCAATTAAAGCATGCACCACATTGGTTATTGGCGGGATGATGCCTGTTGCATCTCCCACAGAAAGGATGAGGCCCAGTATAAGCCCTCCTAGCCGGTTCCACCGCCGCCATTATCCTACCCCTATTTGCATTTTTGGGGTCAAACTTCCCCATTTTCCTTACCCCGCTCGACTCTCCCACCTCTTTCCTCTTGCTTGATGAGGATTTGCTCAAAACACCACTTCTCAATAAGTCTTCGGTCACACTCCCGGCTTGGTTGACCGCATTAGCCAAAGAAGTAGGCATGTTGGAGTTTACATAAGATCGGACTTGAGGGTTCAAGCCCAATACAAACTTCTGGATGGCCTGTGACTCGGTACCCACCAAGTGAGGAATGAGGGTAGACAACTCTTGAAATCGTCTAACATAGCCCTTGTAGTCGGCTCCCTCCATGTTGAGATTTGCAAATTCAATGGTTAAGTTTTGTAATTCATACGGAGGACAAAACTTTGCTTTTACTTTGTTTTTGAAGTCAATCCACTCCAAATTTTGAGTCCGCCCCAACGTTATTTCCTGGTTCCACCAACTCAAGGCGTCATGCCTAAACATGCCGGATGCATAGGAAATCCGGTCATCATAGGTGTAATGACTCCTTTCAATCACCGCCTCTATTGCCTCAAACCACCTTATACATTCCGTGGGGCCCCCTTTCCCATCGAACTCCGGTGCCCCACAACTTTTAAAGTCTTTAAATATACACCCTTGACGGTATCCCCCATATTGATTATTCATGGGCATCCCGATACCAACCCCCACTGGTCCCTCTTCTTCATTTTCTTCGGCATAAGGTTGAGCATTTTCGTTATTTTCATTTTCTGGAGCTTCGTTGTTTTGAGCCACATTATTTTGCCCAAGACTTGCCGTGACTTGAGCAATGATGGTTGGCATGATGCCGGCGACCGTTTGAGCGATTACCTCAGCCAAGTTTGGCTCAGGAACTCCACCACGACCCCTACCACGGCCCCTACCTCCTTGCACTTCCGGTTGAGCTTCCGGTTGAGGTTCTTCCTCTTCAGCCCTATAGTTCGTTCCGACTCTCCTTGGTCTCACCATTTCTATAAAACAAGTGACACGTTGACCCGAGAGTTAGTCTCAAATGCTCGCATGTTAGTCACACAAGTAGTCAATGCTCTCATACCGATACCACATACTCATTTCATAATATTATGCTAAGGCAACAGTGTTAGAATCATAAGGGATTTTTACATATCATAACATCAAGTTGAATTTATTACAATACTTCATCATTAATTCAAGTAATCATGCTCATTTCATCATGTCATCAATTAACTAACACGAATGATTCAAAGTATAATCCGAATTCGATATGCTTACTAGTTATTGACCGGGTATGTATACAGGGTGTACCAATGGCTAACCCTCCACCTAATCAACTTCCATTAAGCATATCGGTTCCTTATTATCCTTTAAGCCACACGTGCGCAATCCACGATGTCATGAACTTGCTATAATATTGGGTAACCATAAAAGAGTTGATCGGGTTCTTTTAGGGTTGCCGCAATATTATACTAAGTTAATGGCATCCTTTCATTTTGCCCTAAATCATCAAATTAGTTCCAACAATAACAGCAATACAACATAATAACCACATTCATCATATTGAATTCAAGCTATCACACAAGTGGTCTTAACTACGAACTCACACGGGGATTCACATAATTCACATTGCACACAAACTTCCTAACCATGCATGCTATATGAAGAGTTTTAACTTAAGCCGTAGTCTAGGTCAAACCGCCTAATTCTCTACGACCACGCATGGGCCACCATTCTGTAACACCCCAAGCCGAGGCTCGAAATGTCACGGAAATCATATAGCACAAGGTGGAATTACAATAGAACAAACTAAATGCAATTAAAGATTCAGTGAATCCAAAACAACACGAAACAAGTAACAAGATACAACAGGAGCAAATAGCCATCAAAGTTAACCAAAAATAACATCCAAAGATGGCAAACGATCCTAAGTATAATGCAAAAGGAAGGCCAATGAATCCTTGATCCATAAAGTCCACAGTCCGGGTTTACAGCAAGCAAAGCCACTAAACTCCACGCCCTGGGAGAACCTGATTACCTGAAAAGTGTACTAAGCATAGTCAACACAAGGTTGGTGAGTTCGTAGTAATGGTTCATAAAGAACCAACGTCAATAATCACAATATACGAGTAGAGGCTAGACATGACTTACAGCGAGCCTCTAAGCAACACAATATCGTCCAACAACAAGATTACACAAGACAAGTAAATGTGTAATGAGAATGCACAAATGATATATGAATCAATGTAAGTGCCAAATGCATGAATAAGCCAACATGCCTATCCTATGCATGAACTCCGTCACCTATGCAACGATACCCTTCTGTCATCACAATGAACAAGGCTGTATCTCAAAATCATCGAGATATATATGTCTATATACTCGGGTCAAGAACTACATCCAAAATGGGTGCATACATCTATGCACCAGGATGTCGGCAATCCCCTGCCGAGGGCTCATCAACGATGTATGCAATGCTTACAATCAAATGTAAATGCATAAATCATAAACCAACAATCAATATTCGTCAAACATAACCCAACAACCAATATACGACAACCATAAGCCAACGATCAATAATCAACAAACATAAGCCACTAATCACAATTTAAACCAACTATACGTACATATACTTCAGAGGATTCTACTTTCTTCAAGTCCCAGATGCTTATATATAGGGTCACCCGCAGCCTTCCCACCACATCTAAAACCCAATGAAGGCATAACCGACTTCCATGTATGTACGTCTATCCTAATATAAAAGTAATACTTAACTAAAACATAACCCAAGTCAATCAACGAAAAGAAACGTCACATCAATCTAACAATCAAGTCAACAATCAATATATCAATAAAAGCAAGTAAACACGCCAGGTTTACACTTTTCAGCCCGAATCTCAAGCGAGTAGGGAGATACGAAACTCACCTTGATTGGCAAAGAAGCTAATATAAGATTACAAGCGAGTACTAAGATCCACACGTCCACAACCTATAAATATACATCATAATACCATAATGTCAACTCTACAATCTTAAACAAGTTGGTTTTGCACATTTAAGTCAAGTCACAACCCCTAAACACTTCTACAACTTTACCGAGTAAGAACAAGACGCATTTGACTCGACACTTTTAGAAATGAAAAGAGATTCATACAAAAAGAGTGTTACTACAAGAAACTAGACTCTCTTACGATTCTAACGATAGGTCATAAGACTTGTTTGGAGTTACGGATTAAAAGTTATTAACATTTGAAAATCGACGCGCGTACTTTCCCAGTAACTATCCACTGCGTCGCAGTGAGCCAGGACCATGCTCACTGCGCCGCAGTGGCTAAGTCAGACCAGGACCAGAACTAAGGCACTGCGCCGCAGTGAGCAAAGGTGGAGCTCACTGCGCCGCAGTGACCACCTCCTGCAGCCAACACCTGCAGTTTATGCAGGAAACACGAACCAAAAACCCCCAATTTCGACCCAAACCATTACAACGACTTGTAACCCATTTTGAACATAACTAAACATCAATAACCATAAATACACATAACCCAACCCACAAATTCGACCAAAACATCACAATCGCTTCCAAATCACCCAAACCCTAATTTAACCCTAATTTGACCCAAAACAAGATTTAAGCCGATTTAGAACTTGTAAGTGTTCAAGATGACTAGAAATGCATAAACAAACATGAGTAGGTATAAATGGGATGAATTAGACTTACCAAAACTTCCTTTCCGAGTTAAAACCCAAATTAGGTCAAAATGGGTCACAATGCAAGAACTTCTATCTTGATTCTTCAATATGACGAAAATGAGGTGGATGGCGATGATTCTAGTGTTATATCCTTTCCAAACACTAAGTAGATGGTAGAGAGAAGAGAAAGAATGGTCTTGTTGCTTTTGAGAGAAAGAGAGAAAGAGATAGATAGAAATGAGAAAAGAGGAAATGAGAAGGAAAGGATAAGGGGGGAGAAATGGGTCTTGGGGCTGGTGGGTCATGGACTACCCACGGGCCAAGCCAAGTTACAATCGTTACACTATTAAACATCGAATAAACATATTAACGACCCGACCAACATACCACATAGTCATATAATCACAAATGGGCCCAATTATTTCATTCAACAAGTTTGTTAGTCAAATTACACAAAAGTCAACGGGTCAAAATTCACGGATGTTACACCCGATAATGGGGAATACAAGATTCGATCCCATGACCTCCAAGCCAACATCCCCTCTCGCCAAGATACCCAGAAGGTACCCTGGCTGGCCACTGCGCCAGAAGCTAGGTGGTTAATGTAATGTATTAGTAATAGTAAAATAAAATAAAAGTCAAAGTTTGTGATAGATGTGTCGAAAACGTCAAAAAAGGGGTTCCCCAGGAAATAAAAAAAATGATGAATTTGTTAAATTGGACCATGGCTACTAAAAGTTTCGAAGTTAAACATCATCGTTGCTAGTGAATTTGAAAAAGAACCGACCTTGTAAAGGTGTAAAAATCGCATGGACTATTCTTGCAATACTGTCAAATCTATTTATCTAACTATTTTTCAACTCTTTTAAAATAGGGGGTAAGAATCATTATAAGTATTGTAATATTAAATATAGATGGATATTCACTTCCATATTAGATTGTATGTATATCTCTAGAATCTTCTATGTACTAGCCTATAAATATAAGGCTTTGTTGTACCCTAATGATCTCTCATTAATAAGAATTACTTCTTCTCCTCTCTCAATTCTTCACTCAATCTTATAACACGTTATCAGCACGATAGTCTAATTAAATCCTAAATAATAAAATTTTCTGCCGACAAAATTTTTTGATTTTTTTTTCTTACGAATAGTCAACTACTCTTCTCAATTCTCATGGTTTCTTGTTTGCAAGAATAAGGAACAACTATGTCATCAAGTATTTATTATGGATTATGCTTTTAGATTAAATTTAGTTTGATGGCATCTGTTATCTTACTCTATAATAATGGTGATGTTTATCAAAAACAATATTCAACCATGAGAACAGTACATGTTGTTAATATTGATTTATTTTTATATATTCGGCCGACTCAATTCTTAGGTATTCTGATTTTTCTTGAAAGCATACAATCTTTTAATGTATGTTTCCAATCAATCAAGTGAAACAATATTATTCAGGTAAAAACTGTTAGAGTTTTTTTTTCTTGAAAGCATACAATCTTTTAATGTATGTTTCCAATCCATCAAGTGAATCGAATTGCTTTAGTAATACAAAAATTGTTATCATTCGGCTGACAAAGGTAAGTTGATCCACAAGGTATAGTTTTGATCTATTACGAGTATTTTCATCGTATAAGGTTTTCTTTTATATAATTATTTGTAATTAACATGGTTTTACATAAAAGAACAAATTATTTTTTAAAGAAAATATTGTTCTTCTTAAGATTGCTTGAAGCAATACACGATTACATAACATCGGTTATGCATAAAAGAACAAATTATTTTTAAAGAAAATATTGTTCTTCTTAATGTTGCTTGAAGCAATATACGATTTCATAACTTCGGTTATGCATTAAAGATCTAATGTTCTTTCGATATTCACCAAAGTGAATCATAACGTATTACCGTTATGCATAAGAAACTTCAAGGTTTCCTCACTAATTGTTCTTTCGTTATTCACTAAGGTGAATCATAACTACGGTTATGCATAAGAAACTTCAAGGTTTCCTTACTAATTGTTTTTTCGTTATTCACTAAGGTGAATCATAACTACGGTTATGCATAAGAAACTTCAAGGTTTCCTTACTAATTGTTTTTTCGTTATTCACTAAGGTGAATCATAACTACGGTTATGCATAAGAAACTTCAAGGTTTCCTTACTAATTGTTTTTCGTTATTCACTAAGGTGAATCATAACTACAGTTATGCATAAAAGAACAAATTATTTTTTAAAGAAAATATTGTTCTTCTTAATGTTGCTTGAAGCAATATACGATTTCATAACTTCGGTTATGCATTAAAGATCTAATGTTCTTTCGATATTCACCAAAGTGAATCATAACTACGGTTATGCATAAGAAACTTCAAGGTTTCCCCACTAATTGATTTTTTTCGTTATTCACTAAGGTGAATCATAACTACAAGAACTACAATGGACTACATATTCTCTTATTTTGTAGTTATAATGATAAATCTTGGAGGGGTAATAAGGCCTCTTTGCAAGAGCATGCAAAATCAATGATTTTTCTCCAACATCACCTCCATGAGGATTTGAAAAGCGAATATATAACGATGAAAGACTCGTTGGAATCATGTCAACGCTTGAATATTTAACGGTGAAATACCCGTTGCAATTATGAGAAATCTCAATGGTAAGTTGACAACTATTACAAATCAAAAGCTCTTAATGATTCTTTGTAGAGAATCATAACTACAAGTTATGTCCAATGGACTACAATTATTTTTGATTTTGTTGGATCAAAAATCGTAATCAGAAGTTACTGATTTGTATGATGGAATTATGATTTGCTAATAACATCAGTTTATTACGCAACATGGTTATCGAATACCATGCAATTATGTCAAATACTTGAAAGAAATATCATAACTACAGTTATGTTTATTTGACATGAAGTTGTTTCAAAATTCTCCGTAGAGAATAATATGGATATGCCATTGATTACTACTACTTGTAGTTCGTATTTAATAAAGAACATGAAGTTCTTTGATGATTTTTTTGATATGATATGTCGTATTTTATACTCATTTCCCACATTGGATTTAGTTGATTTTGCATGATTTATGAGTCGTTTTTGTATACATTTGGTGCGTTTATGGTATTTGTTAGTGTTTCAGGTTATTGAAAGGTACTTAAGCGTAATTCTGGAGAAAACGACCTTTTTGAGGTGAAATAAGTGCTAATGGATGATTCCCGAAGCATTTGGATGGTGATTGTGGAAAGTCAACAAAAGTCAAAGCTGGAAAGTTGCCCATTGCGCCGCAATGAGCCATTACGCCGCAACCCAGAAACAGAAAGATAAGTTGCGCCGCAACTCTCTACGTTGCGCCGCAATGCCTCCAAGTTCAAACCAGCTTAAGTCAATAAAAGTCAACGGTCAACGCAAGTCAAAGGCCCATTGCGCCGCAACTCATTGGTTGCGCCGCAAGAAGATTCCAGATTTATAAGTTGCGCCGCAACTTAGAGCGTTGCGCCGAAACGCATGCACGTTCAAGTCTGGCCAGGTCAACGAAAGTCAAAGTCAACATGCTGGTCAAGACCCCATTGCGCCGCAACTGCCCATTGCGCCGCAATGGGGGTCGAATCTGAAACATTTTGGAAGGGGGGTATAAATTGCAGGAGGAAAAACAACAAAAACCCTATCTATCATTTTGTACGGCCGTGTGTGAGTTTTAGAAGCATTTTCCCATCATTTTGGTTTGCTTTTGAAGATTATCACTACGATTGGATCATTTCCGTTATTAGTTTTCAATTTCTTGTATTCGGTAACGATGAATTCTACCATTTTGATTTGTTATTTCATATTATTTATGAGTAGCTAATCACTTCATTATCCATCTCAATGAAGTGAAACAATATGTAAAGATTGCACAATTTTTATAATTCAATGTTGATTTCAATTAACGTTATATCGAGATCTTAGCGTATTTCTTCCTTATTATTTATCTTGAATTGATTGGTGGTATATGTGTGTCTTTAATGGTATTTATTGATTATACATATGTCATTTTGATGGTTTGGGTACAAACAATTGAATCTATGACGGGTACGGTAGATAATCATTCTTGATAATAGGGAGAAATGTGTTAACGGTTGGGTACAATCGATAGGTATAATTGTTATTTCAATAACCAAAACAATTAATTGATTAGGAAAGTTATGAAAGACGTCTCGGAGTACCGGTCTTAGTAATGGAACTAGTTAATTAAGGGAATTGAATGAAGTAACGAACTTGAAGGGTACGGGGTGAGTCTTTGTTTAGTTCCCGGTTATAAATCAACTTAATTTGGATTTGAACTTCATTTATGTGTAATCTGAACATATTGTGTAGCGGATTTGAGATGGATGCCCTTTAAATTATTGTTTTCAACAACACTCTTTTCGATTAATCCCTCGGGATTACTAATTTATTTACATTTCTTGCATGCTAACTTCTTGCAAAGTGACAATTCGGTCACAAAACCCCCCTTTTTTGAATTACTTTATTTTACAATTGCTTACTTAGTCCTTGTGTTTGACCTGGTCTTACCTTATTTCTATACTATATACGGATGGGTCCACTGCCCATAAGTGTGTAGTAGTCGTCATTTAGGTATTACTTGTTTATAAATTTTATAACTCGATTTTACACATCAAGTTTTTGGCGCCGCTGCCGGGGACTTAATTTTTAGTAGTTGTTTATTTTGTAGTTCGATCCTTTCTCACATTCATTTGTGAGAAAGTTATTGCTTTATTAGATAGTTTGTATTTTATTTTATTTCAATTTATTATCAGGTGCGGTTGACGGTTTTTTTGTAGTGATTTTGCAGGTTCTTTTAATTGATGAACACAAGAGCTTCTGGAAAACCCTTGCGTAGTCCTTTGTCAAATCCGGGGAAAGTCAGACCCCGTCTAGTTCAGAAAACCAATTTAGATCCCTCCAAGTCAGACAATATAGATCAAGAAACCGCAAGTAGTGTTCCACCCAATCAGAGTTTAGAGGATAGATTGGTTGATAGGTTGGAAAAAGCAAGCAAGTTCTTTGAAATAGGTGACAGTTCAGAAGAAGAGGAAAAAGCTCAAACACCTAAACCAAGAGTAATTGTTACACCTCGAACCAACTTAAATATCAATCACCAACCGAGGGATAGAATGGGTGACGAACAACCTAGAGACCGGAACAACCTACCCTACGGGGAACGGACTAGGAATATACCGGCCAATAGGGGCACTGCTATTCACCCTCCCGCTATTTCGGCTGATTTCTCCCTAAAAGGAAATCACTTGAAAAGCGTTGAGGAAGATAAGTTCGATGGCATCCGAAGAAATGATCCATATGCCCATCTCGAGAGTTTGAAAAGATTTGCATGCTATATCAGTACGGTCAAGGGCAAGCTGAGGGTGTAAAACTTGAGTTTTTCCCTTTGACTCTCATTGGAGATGCAAAAGCTTGGTTTAAGGAGTTGCCAGAAAATAAGTTCTCTACTTGGGCCGAACTTCGGGAAGGTTTTATTGATGAGTTCTACTCACTGAGAACTCAAAGGCAATTGGAGAATAAGATCAGAGCATTCACCCAAGATAGTGGTGAAGATGTTGTTGATGCATGGAAGCGGTTTAGGGAAATGCTAAGGAATTGTCCCGGGCATAGTATGGACACCGAAGAAAGTTTTGAGATCTTCTATGATGGGCTTGATAGGAAGACCAAAAGAGAGCTTGGTTATGCGTTCGGGGGAAGTTTTAATAACATTTCTCCAAATGAGGGGTATAAGATTCTCGAGGATATGGCTAAAGAGAACTCAACCCGTGATGATGACTGAAACAAAAGATCGAGTAAAAGCATCGTAGCTCAAGCTGAAAGTAGTGAAGACTCAAAACTTATTACTGAAGTAATTGATGTGACCAATTTATACCCATCGCCCACATCATTATTGGCCTTGTTATTAAGTGTTTTTAGTCGATTTTGTTGGCATTTGGCACGTTTATGTGTTTGTTAGTGTTGTCAGGCTCTAAACAGGATACGTGTCCATTTGGTGTAAGTTCGGATGATTTCATAGGCCAAGATGTTGATTTGTGAGTCTGAGAGTTGTTCAGGGTTGTGAAGATAGAAAAGTCCAGCATGATTGGACTGCGCCGCAGTGAGGAGTGCATATGCCACTGCGCCGCAGTCATCTAATGGAAAGGCGTATTGAGACCAGTTATATAGCACTGCGCCGCAGTGGTGGTGACCTAAACCCACTGCGCCGCAGTCATCTAATGGAAAGGCGTATTGAGACCAGTTATATAGCACTGCGCCGCAGTGGTGGTGACCTAAACCCACTGCGCCGCAGTGAAGGCAACATATATCACTGCGCCGCAGTCAGGCGAAGTCAAAGTCAAAAGAGATCCACTGCGCCGCAGTGGAGTCCTCATTTTCCCACTGCGCCGCAGTGGCTCGACGGGCCTGTAGGGTTTTGGCAGCCTCGTTGCCTCAAATTCCATGGGGTATAAATAGATAACAAAAACCTAATTCCCAAATGATCAAATTATCTTTCTAGGAGCTGCACTATAAGGGATTTCTTCAAGGTTCAAAGGCTAGATTTCTTCCTCAAAATCATTGGAGATCTACGTGCACCCATCTAGATCGTATCTACTTTTCTTGTCTTACAATTTACTTTCATCAAACGATTGGTACAATCATGTTTACCTTTTCTTTTGATTATTATTTACCATTCATCATGAGTGGCTAGATCTATTATCATCCACCTTGATGAAACTAGACTGATAATGTGATTGCTATGTTTTAATTCAAGAGTTGATTCTATTATCGTTATATTGAGATCTTTATTGATTAATTCCTTATTCTTTATTCTTTGTGATATTAATAATTTATTTGTTCATCGTTAGTGGTACTAGGTGAATAGGTATTTTATTTCAATTAATTGTCTATGATTGATTGTCTCCGGTTGGTGGTACCACGGTGAATGTCATTAGAATAATAGGTATTAATTGGTAAACGTGTTTAGATACGGTTGGTGGTACCACGGTGAATGTCATTAGAATAATAGGTATTAATTGGTAAACGTGTTTAGATACGGTTGGTGGTACCACGGTGAATGTCATTAGAATAATAGGTATTAATTGGTAAACGTGTTTAGATACGGTTGGTGGTACCACGGTGAATGTCATTAGAATAATAGGTATTAATTGGTAAACGTGTTTAGATACGGTTGGTGGTACCACGTAAGCATCTTTATCCTTACACGATTATCTATTCAACTTAATGAATTTGATCTTAATTTAAGGCAATCACATTTGAAGTCGAGGGAAGTCAAGGTGGATGAATTTTAATATTATTGTCTGAAGTTTCATTTCATTTTATGTTTTTAATTTTCTGTTAAAAAGAGATTGAAGTAACACCTTTTTTCCAAACCATTTTATGAAACAACTAGTTCAACCAATCCCCGTGAACGAACCTGGACTTACTTTTTAACTATATTGCATATGATCGGGTCCACTGCCCGATAGTGTGTAGTAGTGAGTTTTTAGGTATTTCTAGTTTATAAATTTTAAACTCGATTTAGCACATCAAGTTTTTGGCGCCGCTGCCGGGGATTGTGTGCCGTTTAGTTGTTAATTTAGTGGTTTGATCCTTCCTCACGCGTGAGGAAGTTATTTGCTTTAATAGTTTAGTTTTTCTTTTCTCGTCTTATCACAGGTGCAGTTGACATGTTTGGTTAGTGTGTTTGCAGGTCTCATTTTTAGTTGATGAACTTGCGGTCTTCGGGTCTACCTCTCAATAGTCCTTTGAGAACTCCGACAAGACATAGGTTTAACTCCACAACACCTATACCCGCACCATTTTCACCTATAGCTAATCTCACTCCGGATTCAGACGAAGAAGGTTTTTATTTAGAAGAATTATTTTCAGAAGTTAAGCAAGAAGAAATGGGTGACGAACAACCACCAAGAGATCAAAATGATATCCGTTATGGAGATAGGGCCCGAAATATCCCTACGGCCCGCGGTTCAGCCATTAGACCACCCACTATTGATCATACTTTTAACTTGAAGCCCAATCATTTGAAAAGCATCGAAGAGCAACAATTTGATGGAAAGAGAAAATGGGATCCATATAAGCATTTGGAGAGATTTGAGAAGTTGGCTCGGCTTTACCAATATGGACAAAACCAAATGAATGCCGTGAAGCTTGAAACATTTCCCATTTCGATCACCGGAGATGCCGAAGATTGGTTCAATGACCTTCCCGAGAATTCTATCACTACTTGGGACCAAATGAAACAAGCTTTTATTGATGAGTTTTATTCTCTTAGAACTCAAAGGAGGCTAGAGAACTTGATTAGGTCATTCGAGCAAGATGAGAAGGAGGATGTGGTAGATGCATGGATCCGTTTCAAGGATATGCTAAGAAATTGTCCGGGTCATGAATTGTCCAAGGAAAAATATGTTGAGTTGTTCTTTGATGGGTTGAATAAGAGGTCCAAAAGAGAATTGGGATATGCATTCGGGGGAAGTTTCAACAAGATTACACCAAATCAGGGGTATGACATTTTGGAACAAATGGTGAAGGATTATGCAACTATGGATGACGAAAGGTTCTTGAAAAATGAGAAGAGAATGAACAAAGGAACTAAGGAGGGTAGAGTTGCAAGAGTTGAAACTGGAAGGGATTCTGAGATTGTTGGAGAGATTCAAGCTTTGTCTTCACGTATGGAAAAAGGTTTTGCATCTCAAGAGGCTAGGTTTGGAGCTCTTGAAAAGGATGTGAAGACTATTGCTGACGGTTGTGACTATTGTGGAGATATGCATTATTCTGAGGATTGTCCCAATCGGGGACGTGAAGATGTCAACTACATTCAGAACCAGCAACAAGGGGGTTTCCAGCGCAACACCGGTTTCCAAAACCGGCCCTCAGGTAATACTTCTTACAACTCTTCCTTTCCTACTAATAATGCTCGTTTTTCAGGTAACAGGTGGCAAGGAGATCATTATCAGAATCAGCCTCAGCAGCAGATACACCAAGGCCAAGGATCTGGATCTTCTAACACCGATCCAAATGACGAGTTGAGGGAGATGATGAAGCAAATGATGAGCAATCAGATTGAAACAAATACAAGTATTCAGAATATCAGGGAGGATACCAAGGAGCTGAATGAGAGGCTAGAAAGACTAAGTGGTAAAGTTGAGATGAATGCCAAGAATGCAGGGTTGAACTTTAAGGATCTCGAGAGTAGGATGGCAGCTTTAGCTAGGCCTACGGGGACTCTACCGAGCAATACCCAACAGAATCCAAAGCCTCAGTCGAGTAATCAAGGATCATGGAGAAAGGATGCCCAGCCCAATGTCAGAAATGAGCACGTGAATGCTATCACCACGAGGGCAGGTAACACTTATGATTCAGCTAAATCTTCACCTAATAATTTGTTTCAATCCGTGCAGGTTGATGAAGATGAGGAGCGAGTTGACGATGAGATTGAAATGGAACCGGAACCAGCCGTGCCGATACCGGCCGTTCCATCCGAACCCGTTGCTAAACCTGTTAAGAAGCCCGCTGAGGAACCAACTGTTAAGCCATATAAACCGAAGGCTCCATTTCCCCAGCGATTGGCGAAAAATAAGCTGAAGGAACAAATGGACAAATTTGTAAGTCACCTCCGTAAATTGCATATTAATATTCCATTTTTAGATGCAATTGTGCAGATGCCCGGATATGCAAAGTGCTTGAAGCAGATTTTGATGAATAAGAAGCATCTGGAAGAAGTGACTACTGCAGTTTTAGAGGATGTTTGCTCAGCAGCTGTAACAGGTAAGTTGCCCGAAAAACGAGGAGATCCAGGTAGTTTACTATTCCTTGTAAGATAGGTAACTTAACGGTAAAAAAGGCTTTAAATGATTCGGGTGCAAGTATTAACCTTATGCCTTCTTCTCTTTACTCCAAGCTGAACTTAGGAACACCTAAACCTATTAACATGAAAATCAATTTGGCCGATAAGTCTGAAATAAGACCTATTGGAATATTAGAAGATGTGTTAATTCAGGTGGGAGGTTTGATTTTTCCTGTAGATTTTGTGATTATTGAAGCTGAAGAGGCATTAAATGTGCCTCTTATCTTAGGGAGACCATTCCTTGCCACGGCCGATGCCAAACTTGAAGTTGGTCGTGGTAAGTTGACATTGAGAGCCGGAGATGAATCTGTAACATTTTCAAACACATGTTCTGTTTCTTTGCCTAATGCTGCTAATTATGTTGAAACTGCATGTGTTAGTTCTTTGGATTCACAGATTGATAAATGGTTGGATGATAAGCTAGAGGAAAGAGAGCTAGAATTGAAGTCAACAGCGGTACATGTTCCTAAACCGACGGATGGCCCTTGTGCTAAAATCCGTAAGCTTTATAGTCGTGTGAGGTCCGCTATTTCTCATGGGAATATTAAGTTATCCGAAGAACTGTGCTCTAATTTATCAACAAATGAGAAAGCTGAGTTAATGATGGTTGTTGATATTTCTGACGAAGCAAATGATTGGATATGTAACAAGGTTAAAGGTAACTGTTTCTCTCCTTTTAAAAGTAGACCACCCAACACTTCAAGTGTGGGGGCGTCGGGGTCCCAATGTTGGTGATTATGAGAGGTTCGAGTCTAGCTAAAGACTCGTAAATAAATTAAGCGCTTCTCGGGAGGCAACCCGTGTTATTTTCTTGCATTTTATTTTCATTTTTGTAGTTAGATTTGATGTTTTATTGTCAAGAAAGTGCAGGTGAAATTTTGGTGTGAATGGGATTGAGGTAAGTGTTCAAAAATTTCATTGTCAAAATTTTTCTAAGGAAAAATGAAGGGGTTGTGAACAGTGAATCCCCACTGCGCCGCAGTGGGGGAGGACTTGAGTGACTGCGTCGCAGTCAGTTCATTATCTGGGTAAAAATAACCCCACTGCGCCGCAGTGGGGGAGTGGCTTATTGACTGCGCCGCAGTCCTTTTATACTGTCCTTCGGGTGAAAATTGTCCTACTGCGCCGCAGTGGGAGAGGTCGATAGCCACTGCGCCGCAGTGGGATCTTTGACCAGTCAACTGGGGGTCGGTTATAATTGAGTTAATGTTTCAAACTTACTTTTCACCACAAAAAGCTTTCTTTCTTTCTTTATTTTATTTTATCGTATTTTATTTTCTTTTTATCAGTAGATGCTTTGATATGCTTGGGAATTTGTGGTTTGTTTTGTGATGCGATTTAAGCAGGATTGTTGATGGCTATAGTGAAGCTCAAGTGTGGGGGGAACCCACTGGATTCTCTCCTAATCTCTATTCTATGGAATCAATTGATTAATTGTGTGATGTCATGTGCATATGTTGGCAGTAAGTTCAGTGCATTATTTTTGATTGGCATCTTTCTTGATACTGTTTCACACACATCCGGTATGTGCTCTAATTCTTTTTGTCTATTGTCGCTTACCCCTATTTACCTTAGTTTTGACCGATATGGACATTGAGGGCATTGTCCATCTTAAGTGTGGGGGGTGGCAAATAGGTTTAAGATACCGGGTATATCACTTTTGTTGTTTTGCCATTGAGATTTCTACCAGTTTTGTTGATGTGTCCCTCTCATAGGCCTTCGGATTTTATCCGGGGGTAGGAGTCTCCATTTGGTTTCCATTTCGAGCTCTTCACTGTGATGTGCATGTTTGAGATTGGTGTTTTCAATTTGGTGGGATGATAGAAGTTGATATGGTTTTTGAACTTGAGTTGAGCTTGTCCTTGTGGTAAATTGCTTTTGTCACTTAATTCATATCTTAATAAGCAATTTTACTACAAAATTTTTCCTTGACAAAATTTTTAATCGGCGAAATGTGTTCTGAACGGTTATTTGGCTAATCCTTGTGGATTGATAACATTACTTGCATGCTCATATATATCCAAAACACCAAATTGTGAGATTTCATCATTTTATATAGTTGTGTTAGGTTACGGTTTTGGTTTGATTGCCTTGTAAATACGTCCCTCTCTTAGGCTCTTGGATTTGTTCGGGAGTAAGGGTTTTCATTTTGATGCCCTGCACTAGGATGTGCGTGTTTGAGGTTAATCTTCCATTTCCGGGTTCTTTGCTTTGATATGAGTGTGCCGGTGATGTGTTGATTCTAGAACTTGGCCTGGTGATCGTGACTAAGTACATCGGATGACGAATTGGCATTTAGGTTTGACCATACTTTTTCTTTCTTTCTTTTCACTTTTCTTTTGTACATTCCTTATACAACCTTTATACATATATATATACATTTTCACCTTTCTTTGTACACTTTTGATACACATATACATCCCATATAATTTAGCCTTCACTCTTGTATAAATTCACCCTTATATACCGAACTATACCGATAGTCTAATCTGGGGGGCCGTTGATTGTCATGGTTTGGATGGTTTGGAGAGCTTCAATGGTTGGCTAGTGGAAGGTTCTTGTCTATAAGAATACATAATTGGTTGAGTTAAGGAGGATTATCTTGGATTGTTCAAAGAAAGTGAAGTGAAATAGACTTATTCATCATTGTAAGAGGGTATCTACTAGTAGAGTAAAAATGGTTCAAAAGAATAAAAAAATGAAAAATTGAAAAACAGAAAAAAAAAAAGAAGAAAAAAAAACTTGGGCTACTAGTAGGTATTTCTCATTCTAAATGTCTAGAAGGGTCGTTGTAACATTATAATGGAAGACTTGGATGATAATAAGTTGTTTGAAGTTAATACACCACTATGGTGTCGGGTTTTGCTTGGTGACGTTGGAGGTGTGTTCTCGGGATGACATCTTATGGGTTAGTGGTTGTTGACAATCAATGGTATGGGTTGATTAGACTATTTTGTACATTTTTCACATATACCTTATACTTTTGTTATTCCCTTTCATTTCTAACCTACACTCCCATATTCCATTGTAAATATCCATATATACATAGCCTTAGTTTAACTATACAACCGTCCTTTATGCCTATTTTGATGATGTACTTGGTGCTCACGCCACGTCGGTGGAGCTATGATCCTTGTTCAAGCCTATGGTAAGATATGCATCACGACCGAGCTATGAGTGATTCTTCATATGTTCAACCCCAAAAGTAAGTTTGTTGGAGTAGAATGATTTTGATAGGTTCATTTTTTCACTTGTGCTTGGTTGTGTTATTAAGGCTTGTGGATTGTTCAGGTATTGTCAAACATTTCGAGTTTTCATTTAAGATTAAAACTGCTTCACCCAACTTTTTGTCTTTGACATACTTGGTGTGGCTTCTTTTTGATACTTGTAAATTGTTTCTAAAGCTTCATTGCCAAGGAATACTTTTTCTTTAACTTTGGATTTGCTTGAGGACAAGCAATGCTCAAGTGTGGGGGGATTTGATGTGACCAATTTATACCCATCGCCCACATCATTATTGGCCTTGTTATTAAGTGTTTTTAGTCGATTTTGTTGGCATTTGGCGCGTTTATGTGTTTGTTAGTGTTGTCAGGCTCTAAACAGGATACGTGTCCATTTGGTGTAAGTTCGAATGATTTCATAGGCCAAGATGTTGATTTGTGAGTCTGAGAGTTGTTCAGGGTTGTGAAGATAGAAAAGTCCAGCATGATTGGACTGCGCCGCAGTGAGGAGTGCATATGCCACTGCGCCGCAGTCATCTAATGGAAAGGCGTATTGAGACCAGTTATATAGCACTGCGCCGCAGTGGTGGTGACCTAAACCCACTGCGCCGCAGTCATCAAGTGCCAAAAGGAGGATAAATTCCAGTGATAATGCACTGCGACGCAGTGAAGGCAACATATATCACTGCGCCGCAGTCAGGCGAAGTCAAAGTCAAAAGAGATCCACTGCGCCGCAGTGGAGTCCTCATTTTCCCACTGCGCCGCAGTGGCTCGACGGGCCTGTAGGGTTTTGGCAGCCTCGTTGCCTCAAATTCCATGGGGTATAAATAGATAACAAAAACCTAATTCCCAAATGATCAAATTATCTTTCTAGGAGCTGCACTATAAGGGATTTCTTCAAGGTTCAAAGGCTAGATTTCTTCCTCAAAATCATTGGAGATCTACGTGCACCCATCTAGATCGTATCTACTTTTCTTGTCTTACAATTTACTTTCATCAAACGATTGGTACAATCATGTTTACCTTTTCTTTTGATTATTATTTACCATTCATCATGAGTGGCTAGATCTATTATCATCCACCTTGATGAAACTAGACTGATAATGTGATTGCTATGTTTTAATTCAAGAGTTGATTCTATTATCGTTATATTGAGATCTTCATTGATTAATTCCTTATTCTTTATTCTTTGTGATATTAATAATTTATTTGTTCATCGTTAGTGGTACTAGGTGAATAGGTATTTTATTTCAATTAATTGTCTATGATTGATTGTCTCCGGTTGGTGGTACCACGGTGAATGTCATTAGAATAATAGGTATTAATTGGTAAACGTGTTTAGATACGGTTGGTGGTACCACGTATTTATTCACATAGATATGATTGATAATTGTTAATCAAACAAACTAATTACTAGGGATATTTTCTTAAGCATGGTGGTACCGGCTTGGGTAATTGAACTAGCAAATTAGGTGTTTGGGTAATTTGCAAGCGGTTGGTGGTACCACGTAAGCATCTTTATCCTTACACGATTATCTATTCAACTTAATGAATTTGATCTTAATTTAAAGCAATCACATTTGAAGTCGAGGGAAGTCAAGGTGGATGAATTTTAATATTATTGTCTGAAGTTTCATTTCATTTTATGTTTTTAATTTTCTGTTAAAAAGAGATTGAAGTAACACCCTTTTTCCAAACCATTTTATGAAACAACTAGTTCAACCAATCCCCGTGAACGAACCTGGACTTACTTTTTAACTATATTGCATATGATCGGGTCCACTGCCCGATAGTGTGTAGTAGTGAGTTTTTAGGTATTTCTAGTTTATAAATTTTAAACTCGATTTAGCACATCAAGTCTTTCAAAGCAAATGAATGAAAGATTCGACAATCAGGAAAGTCGATTCAAGAGCCTTGAGAAAGATGTTAAGGTGATGGCGGATGGTTGTGACTATTGTGGTGAATTGCATTATAAGGAAGATTGCCCGGAAAAGCCAAGTCAAGATGTTAATTATGTTCAGAATCAGCAGGGGAATTTCATCCAAAACACCGGTTATCAAAACCAGCAGTCAGGTACTTCTTACCCCTCCTCTAATTTTAATACTAATAATTCTGGATTTGGTGGCAATAGGTTTAGCAGATTCAACAGTCAGCAAGGTTCAAATGCGGAATTGAGAGATATAATGAAGGAATTCATTAGCACCCAAAGATCAACAAATGAGCAAGTTGCTGAAGATTCCAAGAGGATTCACTCCAAATTGGATGCTATGAACACGCGTTTGGATGGATTTGGTCATAAGATGGACCAAGGAGCGAAGAATCAACAAGCTACTATCAAGGACTTGGAAGGAAGACTTGAGAGGCTAGGGAACTCAAACAGACAACTCGGTACTTTACCGAGTAATACTCAACAGAATCCAAAGCCTCAATCAAGCAATCAAACAATCAGGGACAGGGCCTAAGTACATTCCTCCAAATGTTAGGAATGAGCATGTGAATGCTATCACCACGAGGGCAGGTAAAACTTATGATTCTTTAAATCCTTTACCTGATGATTCTACACCATTTGTGCAGGTCAATGACACCAATGAGATTGAGATGGAACCGAGCCCAGCCATGCAGACACCGGCTGTTCCATCTAAACCAGTCGAGAAGCCGAAATTGAAGCCTTATCAACCAAAGGTTTCATTTCCTCAGCGGTTGAGGAAAGAGAAGACAAAAGGACATTTCAAGAAGTTTGTTGATTTGATTCAATCGGTTAACATTACTGTTCCTTTAGTTGATTTGATTTCAGGTATGCCGAATTATGCCAAGTTTCTAAAGGAACTAATCACAGACAAGAAAAAGCTTGAAGAGGTGAAAACTGCAGTACTTAGCGCCGAGTGCTCGGCGATCATTCAAAATCAGATTCCTCCCAATTGGAAGATCCAGGGAGTTTTCTAATTGCTTGTTCTTTTGGTGCTTATTTGTGTGAGGCATTAGCCGATCTTGGGGCTAGTATTAATTTGATGCCTTATTCTGTCTATAGAAAGTTGTCTTTAGGCGAGTTGACTCCTACCCGCATGAGCATTAGGCTCGCGGATCGCTCTTTCCAATATCCCATGGGGATAGCGGAAAATTTGCAAATTAAAGTAGGACATTTGGTGTTTCCGGTCGATTTTGTCATTCTTGAGATGGAGGCTGACGCTAAGTCCCTCTAATTCTAAGCCGTCCATTCCTTAATACCGCGGATGCTATCATCTGGGTCAAGGCTAAGGAAATTTCCTTAGGGATCGGTGATGACCGGGTAGTATTTAATGTTGATAGAGCACTAAAGCATCCTTATTCATCTGATGATACTTGTTTCAGGATAGATGTTATTGAGGAAGAAGATGCTTTGGAAGAGGAGTTGATGGATTTCTTGGACATGGAAGAGGGGGAATCTTTGCTTGCTTGTAGTGGAGAAGAGCAAGAGACGGTTGAAGAGATGATGCAAGAAATCATGGCTTGGAGCGTTGATGATACTCCACCGGATGATGAAACATTTGAAGAGATCACGGAAAATGAAAGTACACGGGTGCTAACATCGGTTGAAAGTCCTCCTACCGACTTGGAGCTCAAACCTTTGCCTGATCATCTCGAGTATGCATATTTGGAAGGTACTTCTCTTTTACCCGTTGTCATCTCGTCCTCATTAATGGAGGATGAGAAATCTAGACTTATGACCGTCCTAAAGGCCCATAAAAAGGCCTTTGCATGGAAAATTTCCGATATTCCGGGTATAAGTCCAGAATTTTGTAAGCACACCATAAACTTTGTTGATAATGCTAAACCGGTTGTGCAAAGGCAACGTAGGTTGAATCCAAATATGAAAGATGTGGTTAAAAAGGAGATCATTAAATTGCTTGATGCGGGAATCATATTCCCCATTTCGGATAGTTCATGGGTAAGTCTGGTGCATTGTGTGCCAAAAAAGGGTGGGATGACCGTAGTCTTAAATGATAAAAATGAATTGGTTCCCACTAGAACTGTCACGGGGTGGAGGGTATGTATTGATTATCGGAGATTGAATGATGCTACCCGCAAAGACCATTTTCCCTTGCCCTTTATTGATCAAATGCTCGAACGGCTCGCCGGTAACGAGGATTTTTGCTTTTTGGATGGGTTCTCCGGGTACTTCCAAATACCCATTGACCCCAAGGACCAAGAAAAGACCACCTTTACTTGTCCCTTTGGCACTTATGCCTATAGGAGGATGCCATTTGGTCTTTGCAATGCCCCTGGAACTTTTCAAAGATGTATGATTGCCATATTTCAGGACATGATCGAAACTTCCATGGAAGTTTTTATGGATGACTTTTCTGTTTTCGGTAGTTCTTTTGAAAGTTGTCTTGAAAGTCTTGATAAAATGCTTGAAAGGTGTGAAAGGGCACACTTGGTTTTGAAATTGGGAAAAGTGTCATTTTATGGTGAAAGAGGGTATTGTTTTGGGACACAAAGTTTCGAAAGCGGGTTTAGAGGTAGATAAAGCAAAGATAGATGTCATAGACAAATTACCTCCACCTTCTAATGCTAAGTCAATACGAAGCTTTTTGGGTCATGCCGGATTTTATCGTCGGTTTATAAAAGATTTCTCAAAAATAACCCGGCCAATGACCAAGTTGTTAGAAATAGATGTCCCATTTGTTTTTGATAAAGAGTGTCTTCATGCGTTCAACTTACTTAAAGATAAATTGACCAATGCAACAATTATGTCTCCACCCGATTGGTCATTGCCATTTGAGTTGATGTGTGACGCTAGCGATTATTCCCTAGGGGCCGTTTTAGGCCAAAGGGAGGATAAACATTTCCGTCCCATTTCCTATGCTAGCAAGACCTTAATCCGGCTCAACAAAACTATACAGTGACCGAGAAAGAGTTGTTGGTCGTGGTTTATGCCTTCGATAAGTTTAGACCCTATTTGGTTTTGAATAAGACCATTGTATTCACCGATCACTCGGCTTTGAAGTACTTGTTCTCGAAACAAGATGCTAAGCCTCGTTTAATTTGTTGGGTCTTACTTTTACAAGAATTTGATATTGAGATTAAAGATAAAAGTGGGGCTGAAAATGTGGCAGCCGACCACTTAAGTAGGCTCGAAAACCCTCACCTTGAGGAGTTAAAGGAGCACGAGATTGATGATGCTTTTCCTGACGAGTATTTGATGCAGGTTGAGATTGAGGAAGAGTCATGGTATGCCGATATTGCTAATTATCTTAGTGCAGGTGTGATTCCCGAGGAAATGACATCTCAAGAGAAGAAGAAATTCTTTTCTGAGATTAAACATTATTTTTGGGACAATCCATTCTTGTTCAGAATTTGTGCAGATGGCATGATAAGGAGGTGCGTGTCGGGAGGTGAAACCCGACAAATTCTTGATGAATGTCACTATGGGCCAACCGGTGGTCATTATGGACCGTCTGTCACCGGGAAGAAAGTGTATGATGCTGGATTTTATTGGCCAACCATCTTCAAGGAGGCGCAAACTTTGGTTGAGGTTTGTGATGTGTGTCAAAGACAAGGTAATATCTCTAAACGTGATGAAATGCCTCAGAACTACATTCAGGTATGTGAAGTTTTTGATGTTTGGGGCATAGATTTCATGGGACCTTTTCTTCCATCAAATAAGAATTTGTATATCCTTGTTGCTGTTGATTATGTTTCTAAGTGGGCCGAGGCTAAAGCCTTGCCAACGAATGATGCACGTGTTGTCATTCACTTTTTGAAACAGCTTTTCTGTAGGTTTGGTGTGCCCAAGGCCTTAATTAGTGACCGCGGAAGCCATTTCGCGAATCACCAACTCGCTAAGGTGCTTAAGAGGTACGGTGTCAATCACCGTTTTTCAACCTCATACCACCCGCAAACGAGTGGCCAAGTTGAGATACGAACCGGGCATTGAAAAGGATTCTTGAGAAAACCGTAGGAGACAACCCAAAGTCTTGGTCCACCAAGCTTGATGATGCTCTATGGGCATTCAGGACCGCCTACAAGACACCAATTGGGACGACCCCATACCGGTTGCTTTATGGCAAGACTTGTCATTTACCTATGGAAATTGAGCATAAAGCTTATTGGGCGCTCAAGAATTGCAATTTGGACTTAGTTGAAGCCGGTGAGTTGAGATCATTGCAATTGAATGAACTAGATGAACTTAGGTTGCATGCTTATGATAACTCTAGACTGTATAAGGAACGAACAAAAGTGTGGCTTGACCGTAGGCTTAGAAAGAAAGATTTTAAAGCCGGTGATAAAGTGTTGTTGTTCCATTCAAAGTTCAAGTTTAAGCAACCCAAGTTGACTTCTAGGTGGACCGGCCCTTTTGTGATCAAACATGTTTATCCGTCTGGTTATGTTGAATTGTTTAAATCGGATGGATCGTCTTTCATTGTTAATGGTCACAGGTTGAAGCTTTATCATGAAGAGGAGGAAGAAGTGGGAGTCGTCTGTGACGAGCTTCCATTTTTCGAAGTGAACCAATAAGCAAAGGACTTGGAGTCTAGCTAAAGACTCGTTAATTAATCAAGCGCTTCGCGGGAGGCAACCCGTGCTTCTTGTTTTCATCATTTTCTTTATTTGTCATTTGTAATGTGTTTTCAATAAGAATTGCAGGTCTGGAAGTCATCCCACGCGGTACGGTAAGTCATTTCAAGGTTTCAAGAAGGTAAGTGTGGGGGGACACCATTGCGCCGCAACTTTGAGTTGCGCCGCAATGGTTGAGTGGTGTTGCGCCGCAACCTTCGTTGTTGCGCCGCAACTTATAAATCTATAATTCAATTGCGCCGCAGAGGAGTTGCGCCGCAACTGTTGTTTTTCAGAAAATCCAGAAAATCCAAAAAAAAATAAAATAATAATAATAATAATAATAATAATAATAAAATAAAATAAAATTAAAAATAATTACCATTGCGCCGCAATTGGTGGTTGCGCCGCAACCCGGGTCAAACACTTTTCTTCAAAAGGGGATCGATTTTGTTTTACTCACACAACAATCACTTTCAATTATTGAGCCTTCTTCTTCTCCCAACCGATCCAAACCCTCTCCCTTCTATATTTTCTTTCAATTTTTACTCTTTTTCTTCTTAATCTTCATCTCCATTAATCACAATGACAAGAACAGGAAAGGTATGTGATTCTTTAATCTCTCTTTTTGGATTTTAATTAGTTAATTTAATAATGTTCTTGAATACATTCGAATTTATATAGATTTTATGCTTAATTTGCTTATTTCGAATTTGTGTTGAATGGGGATTGAACAGTGTGAGTTGGGATAATTTGTTAGAAAGATTGATGTTTTGTTCATGAATTGGGTGATTAAATTAATTAGGGTTTAATTACACTTGTTTAACTACTGTTAAGATAAACCCTAGTATTAAAATGGTGATTTGTGAATTTAAGGTTTTTGTTGTTCAAACCTGATGCTGTTCGTGACTGCCCAGTGACACATTCCATTGCGCCGTAACTCCTAGTTGCCCCGCAACTGAAGCAGAAACATAAGTTGCTCCGCAACTCCCTTTGTTGCGTGGCAACTTGACCATTTTCAGACCTTTCCTGGTTTTTCTCATATATATTATGCTTATATCAGGGTATGAATGTTTTAATGTTTTTTCTTGTATGTGTAGGCACCCGCTCTTCCGCTATTCGTGCACCAAGAGGTGCCTCTCGAGCTTCATCTGCTGCTGCACCTGCTACGGGTGTTGATAGTGGCCTCACACCTGAAGCCATTGCTATGGGAAATCCCGCCATAGCCTGTAGATTGTTTCTTGCTCTTCCCCATGCCGCTCCTAGCAAGAGAACCGAATACACCAACAGGTTAGCCACCTTGATCCGTAAGGACATTATTGAACCTCGTTACATGGAGGGCACCATGTTGGATGTGCTCAATGTGCGCGTGGATATAAGTAAGTATATGCATCTTCTGGGTACATCGAATGATGAGGATGGTAATCCTGTTGATAAGGAACTTACCATGTGGTTTGATATCTTTAGGAATAGGGAGCGTGTTTGTAAGGAATGGTGTTTGGAGGTGTATTCTATATCAGTTGAAATATTGAAAAGGTTAAAGATGTGTTTGCTGAACAGTGCAATTTCTTTAGATGTGGGGGAGTTAATCGCAATCTTACGATTGCTGAGTTTGGGGTGTGTACCGGGATGTACACGCAGGAGATGTTGGAGGATCCTGCCTTTGAGCGTCTTTTAGCCACTGCTGTTAGGACTACCACTGGGTTTCATAAGGATAGTGGTGATTTCAGGGATTACTACAGCAGGATATCTGGGGTCGCGCATGGCGCGCAGCTTGTAGGGCAAACACCATTCAGTCCCCTATTTTGCGCATCTTCCATAAGATGTTGGTTCATTCTTTTGTCCAGCGGTCTAACCACCCGGATAAATTGTATATGGATGATTTATGGTTATTGAGGCTGTTTGATGAGGGAAATGTGTATAGGAAGGCTTGTGCTCCTTATGTATTGGCTAGGCATATGGGTCAGAAGGGAGTATGTGATAGGGGGTTAGTGTGTGGTCATTTCATTGCTCGGATGGTTAAGCATTTTGAGCTTGTTGATAATGAAGTCGCTTTGAACTGCAAGCCGATGAAACCGTTCACGTGGAATTACTTGAAGAGGTGGAAATTGATTAAGCCTCTCGCTCATAAGAATGCCATCTATGAGTTGATTGATTTTGGCGGCAGTGATTCTGATGATGAGGAGGGCGATGATTCTGAGGATGAGGAGATGGAGGAGGCACCTCAGCAGGCTCCTGAGGAGACACCGGAGGCCCCACTACGTCTTAAACGTCGTGCTACTACTTCTACTGCGGGGGCATCTTCTTCCTCTGCCGCCCCTGCAGGTACTTGGGACTTTGCTAGTTTAGGGGCCACGATTCAGGAGATGTGGAATTCTCAGCAGCATTTTCAGCAGTTTCAGTCCCGGGTGGATGATGATTTCAGGTGGATGGGCTCAGGTATGGGGCGTATGATGCATGATCAGCATCGCTATCAGCCCATGTGGGAGACCAAGTTTAGGGGAGAGCAGTACCATCCTCCTCAGCCTATTCCAGACTACCGTCCCCCGAGCATTTTCATTCCTGGTCACAGGGCCGATGGAGGTTTCTACTATCCACCGGAGCGCCAGTTCGAGGAGGCTCCTTCCCATGATCTTGGGGTGATGGGTCCTGATCACCCTGTGTCTTTTGGTTCTTTTGCAGGTACACATGCTGCTACTGATGTTGGAGGTTCAGACACTGCAGGGCCATCTTTTGCTGAGCAGGTGGTTGGCTCACTATTCGATACTGGTCCTTTTCCTGGCTACCCTCATCCTCCTCCTCAGTGATATGTTTTTGCGATGGTTATGATGCTGCCGCCGTCGGATGGTTTTGATGGCTTGTACTTTTGTTTATTTGAACATTTTTAATTCCCGTACATTTTTCTTATCTTTATTTGTTTGGTTTGTATCCACCCTTAAGGGTGATGAGACTTCATACTTTATTTTCTATTTCTGTTTGAATAATTAGGGATAGACAGATGCATGCTCTAATCTATACCAGTTGGCTTTTAATTGTGTGTTCATGTTGATAGCAAGTTGATTGTCATATGCATATGCTGGCAGTAAGTTCAGCGACATATTTTGTTGGCATCATATTCAAGCATGGAACACACAGGATACCCGGCAAGTTTTCTTGTTTTTATTTTGTTTTCATTTACTTTCCCTTATTTCCCATAGATTACCTTAGTTCTTTGGACATTGAGGGCATTGTCCAACTCAAGTGTGGGGGGGTGGTAAATAGGAAAAAGTCGGGTATTTTTGAGGAGTTTTGAACTTTTGCATGCTTGTCCTTGTAGTTAATTGCTTTTGTCACTTAATTATAGATATTAATAAGCAATTTGACTACACCCTTGGTACAAAGTTTAATATGTGGAATGTGTTTTGACTGATTAATGTGGCAATCCCTTCTGGATTAATAATATGACTAGCACGCTTATAGCACCAAAACACCCAAATTGTGAGATTATTGATTCATTGCTAGTTATGATAGGTGTACGGTTTTGGAATTATTAGCCTTGTAAATTTGTCCCTCTCATAGGCTTTTGGATTTATCCAGGAGTAAGGGTTCTATTTTAGAGCTCTGAACTATGATGTGCAAGTTTGAGGTTGATTTTCATTTCCGGATTATTTCATTTGCTATGAGTGTGCCGGTGATTGCGTTGATTCTAGAACTTGTCTTGGTTGATCGTTCCGTGTTATTTATCAGAAGAGGCAAATTTAGGATAAAACCATTTGTTCTTTGTATGTTCACCCCTTGTTTCGTAAATAATTGTTATGTGCATGTTTTGTTAATGTGCTTAGTAGCTAACTACACTGGTTAGTGAACCTCCTGTTAAAACCCTTGTGTTGCACTCATTTTTAGTGCAAGAAACAATAGAAAACTTGTTGTCACTAGCCTGTTCTTTGTTATTAAATCCACCTAAATATACACCTTTCCTAGCCATACCGATAGTCGAAGTCCTGGTGGGTCATTGGTTGCCTATGCTAGTGGATGGTTTGGGGTTGTCCTTTATGTCGGGTTGGGATATTCTCGGTTACTGAGAATAGATTGATTTCTTCATGTTTGTTTGGATAAAGTCTGGATCGTTCATTTGAGCATATGAGTATATGATTTGTCACTGTTTCAAATGTTATGAGAATACCAATTAGTCAGAGTAAAAGTAGCTCACAAAAAAAAAGGAATAAAAGAATTGAAAAACAAAAGAAAAAAAAATGAAAGAAAAGAGCTTGGGCTGTCAGTTGGTACTTCTCATTTTTGGTCAAATCATTTTTATTAGTTGGCACGTTTGTTTGAGCCAACATGGTTAGAATTGGTTGATTGAGTTATTTAGTGTCATACACCACAATGGTGTCGATTTTTAATCGTCTATTGGGGGTATTGTCTGGACAACTTCTCGGGTTTTGGACCGTTGGCAACTAATGACATGGGATTTAATGGATTAGACTATTATGTAAACAATTTGTTATGTTGTGTTATTTTCTTTTTAACACTTTGTTTCCCAAATTTCCATACCTTTTCAATACCTTGTTTAGCCTCAGATGTTCATTACAACCCTTGTAAGACCTCTTCTGATTAACGTTGTGGTGCTTGTGCCATGATGGTGAAGGAACGAACCTAGTACAAGCCTATGGTTAAAAGATTATGCATCACGACTAGGCATTGAGTGATTATTCAAATATTCAACCCCAAAAGTAAGTTAGTTGGAGTAGGATAGGCGAGATATCACTGATTCGATTCTTTTGTGCTTAGTCGTGTTATTGAGGCTTGTTTATCAGTCAAGTATTGTCAAACATTCCAGTTTTCATTTAAGATTAAAACTGCCTAACCATCTTTTTTTCATTTATGGTTGAGCTTCTTTTTGATTACTGAAATGTGGTTTCCATTATGTGCCAAGGTAATTTGTTTTTCAGCTTGGAATTGCTTGAGGACAAGCAAAGCTTAAGTGTGGGGGGATTTGATATGTCGTATTTTATACCCATTTCCCACATTGGATTTAGTTGATTTTGCATGATTTATGAGTCGTTTTTGTATACATTTGGTGCATTTATGGTATTTGTTAGTGTTTCAGGTTACTGACAGGTACTTAAGCGTAATTCTGGAGAAAACGACCTTTTTGAGGTGAAATAAGTGCTAATGGATGATTCCCGAAGCATTTGGATGGTGATTGTGGAAAGTCAACAAAAGTCAAAGCTGGAAAGTTGCCCATTGCGCCGCAATGAGCCATTACGCCGCAACCCAGAAACAGAAAGATAAGTTGCGCCGCAACTCTCTACGTTGCGCCGCAATGCCTCCAAGTTCAAACCAGCTTAAGTCAATAAAAGTCAACGGTCAACGCAAGTCAAAGGCCCATTGCGCCGCAACTCATTGGTTGCGCCGCAAGAAGATTCCAGATTTATAAGTTGCACCGCAACTTAGAGCGTTGCGCCGAAACGCATGCACGTTCAAGTCGCGCCGTCAAGACCCCATTGCGCCGCAACTGCCCATTGCGCCGCAATGGGGGTCGAATCTGAAACATTTTAGAAGGGGGGTATAAATTGCAGGAGGAAAAACAACAAAAACCCTATCTATCATTTTGTACGGCCGTGTGTGAGTTTTAGAAGCATTTTCCCATCATTTTGGTTTGCTTTTGAAGATTATCACTACGATTGGATCATTTCCGTTATTAGTTTTCAATTTCTTGTATTCGGTAACGATGAATTCTACCATTTTGATTTGTTATTTCATATTATTTATGAGTAGCTAATCACTTCATTATCCATCTCAATGAAGTGAAACAATATGTAAAGATTGCACTATTTTTATAATTCAAAGTTGATTTCATTTAACGTTATATCGAGATCTTAGCGTATTTCTTCCTTATTATTTATCTTGAATTGATTGGTGGTATATGTGTGTCTTTAATGGTAGTTATTGATTATACATATGTCATTTTGATGGTTTGGGTACAAACAATTGAATCTATGACGGGTACGGTAGATAATCATTCTTGATAATAGGGAGAAATGTGTTAACGGTTGGGTACAATCGATAGGTATAATTGTTATTTCAATAACCAAAACAATTAATTGATTAGGAAAGTTATGAAAGACGTCTCGGGGTACCGGTCTTAGTAATGGAACTAGTTAATTAAGGGAATTGAATGAAGTAACGAACTTGACGGGTACGGGGTGAGTCTTTGTTTAGTTCCCGGTTATAAATCAACTTAATTTGGATTTGAACTTCATTTATGTGTAATCTGAACATATTGTGTAGCGGATTTGAGATGGATGCCCTTTAAATTATTGTTTTCAACAACACTCTTTTCGATTAATCCCTCGGGATTACTAATTTATTTACATTTCTTGCATGCTAACTTCTTGCAAAGTGACAATTCGGTCACAAAACCCAATTTTTGAATTACTTTATTTGAACAATTACTAAACTTAGTCCTTGTGTTCGACCTGGTCTTACCTTATTTCTATACTATATACGGATGGGTCCACTGCCCATAAGTGTGTAGTAGTCGTCATTTAGGTATTACTTGTTTATAAATTTTATAACTCGATTTTACACATCAATATGCAATGAAAAATAACAATAAGTTATTGATTAAACTACCTCATGTAGTTATTAATTGGTAAAGAACTTGAAGTTCTTGTGTGATTCTTTGAACATATTCAAAGCATGAATAACTATAAGTTATTGAATAAAACTACTACATGTAGTTCATATATAATAAAGAACAAAAGGTTCTTGTGTGATTCTTTGAACACATTCAAAGCATAAATAACTATAGGTTATTGATTTTGTTGACATTAATTGTCATTAGTTCAAAAGTTCTTAATGATTCTTCGTTGGGAATCATAACTATAAATTATTGTGCAACGGGCTACAACTTTTGATTTTGTTGGATCAAAGTTTGGTTTGATTATCAATATCCATGTGATTATGTCGAAAAATTGACATAAAATACTAGGGGTGAGTACGGTTCGGTTTGGGTCGGTTTTTGGCTAAAACCGAAAACCGAACCGTTATAATTCGGTTTTTGAAAACCAAAACCATTGGGTTTCGGTTTTTTCGGTTTTGTTTTTCGGTTTTTTCGGTTTGGGTCTATTTCGGTTCGGTTTTTCGGTTTTAGTCGGTTTTTAACCACTTGTGGTTTGGGTCAAATTAAGCTTGAAAAGTTTATAAGTTTATACCCTATAATTACACCATAATTAATTTCAACAAGTTTTCAAAACAATATTAGCAACAATAACACTACAACAATGACAACAAATCCATAAAATTAAGCTGTACAAACTTCAAACGAATTTTATATATAACTATTTATATCTTTTACGCGTTGTTTAATTATACAATTATTAAAGCAAATTAATCTTGTTGTGTATTTTCACTTAAACATATAAATGATATTATTATATACACCTAAAAATGCAAATATATTAACATATTTACCAAAATTAATAATAAAATGATATAAATATAAAATAAAGTAAACAATATATATTTTTGGTTCGGTTTTTCATTAGAAACCAAAACCGAACCATAACTTTCGGTTTTTAGAAAACCAAAACCAATGGTTTTTGGTTTTTTCGGTTTTCAGTTTTTTCGGTTCGGATTTTTCGGTTTTTAATGGTTTTTTCGGTTTTTCGGTTCGGTTTTTGCTCACCCCTATAAAATACTATGATGAATTGGCATATGCAAACTTCAAGTTTTGAAACACTTCCATTTTCTTGAAGAAAATGATCACCAAATTGGTGTGATATAATCACGAAGATCCATTATAAGAGCTCAATATGAGAGCACATCAAAATTTGTGACAATGGTCGCTCTAGTTAGTTGCACATGAAGTTGCAAAATTGTAAAATATAAGAGAGTGCAACATCACATGGATGCTTATATGAAAGCAATTTGATAAACTTCTAAATACATCTAGTGGTGTTGTATTCATTCACTAAAGTGAATGCAATTACATGCGATCGGAATGCTCAATATGTGTCATGGTCATGGAAATTCAAATATCAAGGTGTTTCTTTTAAGAACACGAGATGACACTAGCAATGATCGACTTCTATATGATCAAATGAACATGAGAGTTCACTTATCATAGTGTTTCTATTATGAACACGAGTTGTCACAATGAGTGACCAAATTATTAGTGACTAAAGAAAAACGACTATATACAATATGTCGTTATTTCACTTCAAAGACATTTATATATGTATTCAAGATTGTCATATTATTGACATATTGTTGGTTCCTAAAGAGCTACTTCGATAGCTAATATAATTTGATCAAAAGGAACAACATTTAAGAGTAAATGATACATTTTGGTATCATCGTTGTATATAAACTATACAATGCATAATGTACTCGAATCATATATGGTCATAACGAGAAGTTTATGAACCACGATTTTGTTATTATTGTTTGGCATGACCGGTGAGACCATCCCGAGTCATTATGATGCAAAAGAGAATCCGTAGATTCTTCAAAGTAATGAGTTTATAAGCTCTCAGAAAATATCAATTATTCACCAATTGCTAGCCAAGTGGGGACTCATTCCCTTAAATATCTAAAGATGATACAAGAGGATGTATGTGGCCTATACATCTAATATACCATTTAGTTATTCAAAAGCGATGCATCGTCTAAATGGTCATATATCATGAATAGCGCAACATGAAGTTTGCGTCAAAAGTGGCTTAGCTAATAAGATTGCGAGTATTCGTAAATGGTGGTGAATCTTAAAGCGCTTATTAAGCGTCTATTGCAAATTAAATGATTATGAGAGCAAAATTTTAATTATATGTCTGGGCAAAGTTATTATACAATATGAGTTTGCATCATGCCAACAAAATATCATACTTCCTCCCTATTATAATTAATTTTGGTCAAAAATGGCAATCGTCAATTTTCGGATAAACAAAAATTTTAAATCTTTTCTAAATTTTGATTTAATCTAAAAATATTAAGAAATATTAAGAATTATGCTTTATATTAAATAGAAATTTGTCTATTTAATATACTACTTTATGAACAACTAAAATAGTTAGAATAATAAAGATATTTAATTTAAATAAAAGACGACTAATGGAGAACACCAAATCCTAAGGTATTATGTCTAAAGCCTTAAAAATATCATATTTAAATTTTGACAATTTAACGACAACTATTTAAACTAAATCACGGACTAAACATCTGACGAATGATGATAAATACTATAAATAAAATAGTACGAACCTGTATGTGTCGACAACTTTCTTTTGTATATTCTTTCTTTATATATGTAAACGAGATATGTCACCCGGGCGTTGCCCCGGGAGACATTACATTTGTTAACAGTTTAATAGAAAAAAATATTCAAATCTATAAAAATAATTTGTGTTGAAAATAAAAAAATAAAAAGAATAAAAAGTTTACTATTCTTTCCATGTTTAAAGTGTAAAGTATAAAATGTTGTGGTGAAAATACAAAAAAAAAAAAGTATAAAAGTTTAGTATTAAAAGTGTAAGGGGTTAAAATATTATGGTCAAAATAAAAAGAACAAAAAGGTTGTTATTCTTTGCACGCGACAGTTAAAAAACGAACAGTAAAATTTTTGTGTGAAAGTGAAAGTACTCCGCATAAAAGTTTAGTGCCACAACTATAAGAGGCTAAAGTGTTATGGTGAAAATAAAAGAAAATAAAAAAGTATAAAAGTTTAGTGCTAAAAATGTGAAGTGTTAAAGTATTGTGGTAAAAATAAAAAGAATAAAAAACTTGAGTGAAAGTGAAAGTAGTTTGCATAAAAGTTTAGTGCTAAAACCGTAAGAGGCTAAAATCTTGTGGTTAAAATAGAAGAATATCAAAAAGTATGAAAGTTTAGTGCTAAAAACGTAAAGGATTAAAGTATTTTGGTGAAAATAAAAAGTTTACTATTTTTTAAACGTTATCTCGTACGAAAGTGTAAGGAGTTAAAGTATTGTGGTGAAAATAAAAAGAATAAAAAGTTTGTGTGATAGTGAAAGTAGTTCGCATAAAAGTTTAGTGTTAAAATCGTAAAGGCTATAAATATTGTGGTGAAAATAAAAAAAATCAAAAAAAAAGTATAAAAGTTTAGTGTTAAAAGTGTAAATAGATAAACTATAGGACAAAACATTTAAAAACCAAAAAAATAAGGAAAAAGATATAGGTGGGGACAAAAAAAAAAAAAAACATAAAAAAGTTACTATTCTTTGCACGAAAACCAAATATTTATTTTTAATATATATATATAATATCCACCTTTTAAATTCTTGTTTCCTTCCTTCTTTGTATTTTTTGTTCCACTTTTTCCTATATATATATATATATGTATATGGGTAGGGTTAACGTGAGAACAACAAATATGGAGAGAACCGTGAGAACCACTAGTTTCTCTCCCTCTTTCTCCTTTTTTGTGTGGTTTTTTATTTTTTTTATTTTTATTTTTCATTTTTTGAAACTTTTTTTTGTTTTTTATTGTCTTTTAACAAAAACCCATTCCAAAAAAAAAATAAATTTTTTTTTTTTTGTAAAAAATCATATGGGTTACGCGTTGAAAACGTATGGATACGGTACGGGCGTTGCCCTCATCCGTTCTAAAGGGGTTGTCACCGGACGCATATGGGAATGGTATGGATTTGATGGGCGGCGATCCAAGAGATGGTGACGGTTGTATACGGTACGGGCGTAGCCCTTAACTCTAAGGGCAAAGCCCTTAGAGATGGTTTTTTAGTGGTTCTCACGGTTCTCACCATATATGTTGGTTCTCACTTGATCCCTTCACTATATATATATATATATATATATATATATTTAAAAGATAAAATGAGTCCACCCAATAAAAAAAAGTCCAAGGGTCCAATTGCTGGGCGTCAGATCATCTAATTTCGATGGTTCAGATTACAATTTGAAATTCAACACGCGCGTCCTCTCAAGGGTACTACCGTAATTTCCTCCTAGCTGCAATACCCCTCTTCGTCCTCTCAATCCTCACACAGTAACACACACATCTCTGATCATCTTCTTCCTTTCTCCTCCCTCAAACCGGTCGCCTTCTTCTATTTTCCGATCACCTTCTATTTTCCGATCACAACCTTTTGGATCCTCTGTCATGATACTCCGACCTGATCTTCCGCCAACCACTATATTCCGCCGCCGTTCCTCCATTTATTACGACCAAATCGTGAAGAAATAAAGATTGTACCTATTCTGGTTTCATACAAATCGATGACGGATTTCTGGTCAAATCAATAGCGATGGCGACAGTCAATTCATCACTTCCATAAACCCTAATCAACTTACAAAATCCTGGTTTGTATATATTATTATTATATTGTTTCAGTTTTTAGATTTATGCTATTTATTTTGTTTGTTTATTTAAATTGTGAAATTGGGGATAAATCTGATATTTAATTTTGTGTCTTGTAACTGTTTGATGAAATTCCTGAATGAGTATCACTTTTTGTTGAAGAATCTTGTGTTTTGATGCTTATGTGCACAAGAAGTTATGTTTAGGTGAATAGCCAAGTTGATTCAGTCATATATATCTGCTACTAAGATATATTAAATTAGATGTGATACTTTTTAATTTTTGATTAGGTTCTTTTTAATGTATTCTATTGCAATTTTGAGTGTAAGCATATTATGATGGTTGTGATGCAAAAAAAGCTAGATGATATCACACAAAACCAGATTGGAAATTGTTAAAAATAATAAATAAACAAATGTGTTTCTTATTTTTCTTTGCGAGGATCTCCTCCAAAGGATACATTATTATTCGAGTGTTTATTAAAAATTTGAATGGCATGAATGATGGTCTAAGACACTTTGATGCTATTTTTTAAGCAGTATGGTGCCAAAATTGACTTGTTTGACTTGAATTTTTAATGTAAACGATTTTTATGATTTAATGTGATTATTGAGCGTAATGTTGAAATGAAATGAAACGTGGAATTTGTTAATGCTTACGGAAATGTTTTAGTGTTTAAATGGTTAACGTTTAGCTATTTGTCGGAATTAGCGGAGTGGGAGCCTACTAAAATGCCCTATAGGCCGGCCTCCCCCTAATCACACACACACAAACCCACTCCAATATTTTCCCTAATCCTCTTTTTTTCTCAAAAAGTCAAACTCTTGGATCATCAATTCTGGAAAATTGGTAGTGTTGTAAGCTAGATTAATTCAAGTATTGGAATCATCTTCATCATCTACATATCATATCAAAGAATTAGAGCTCAAGCTCAAGAAATACTCCACTTTTAGTCAAATCCGAATTTGAAAGCTTTTGGAAGTTTTGGTAAGTTAAAACTATCTCATATCAATCATTTTATGTTGTTGAACTTATTTCTAGTTGAATCTAAACATATTTGGGCCATAGATCGAGTCAAAACTTGATTTTTGTTCAAATAGGGTTCTTGGAAGAAATTAGAGCGATTTGTGGTTATGTTGATGTTATAGACGAATTTATGTTATGGGTTATGTTTGTATATGTTCCTAGAGGTCAAAAATGAGTATTTGCAGGTGTTAAATCGATTTGGATGTCAAAAATGGGGTTTGGGTCGAGTTTGGATCGTGTTTGAAACTGAAAATCTGCAGGTCACCAGGAACTCGCGCCGCGACCTCCCAGGCTCGCGCCGCGAGCCTCGTGTGCTCGGTCACACGGCTTGCGATCCCGTTCACTCGCGCCGCGACCTCTCGCGTCGCTATTTTTACGTCTAGTGTCACAGAGGATTTTCTCGCGTCGCGATCTCGGTGACTCGCGTCGCGACCTCGGTCACTCGCGCCGCGAGTTAGACCTGGTTCGCGCGTCAGTTTTCAAACGTTAATAACTTTCGAACCGTATGTCCGTTTTAGTCGTATGACCTATCGTTGGAATCGTAAGAGAGTCTACTTTATCATGGTATAATCCTTATACCTTGAATCTTCTGTCATTTTCAAAAATGACATAATAAAGTGTCCTCGTTTATATTCGGTTGAACCAACAAGACACTTTAGGATTGTGACGTAACCGAGTTGGGTCCCAATAGTCCTCTAAGGTTGATTTACCCTTCTAAAACCTAATTAGGGTTTGACACGTGATTTGTAATGTATATGTTTATAGGTGGTGAACGCTAAGCGATTGTTGGACGTTATAACTCGATTATAACTTGTACTTAGCTCGCATATCCAATCAAGGTGAGTTTCGTAAACCCTCCCTACTCAATTGAGATTCGGGCTGAAAAGTGTACATGTTTGTTTGATTGTTGATTTGATTGATTGTATGATTGAATTGTTGATGTGGACATGTTAGCGCATTATTTATTATAGGGTAAATTACACTTTTGGTCCCTGAACTTGACACATTTTTCACTTTTAGTCACTAAACTTCAAAAATTGCAAATTATACACTAAACTTGTCACTTTTTTTCACTTTTGGTCACCGCGTCAACTTTGTTACCTTTCCTCCGTTAACTTGCCCAGATTCGTTAGTTTTTTTTCCAGTTTTCGTCCTTTTCATTTATTCCATTTTTAAAAGTGATAATCGATGAAAAGTACATTCAAAACTCAATCCATTTATATGATTTATTACAAATCTATCTTATCTTTTTACCCTCTCTCCATTATAGTCTTTCTTTTCACATTAGCTTATCCAGTTATACATCTCAGATTCTTCAGCGATTAAAACAGCCTCTTTCTTTTATCAAGTCATCTTGTTGTTTTAGATGATGATGTATGTAAATAGTAAATAGATCTATTAGTTATGATTACTAAACCAAAAGCAATTAAGCCTCTTTTAGTGTTCAAAGTCCCCCTGCAGCAACCACTTTCTCATCAGATCTGCCACTGTTCCGATCAGATCCATGGCCATAAGATCTGTACCTATTCCGATCTATCAAATTTTCTCAGATAACTTTCTTTCCCTAGACTATTTCATATATTTCGTTATTTTGTTACACTTATATTTTATATTTATATTATATCTATGTGCAGTGGTAAATTAATTGACTCTTTATTATACAAATTAGTTTTCAATTTAAATAAATACTTTGTCTGGCTATTTAATTATTTGTATCTTTGAAGTTGAATCACATATACGGAGTATTATTTTTTGTAGTCAACCAACAATATTTTATAAAATAGGTAGCTAAGGATTAAGTATATTTGTGTCTTTAGCTCTTGATCTAAAATCTGTGATTAGAAAGCAAGGAATCAGTGAGCTTTAATTTGTATTTTGACTCTCATTAATTATTATTATTTGATAATAATAAGTATTGCTTTGAATTGAAATTGTAACATCCGCGAATTTTGACCCGTTGACTTTTTGTGTAATATGACTAACAAATTTAAGTTAATGAATTAATTGGGTCGTTTTGTATTTAAATGTATAATGGTATTGTGGCTTGAGAAGGTAAACGGGTCGGCCCGTGGGTAGTCCATGACCCACCAGCCCCCCAAGACCCATTTCCCCCTTATCACTTCTCCCCCTCTCATTTTCTATCTATCTATCTCTTTCTCTCTTTCTCTCAAAAACAAAGCAAGACCATTTCTTCCCTTCTCTCTACCATCTACTTAGTGTTTAGGAAGGTATAACACTAGATTCATCGCCATCTATACCACATTATCGTCATATCGAAGAATCAAAGGTGGAAGTCTTGCTTTTGAACCATTTTGACCTAATTTCGGGTTTAAGCTCAAGAAGGTGTTTGTGTAAGTCTAATCCAACCCATTTACTTCTATTTATGCTTGTTCTTATGTTTCTAGTCGTTTTTATGGGATTCCAAGACTTGAAAATGGTAAAAATGGAAATTAGGGTTAGGGTTAGGGTTTGAAGGATTTGTGGATGATTTTGATGTTTTGGTCGAATTTGTGGGTTGGGTTATGTGTATTTATGGTCATTGATGTTTATTTATGCTTCAAAACAAGTTACAAGTCTTTACAAATCGATTTGGGTTGGTTTGGGTCGAATTGGGGGTTTTTGGTTCGTGTTTCTTGCAGAAACTGCTGGTGCTGACTGCAGGAAGTGGTCACTGCGGCGCAGTGAGCTTCACCTTTGCTCACTGCGGCGCAGTGCCTTAGTACTGGTTCTGGTCCAGTTTAGCCACTGCGGCGCAGTGGGCATGGTTCTTGCTCACTGCGGCGCAGTGCATTGTTTCTGGTCCTGGACTGACTTAGCCACTGCGGCGCAGTGAGCTTAATCCTGGCTCACTGCGACGCAGTGGATTGTTACTGGAAAATACGCGCGTCGATTTTCAAATGTTAATAACTTTTAAACCGTAACTCCAAACAAGTCTTATGACCTATCGTTGGAATCGTAAGAGAGTCTATTTTCTTGTAGTAACACTCTTTTTGTATGAACCTTCTCCCATTTCTAAAAAGGTCGAGTCGAATGCGTCTTGTTCCTACTCGTTAAGGTTGTAAAGGTGTTTAGGGTTTGTGACTTGACTTAATCGAGCTAAATCAACTTGTTTATGATTGTAGAGTTGACATTATGGTATTATGATGTATAATTATAGGTTGTGGACGTGTGGATCCCATTACTCGTTTGTAATCTTATACTAGCTTCTTAGCCAATCAAGGTGAGTTTCGTATCTCCCTACTCGCTTGAGATTCGGGCTGAAAAGTGTAAACCTGGCGTGTTTATTTGCATTTATTGATTTGTTGATTGTTTGACTGGATTGTTGGATTGATGTGACAGTTCGTTTCGTTTGATTGACTTGGGTTATGTTTTAGTTAAGTATTACATTTATATTAGGATAGACGTACATACATGGAAGTCGGTTATGCCTTCATTGTGTTTTAGATGTGGTGGGAAGGCTGCGGGTGACCCTATATATAAGCATCTGGGACTCGAAGAAAGTAGAATCCTCTGAAGTATATGTACGTATAGTTGGTTTAAATTGTGATTATTGATTAATGTTGATTGATGCATATGTTGTGCATAAGTCCCAATGTCAGGGGATTTGACTTGTGTATATTGAAATGCGGCCTTGTCCCTCTGTTGACAAGTGTGCCCCGTTGTGATTATTGATTGTTGGCTCATGTTTGTCGGATGTTGATTATTGGCTTATGATTGACGATTATTGATTGTCGGTTTATGATTATGCATTTACATTTGACTGTAAGCATTGCATACATTGTTGATGACCCTCGGCAGGGGATTGCCGACATCCTGGTGCATAGATGTATGCACCCATTTTGGATGTAGTCTTGACTCCGAGTATATAGACATATATATCTCGATGATTTTGAGATACAGCCTTGTTCATTGTGATGACAGAAGGGTATCGTTGCATTGGTGACATGCGTTCACGCATAGGATAGGCATGTTGGCTTATTCATGCATTTGGCACTTACATTGATTCATATATCATTGTGCATTCTCATTACACATTTACTTGTCTTGTGTAATCTTGTTGTTGGACGATATTGTGTTGCTTAGAGGCTCGCTGTAAGTCATGCCTAGCCTCTACTCGTATATTGTGATTATTGACGTTCTTTATGGACCATTACTACGAACTCACCAACCTTGTGTTGACTATGCTTAGTACACTTTTCAGGTAATCAGGTTCTCCCCGGACGTGGAGTTTAGTTGCTTGCTTGCTGTCTAACCCGGACTTGGACCTCATGGATCAAGGATTCATTGACCCTCCTTTTGCATTATACTTAGGATCGTTTGCCATCTTTGGATGTTATTATGTTAACTTTGATGGCTATTTGCTCCTGTTGTATTTTGTTAATTGCTTCGTTATGTTTTGGATTCACCGAATCGTTAATTGCATTTAGTTTGTTCTATTGTAATTCCACCTGGTGCTATATGATTTCCGTGATATTTCGAGCCTCGGCTTGGGGTGTTACAGAATGGTGACCCATGCGTGGTCGTAGAGAATTAGGCGGTTTGACCTAGACTACGGCTTAAGTTAAAACTCTTCATATAGCATGCATGGTTAGGAATTCGTGTGCAATGTGAATTATGTGAATCCCTGTGTGAGTTCGTAGTTAAGACCTATTGTGTAATAGCTTGAATTCAATGTGATGAACGTGGTTATTATGATTTGTTGTTGATAATTGTCGGAACTAATTTGATGATTTAGGGCAAAATGAAGTGATGCCATTAACTTAGTATAATATTGTGGCAACCCTAAAAGAACCCGATCAACTCTTTTATGGTTACCCGATACTATAGCAAGTTCATGACATCGTGGATTGCGCACGCGTGGCTTAAAGTATAATAAGGAACCGATATGCTTAATGGAAGTTGATTAGGTGGAGGGTTAGCCGTTGGTACACCCTGTATACATACCCGGTCAATAACTAGTAAGCATATCGAATTCGGATTATACTTTGAATCATTTGTGTTAGTTGTCTAATTGCATGATATATTGAGTATGATTACTTGAATTAATGATGAGGTATTGTAATAGATCCAACGTGATGATATGATATGTGAAAATCCCTTATGATTCTAACACTCTTGCCTTAGCATAACGTTATGAAATGTGTATGCGGTTTCGGTATGAGAGCATTGACTACTTGTGTGACTAACATGCGAGCATTTGAGACTAACTCTCGGGTCAACGTGTCACTTGTTTTATAGAAATGGAGAGACCAAGGAGAGTCCGAACGAACTATAGGGCTGAAGAGGAAGAACCTCAACCAGAAGCTCAACCGGAGGTACAGGGAGGTAGAGGCCGTGGTAGAGGCCGTGGTAGGGGTCGTGGTGGAGCTCCTGAGCCAAACTTGGCTGAGGTAATTGCTCAAACGGTTGCCGGCATCATGCCAACCATCATTGCTCAAGTCACGGCAAGTCTTGGGCAAAATAATGTGGCTCAAAACAATGAAGCCCCAGAAAACGTAGATAACGAAAATGCTCAACCCCATGATGTAGAGGATGAAGAAGAGGGACCAGTGGGTGTTAATATCGGGATGCCCATGAATAACCAATATGGTGGGTACCGTCAAGGGTGTATATTTAAAGATTTTAAGAGTTGTGGGGCACCGGAGTTCGATGGGAAAGGGGGTCCCACGGAATGTATAAGGTGGTTTGAGGCGATAGAGGCGGTGATTGAAAGGAGTCATTGCACCTACGATGACCGGATTTCCTATGCATCCGGCATGTTTAGGCATGACGCCTTGAGTTGGTGGAACCAGGAAATAACGTTGGGGCGGACTCAAAATTTGGAGTGGATTGACTTCAAAAACAAAGTAAAAGCAAAGTTTTGTCCTCCGTATGAACTACAAAACTTAACCATTGAATTTGCAAACCTCAACATGGAGGGAGCCGACTACAAGGGCTATGTGAGACGATTTCAAGAGTTGTCTACCCTCATTCCTCACTTGGTGGGTACCGAGCCGCAGGCCATCCAGAAGTTCGTACTGGGCTTGAATCCTCACGTCCGATCATATGTAAACTCCAACATGCCTACTTCTTTGGCTAATGCGGTCAACCAAGCCGGGAGTGTGACTGAAGATTTATTGAGAAGGGGCGTTTTGAGCAAATCCTCGTCAAGCAAGAGGAAAGAAGTGGGAGAGTCGAGCGGGGTAAGGAAAATGGGGAGGTTTGACCCCAAGAATGCAAATAGGGGTAGAGTAATGGCGGCGGTAGAACCAACTAGGAGGCCTTATACCGGGCCTCATCCTTTCTGTGGGAGGTGCAACAGGCACCATCCCGCCACTACTCCATGTGGGGCATGTTATAATTGCAACCAAGTTGGGCACGCATCCAAGAATTGTAGAGCTCCAAGAGCGGGCCCAATGAATGTGGCTCCTATTCGGGCCGTTCCTCCTCAAGGTAACCAAAGAAGGGGCGAATGTTTTGAATGTGGTAGCCGTGACCACTACCGTAATAATTGTCCTCGATGGGTGGGACAACAAGTGCAAGTAGCCGTCCACCCCAACCAACTACAAATGGTCGGGCCTAATCAAAACCGGGGACAACAAGGCCACCAAGTGCAACCACGCGGCCGAGCCTTTGCGGCCAATGTAAATGAAGCCCGCAATGACCCCAACGTAGTAGCAGGTACTTTTCTCCTTAATGGTCTCTATGCAACCGTCCTATTTGATTCTGGGGCCGATTATAGCCTCGTGTCTTCTAACTTTGTTCCTTTGATTGATGTGCATCCGTGTGCTCTAAACTATGTGCTTGACATTGAAATGGTAAATGGGTCACTAACTAGAATTAGCCAAATACTCCGTGATTGTGTCTTGACTTTAGAAGACGTCGACTTCTTCATTGATCTTATGCCTTTAGACATTGGTAGTTTTGATATTATAGTGGGTATGGATTGGTTAGCGGCGGTTAATGCGACGATTGATTGTGGCGAGAGAGTTGTTAAGATACCTTTGGCCAACGGTAAAATTCTTAGGGTTCAAGGCGAAATCTCCGATTCCTCAAATCCTAAAGTCTTTAGTGCTACCACCACAAAGGTAGAATTGAAGACCGTTCCTATTGTTTGTGATTTCCCCGATGTTTTTCCGGATGACTTACCGGGATTACCTCCAACTCGTGAACTTGATTTTCGATTAATCTTATTCCCGAGGCCGCGCCCGTAGCAAAAGCTCCTTATAGACTAGCCTTAACCGAAATGCAAGAGCTACAAACTCAACTCAAGGAACTCCAAGAGAAGGGTTTCATTCGCCCTAGTCAATCTCCTTGGGGTGCTCCTGTTCTATTCGTTAAAAAGAAAGATGGATCCTTCAGAATGTGTATTGATTACCGGGAATTAAACAAGCTCACAGTGAAGAACCGGTATCCTCTCCCAAGGATTGATGACTTGTTTGATCAACTTCAAGGAGCTAAGCACTTCTCAAAAATCGATCTTCGCTCGGGTTATCATCAACTCCGGGTACATGAAGATGATATTCCCAAGACGGCTTTTCGCACAAGGTATGGTCATTTTGAATTCACCGTGATGCCTTTTGGGTTGACTAATGCACCGGCGGTGTTCATGGACTTGATGAACCGGGTGTGTCAACCATACTTAGACAAGTCCGTCATTGTGTTCATTGATGACATACTTGTATACTCAAAGACGAAGGAGGAGCATGTTGAGCACTTGCGTGAAGTGCTTGAATTACTAAGGGAGGAGAAATTGTACGCAAAATTTTCCAAGTGTGAGTTTTGGTTGGAAGAGGTCCACTTCCTTGGTCACGTAGTGAGCAAGGATGGTATTCATGTGGACCCAAGCAAGATTGAAGCGGTCAAGAATTGGAGAAGACCCGAAACGCCATCCGAGATCCGCCAATTCCTTGGATTGGCGGGTTACTATAGAAGGTTTATTGAAAATTTCTCCCGTATTGCACAACCACTCACCCTCTTGACTCAAAAAGATAGAAACTTCGAATGGGGCGAAAGACAAGAGAACGCCTTTCAAACTCTTAAGGATATGCTATGTGATGCTCCTATTTTGACACTACCGGATGGGATCGAAGATTTTGTTGTTTATTGTGATGCTTCGGGGCAAGGGTTGGGTTATGTTCTTATGCAAAGGGGTAAGGTTATTGCTTATGCCTCTCGTCAATTGAAAGTGCATGAAAAGAACTACCCGACACATGATTTGGAATTGGGAGCGGTTGTGTTTGCTTTGAAGTGTTGGAGGCATTATCTCTATGGCACCAAATGTGTGATTTATACCGATCACAAAAGTCTTCAACACATCTTTACCCAAAGTGATTTGAATATGAGGCAAAGGCGTTGGTTAGAACTATTTAGTGATTATGATTGTGACATCCGTTATCACCCGGGCAAGGCAAATGTAGTAGCCGATGCCTTGAGCCGAAAGGAGAGAGTGAAACCAAGACGGGCTCGAGCTATGAGCCTCACGGTAGGGCCAAGTATTCGTGATCGGATTATTGAAGCCCAAATTCAAGCCACCCTACCGGAAAACTTTGGAAACGAAAACCTAGATGGTATGGAACAACTTTTCGACCGAAAGAATGATAATGGACTATACATGGTTGAAAGACTTTGGATTCCTATCTTCGGTAACTTGAGAACGCTTATTATGAATGAAGCTCATCAATCGCCTTATTCGGTCCATCCCGGGTCGGATAAGATGTACTTTGACTTGAAGAATTTGTATTGGTGGCCGGGCATGAAGCGTGATGTGGCTAAGTATGTGAGTGAGTGTCTTACTTGCTTACAAGTTAAGGCCGATCACAAGAAACCACCCGGATTGTTGGTACAACCGGTGATGCCCGAATGGAAGTGGGAGCATATTTCAATGGACTTCATTACTAAACTACCGAAGACGAGAAGCGGCCGTGACACGATTTGGGTGATAGTAGATCGATTAACGAAGTCGGCTCACTTTTTAGCCATTCGTGAAACCGATAAATTTGACACTTTGGCTCGTTTGTACATCAAGGAAGTAATATCTAAGCATGGAGTGCCGATTTCTATCATTTCGGATAGAGATGCCCGTTTTAAATCAAAATTTTGGGAAGCCTTTCAAAAAGCCATGGGTACTCGACTTGACATGAGCACGGCGTTTCACCCTCAAACGGATGGACAAACCGAGAGAACCATTCAAACACTTGAAGACATGTTGAGGGCGTGTGCAATTGATTTTGGTGGAAGTTGGGAAGACCATTTGCCGCTAGTTGAGTTTTCATACAACAATAGTTACCATGCTACCATTCAAATGGCACCCTTTAAAGCATTGTATGGTAGGGTATGTCGTTCTCCTCTAGCTTGGGCGGAAATTGGAGAGAGTCAACTCATCGGGCCAGAAATTGTGATTGAAACGACTAAAGTAATATCTCAAATTAAGGAGAAGTTGCAATTGGCCCGTGAACGTCAAAAGAAGTATGCCGATGTGAGACGAAGACCGTTGGAGTTTGAAGTTGGTGAATTTGTACTTTTGAAAGTGTCACCTTGGAAAGGCGTCGTACGATTTGTGAAGCGGGGAAAACTTGCACCAAGGTATGTTGGTCCTTTCAAGATTCTTGAATGGGTTGGGAAAGTTGCTTATCGGCTAGAATTGCCTCAAGAGCTTAGCGGGTGTGCATGATGTGTTCCATATTTGTAACTTGCGCAAGTGTTTGGCGGATCCTACACATCATGTGCCTATGGACGAAATTAGGGTTGATTCGAGCCTAAACTTTGTTGAAGAGCCGGTAGAGATTTTGGACCGACAAGAGAAGAAACTCAAGAAGAAGCGCTACACCATTGTCAAGGTTAGATGGAATGCTAGACGTGGAGCCGAGTTCACTTGGGAGAGAGAAGACCACATGAAGTCTAAGTATCCACATTTATTTAATAATTAGGGTTTTGTTGAATTTCGGGACGAAATTCTTTTAACGGGGGAATAATGTAACATCCGCGAATTTTGACCCGTTGACTTTTTGTGTAATATGACTAACAATTTAAGTTAATGAATTAATTGGGTCGTTTTGTGAGTTAAATGGCAACGTGGTATATTCGGGTCGATAATATGTGTTGGTCGGTATTTAAATGTGTAGCTATTGTGTTGTAATTGTGGGAGAAACGGGTCGGCCCGTGGGTAGTCCATGACCCACCAGCCCCCAAGACCCATTTCCCCCTTATCACTTCTCCCCCTCTCATTTTCTATCTATCTATCTATCTCTCTTTCTCTCTTTCTCTCAAAAACAAAGCAAGACCATTTCTTCCCTTCTCTCTACCATCTACTTAGTGTTTAGAAAGGGTATAACACTAGATTCATCGCCATCTATACCACATTATCGTCATATCGAAGAATCAAAGGTGGAAGTCTTGCTTTTGAACCATTTTGACCTAATTTCGGGTTTAAGCTCAAGAAGGTGTTTGTGTAAGTCTAATCCAACCCATTTACTTCTATTTATGCTTGTACTTATGTTTCTAGTCGTTTTTATGGGATTCCAAGACTCTTAAATGGTAAAAATGGAAATTAGGGTTAGGGTTAGGGTTTGAAGGATTTGTGGATGATTTTGATGTTTTGGTCGAATTTGTGGGTTGGGTTATGTGTATTTATGGTCATTGATGTTTATTTATGCTTCAAAACAAGTTACAAGTCCTTACAAATCGATTTGGGTTGGTTTGGGTCGAATTGGGGGTTTTTGGTTCGTGTTCTTGCAGATTTCTGCTGGTGCTGGCTGCAGTTCGTGGCCACTGCGGCGCAGTGAGCCCTCCTCTTGCTCACTGCGGCGCAGTGCCTTAGTACTGGTCCTGGTCCAGTTTAGCCACTGCGGCGCAGTGGGCATGGTTCTTGCTCACTGCGGCGCAGTGCATTGTTTCTGGTCCTGGTCTGACTTAGCCACTGCGGCGCAGTGAGCTTAGTCCTGGCTCACTGCGACGCAGTGGATTGTTACTGGAAAATACGCGCGTCGATTTTCAAATGTTAATAACTTTTAAACCGTAACTCCAAACAAGTCTTATGACCTATCGTTGGAATCGTAAGAGAGTCTATTTTCTTGTAGTAACACTCTTTTTGTATGAATCCTTCTCTCATTTCTAAAAAGGTCGAGTCGAATGCGTCTTGTTCATACTCGTTAAAGTTGTAAAGGTGTTTAGGGTTTGTGACTTGACTTAATCGATGCTAAATCAACTTGTTTATGATTGTAGAGTTGACATTATGGTATTATGACGTATAATTATAGGTTGTGGACGTGTGGATCCCATTACTCGTTTGTAATCTTATACTAGCTTCTTTACCAATCAAGGTGAGTTTCGTATCTCCCTACTCGCTTGAGATTCGGGCTGAAAAGTGTAAACCTGGCGTGTTTATTTGCATTTATTGATTTGTTGATTGTTTGACTGGATTGTTGGATTGATGTGACAGTTCGTTTCGTTTGATTGACTTGGGTTATGTTTTAGTTAAGTATTACATTTATATTAGGATAGACGTACATACATGGAAGTCGGTTATGCCTTCATTAGGTTTTAGATGTGGTGGGAAGGCTGCGGGTGACCCTATATATAAGCATCTGGGACTCGAAGAAAGTAGAATCCTCTGAAGTATATGTACGTATAGTTGGTTTAAATTGTGATTATTGATTAATGTTGATTGATGCATATGTTGTGCATAAGTCCCAATGTCAGGGGATTTGACTTGTGTATATTGAAATGCGGCCTTGTCCCTCTGTTGACAAGTGTGCCCGTTGTGATTATTGATTGTTGGCTCATGTTTGTCGGATGTTGATTATTGGCTTATGATTGACGATTATTGATTGTCGGTTTATGATTATGCATTTACATTTGACTGTAAGCATTGCATACATTGTTGATGACCCTCGGCAGGGGATTGCCGACATCCTGGTGCATAGATGTATGCACCCATTTTGGATGTAGTCTTGACTCCGAGTATATAGACATATATATCTCGATGATTTTAAGATACAGCCTTGTTCATTGTGATGACAGAAGGGTATCGTTGCATTGGTGACATGCGTTCACGCATAGGATAGGCATGTTGGCTTATTCATGCATTTGGCACTTACATTGATTCATATATCATTTGTGCATTCTCATTACACATTTACTTGTCTTGTGTAATCTTGTTGTTGGACGATATTGTGTTGCTTAGAGGCTCGCTGTAAGTCATGCCTAGCCTCTACTCGTATATTGTGATTATTGACGGTTCTTTATGGACCATTACTACGAACTCACCAACCTTGTGTTGACTATGCTTAGTACACGGTATTCACGTGGACCCAAGCAAGATTGAAGCGGTCAAGAATTGGAGAAGACCCGAAACGCCATCCGAGATCCGTCAATTCCTTGGGTTGGCGGGCTACTATAGAAGATTCATTGAAAATTTCTCCCGTATTGCACAACCACTCACTCTCTTGACTCAAAAGGAGAGAAATTTTGAATGGGGCGAGAAACAAGAAAACACTTTCCAAAGTCTTAAAGATATGTTATGCGACGCCCCTATTTTGACACTACCGGATGGAATTGAAGATTTTGTTGTTTATTGTGATGCTTCGGGGCAAGGTTTGGGTTGTGTTCTTATGCAAAGGGGTAAAGTCATTGCTTATGCCTCTCGTCAATTGAAGGTGCATGAGAAAAACTACCCGACACATGATTTGGAATTGGGAGCGGTTGTGTTTGCTTTGAAGTGTTGGAGACATTATCTCTATGGCACCAAATGTATGATTTATACCGATCACAAAAGTCTTCAACACATCTTTAACCAAAGTGAATTGAATATGAGACAAAGACGTTGGCTTGAACTATTTAGTGATTATGATTGTGACATCCGTTATCATCCGGGCAAGGCCAATGTTGTAGCTGATGCCTTGAGTAGAAAGGAGAGAGTAAAGCCAAGACGGGCTAGAGCTATGAGCCTCACGGTGGGGCCAAATATTCGTGACCGAATCATTGAAGCCCAAATTCAAGCCACCCTACCGGAGAACTTTGGTAATGAAAACTTGGATGGCATGGAGCAACAATTTGATAGAAAAAGTGACAATGGGCTATATTTGGTTGAAAGGCTTTGGGTTCCCATTTTCGGTAATCTAAGAACACTTCTCATGAATGAAGCCCATCGATCGCCTTATTCGGTCCATCCCGGATCAGATAAAATGTATTTTGATTTGAGAGATTTTTATTGGTGGTCGGGCATGAAGCGTGATGTGGCTAAGTATGTGAGTGAGTGCCTTACTTGCTTACAAGTGAAAGCCGATCACAAGAAGCCACCCGGATTGTTGGTGCAACCAGTGATGCCCGAGTGGAAGTGGGAGCATATTGCAATGGACTTCATTACTAAGTTACCAAAGACAAGAAGTGGTCGTGACACGATTTGGGTGATAGTAGATCGGTTAACGAAGTCGGCTCACTTCTTGGCCATTCGTGAAACCGATAAATTTGACACCTTGGCTCGTTTGTACATTAAGGAAGTGATATCTAAGCATGGAGTGCCGATTTCTATCATTTCAGATAGAGATACCCGTTTCAAATCAAACTTTTGGGAAGCTTTTCAACGAGCAATGGGTACTCGACTTGACATGAGCACGGCGTTTCATCCTCAAACGGATGGACAAACCGAGAGAACCATTCAAACACTCGAAGACATGTTGAGGGCTTGTGCAATTGATTTTGGTGGAAGTTGGGAAGATCATTTACCACTAGTTGAGTTTTCGTACAACAATAGTTATCATGCTACCATCCAAATGGCGCCCTTTAGAGCATTGTATGGTAGAGTATGTCGTTCTCCTCTAGCTTGGGCGGAAATTGGTGAAAGTCAACTTATCGGGCCAGAAATTGTAGTTGAAACCACAAAAGTGATCTCTCAAATCAAGGAGAGGTTACAATTGGCCCGTGAATGACAAAAGAAGTATGCCGATGTGAGACGGAGACCGTTAGAGTTTGAAGTGGGTGATTATGTACTTTTGAAAGTGTCACCTTGGAAAGGCGTTGTACGTTTTGTGAAGCGAGGCAAACTTGGGCCAAGGTATATTGGTCCTTTCAAGATTCTTGAACGGATTGGAAAAGTAGCTTATCGATTAGAGTTACCACAAGAACTTAGTGGAGTACATGATGTATTTCATATCTGTAACCTACGTAAGTGTTTAGCGGACCCTACGCATCATGTGCCCATGGATGAGATAAGAGTTGATAGTAAGCTTAATTTTGTCGAAGAGCCGGTGGAAATCTTAGACCGTCAAATCAAGAAGCTCAAGAACAAACGCTATACAATTGTCAAAGTTAGATGGAGTGCTAGACGTGGAGCTGAGTTCACTTGGGAGCGGGAGGACCATATGAGGTCTAAGTACCCGCATTTGTTTAATGACTAGTGTTTTGTTGAATTTCGGGACGAAATTCTTTTAATGGGGGAATAATGTAACATCCGTGAGATTTGACCCTTTGACTTTATGTGTAATTTGACTAACGATCTTAATTAATGAGATAATGGAGATTATTTTGGGATGAAATGAATAAGTATTATGTTTGACGGGTCGGGTGTATGACTTAATGTACGATTCAATGTAAGGAGACATGTGAATTAACTTGAAAAGGGAAACGGGTCGACCCATGGGCAATACCCACGACCCATAGCCACCCTTCACCCTCCTGGACCTCTCATTTCACCAACCTTTCCCTCTTTCCCTTCTATCTTTCTTTCTCTCATTCACTTAGTACATCAGATAGTCACTCAAACAACAAACTTTACATATTTTATTGACCCAAAATTATAATCAAACAGTTCATGTACATCAATATAGAAGGAAACAATTTAAAGAATTTAATTTAAAATAAAACTCACCATATGTTGTTCTTTTCGATTTGATTACATCTGAAAGTTTTCTTTTGGTCATCCATCTTACAATCTAAATATATAATCAAAAACCCAATAACAGTTGTACATCAAAATCCATTACGCGAGGCTAAGGAAGAAAAAAAAAAGAGACCAGAATCCTCACCGGGCTATAAATGTGGAAGTGGCAGCAAAAACGGCCATGGAATATGTCGGTCCATAAATCAGTCAAAAACACCTGAAAACACAAATCAATATAGCATAAACACACATTGAATCATATTTCCTCCTAATACAATACTAATCAAAACTAAATATTTTATTAAAAAACAAAACAACATCATATTCATCACCAAATTTCTCTTTAAATGCCATTGCTTCAGCTAAAACTCGGTGACAACCATCGGTATCACTCTCAAAAATCAAAATGAACATTTTTTAAAAAAATAAATAAAAAACAATCAGTTTCATCTTTCCAACTCTTAACTAAAAAGATACCCATCCTTTTTTAATCTAATACAAAACTAAATAAAACAATAAAACAATGAATCATATTATATATATTAACAACCACCAACCTACTCTTAATTTGTTACGTCTCCTAAAGGAGATCGGTGGTGTATATCTCCGATCAACCATCGCCCCATGACGCCAGTTTTCTGCCACCACCGTTTCACCTAACTTCCGCTAGATCTAGAGAGTGACTGGATATGTGTAGGTGTGTTAATCATGTTCATAAATTAGGGTTTTTATTTGAGGCTAAAAATTAAGATAATGATGATGAGATGAGAGAAGGAGAAGACTGAAAGTGGAAGAATCGATAAAAGGAGATCTGTGATTTTTGAATTGTTTTTGGGAGAAAGAGAAAGAGAAGAAAGAGTATTAAGGAAGTTGGATCAAATCTTCTCATAGAAGCCAAGAAAAAAACACACATGACATCAGCCATTGTGTGTTTTTTCCTAGTTGGACAGGCTACTTAATCGACACCTAAGCTTTTCTTAGGTCAGCCACTAATCTCCTTTAATATATATAGAGATATTGTTTTATTTTACCCTTAACCTATATATATAGGGGACCCTTATTTTGAGAACCCATTTTTTTTGTAAGAACCGTGAGAACTCTTAAATTTCATATTGGAACATATGTTTTTTTGTTCATTCACATGTGAAACGTTATAAAAACATATGTTGTAGAAGAAATTTTTTTCCGAAACCTTATATATAGCCGTTTGTCACATGTGAACAAAAAACGTGAACAAATTCATTCACAAGTTCATAAAAGGCTAATTTGAAGGTTTCTTGAAAAATTTTCTTCTACAACATATATTTTTATCATTTCACATGTGAATGAACAAAAAAAACATGTGAACAAATATATAATTTAAGAGTTCTCATGTTCTTACAAAAAAATGGTTCTCAAAATAAGGAAACTCTATATATATATATATATATATATATATATGTATTTCAGTTTTACGAAGTATATATATATTATTTTTATATATATATATATATATATATATATATATATATATATATATATATATATATATATATATATATATATATATATATATATATATATATATATATATATATATATATATATATATATATATATATATATATATATATATATATATATAATATATAAACAAAATATATTATTATATATATATATATATATTATATTATATATATATATATCTCTACTACTTTATAAAAATTATCACACTCTCTCTCCTAACACTTTTCAACACTCTCTCTCATAAAAATGTCCCAATGCGAAATAACCATTTTACCCTTAGTGAATTAATTAATTGTCTATTTATTTTATTCATTAATTTATACATTTCCACATAAAATACCTATAATACTCTTAATGAAATAATTTACAACATAGACCCATCAACTCCTAAAATAACTATATTAACCCTTTTATAATAATTATGTTTACAATAATAACCACACTGCCACCACCCGTCACGACACCACCACTACCAACCACTGCCGCCACCACCACACCGTTGCTACCACCACCGTCGCCGTATTGTGCGGGTAAAATGCTAGTATATAATAACATTTTGGTCCCTACTTACCATCGGGTTCCTTCCTGACCTCATCCATGATCCGAAACCGATCCGACCCGCTTTTCTCCATTACATTCTCAGCTTTATCAACAACAAAAAGGAAAAACCGGAACCAACACTTTGAAAACATGGTGGTCCGTACAGGAGTCACCCTATTTCGCTCCACGTCACCGTCATCTCCGTTGCCGTTAACTGCTTTCCGGCGGTTCCAACAAATCCGGCCTTATCCGTACTTACAGTTTTCTCGTTTTTCAATTTGTAGACCGTTAGTTTTCAGTCATTTTCATCATAACGTAAAACGATATGGAAATCGAAGCTATTCTGTACAAAGCTTCGTTGATTCTGTGCTCGAAGAGTTCGAAGCGTTACGCCGAAGGAAGATTCGTGCTGTTAATAAGTGCGTATCGATAATCTCTTTTTGTTATTACTTATATCAGTGTATATATATTGTTTACGAATTCACATTATGTTTTATTTGTTACGAGACAAAGTACCCGCGCGTTGCGGCGGTGGGATGGTGGGGTGATAGGTGATAGGAGGTGATAGCTCATAGAGTGTGATAGCCAAATGCCTTAGCCGTACGTGCTCCACCCTCGGATTTAAAAATTCGTCGAAAGTATATCGAATGACATCTCTAATGAAAGAGCATGAAATTTTAAGAACACCCATATAATTTTTATAATTTATCGATGTACGGTTTTTGAGATAAAAGATTTTGAATGAATTAGGGAAATAAAATGATTTATGGAGGAGGGAGAAAAATGAGTAGTCGAGATTTGAGGAGAGAGAAAAAAATTGAGTGGTTGAGATTTCTTCTAAGGATATTATGAGTAAGTGACAAATGCTTTATAATGGAGTAGAGATGAAGTAGAGATGAAGTAGAGTAAGTGACAATGCTTTATAAGGGGTATTTTGGGGTTTTCACTTGGGTAAAGTTGAAAAATTGGAGGGAACAAATGCTTTATAATGGAGTAGAGATGAAGCTAGGATAGATGCAGAATTTATGTATGTAGTATTGCAAGATTGTGAATAATTTTAATGTTAATCATTACTAGTAGCAAAAACGATCATATAGGTCAGAATGTAGGATTTGTATCATTCCTCAGCGTTATCCGTATATTGGCCATTAAAGAGTCATAGATGAAAAGTGTTGGTATTGTGTTTTCTGTTTGTTTTGTTGCCAAGGTAGTAGTTTCACAATTGCACTTTCACGCATGTTGTCAAGGTCATCGAAAGTCATCTGAAGTATTCCCTATGTCAAGGTATTGAGTCGATGATTTATCACTATGAATGTATCGCTTAGCTATCCATTTCTATTGTACGATATGGCTCGTTCCTTCAGAATTTGACTGTATTTTTTTTAATCACATATAGTATATGAGCACCTGAAAGTGAAATATAGGGCTATTTGATTTTAGCTAGCCGCTGAACCCAAGAACCAGATAAGGACTATGTACCATGCCAACTATTAGGAGACAGTTACGTATGGCTTATAGATTGACTGTATTTGAACACCAGAGCTACTGCATACACTTTAAGTTAATCAATAAATACTTAATCAGTATTATTCAGCAAAACGATCGTATTGTTCAGTATCTTCGTCACGAAGCAATAGATCATCCTTCGGAATGCAGGATTCGTATTATTATACAGTTTTATTTATATATTGGCCAATCAAGAGTTATATATAAGAAGTTTTGATATATATAAGAGTTATATATTGTTCCCCATTTGTCTTGTTGCCAAGATAGTAGTTTCGTAGGGGCTCGCATGGTTGAAAGCCACACAAACCATTCTCTATGTCAAACTATGAACTATCGATGGGCTTATTATGAATGTCTTAATTGGCTACCCATTCTTATTGACAGTATCTAAAAGAAGCTAGTAAAGCGTATGATAGGGCTCGTTCCTCAGGAGTTTGACTGTATTGTTTACAAGGTTGATGTCATTTGTGCTGTTATATATAGTATAATCGGAAAAAAAGTAAAGAGATATGCCATTTTAGCTGGCTGTGACCTCAAGAACCAGATTAGGGCTATGTACTATGTCGATGCCAACATCTAGGCGAAAGTTTACAAAGGGTTGATAGTTAATTTGTGCTGCTTTGACATGCTTGAACACCCAGCTTCTTGGGTCCGCGTCACTATCTACTTGTAACAAAATATCTTCGTATTTACGCACCTCACTATCTACTTGTAACAAAATATCTTCGTATTTACGCACCTCACTATCTACTTGTGGATATTGAAGTTCTGACATTGTAAAGTTTTGACATTACAAATCACCTGGGGGTTCATGTTACTTAATTTACTTCATTATATGCTGGGGTTTATTGTGATTTGTTTTCCTGGTCTTCAGATCATTATTGACAAACAGTAAGGCGGTTGTTAATGACAATCTACAGAAGCAAGTACTGCAGAAAGGGTTGCTTTTGGAGTTTAAGAAAGATTCCGACAGGATTTTGCTCGCTGTTGCTCAGAAACCTGATGGAAGGAGGAATTGGATAGTTTCTGATCAGGTTTTCTAGAAACAGTTACTAATGCATGTTGCATGGGTTGCTAGTTGTTAGGAACTCTTTCTTTATTACTTTAATGGCATTAGGCTGAATTATTATCGTTTCCTGGTTTTAAACATGCAGAATGGTGTTACAACTTCCATTAAACCACAGCAAATCACTTATATAGTTCCAGGGGCTATTAATTTTAATACCACACAGATATCAGATTTCAATCAGAAAGCTCAGGATAACTTGGTTGGTTCTCTTTTACTTAAGTTAAATGATGTAACATGTCCCTAGTTTTTATGGTTTATGCGGATATTTACCTTAAGTAATATGTTGCAGGATCCCACACTCCTTGAATTTGCTTGGATTGAGCTTCTTGATAGTAACAAATCAGTAACAGCTGCAGAATTGGCTGAGGTATGTGTGATTCAATGTGATGTTTGATTTATTGTTGTGTGTCCATTAACCTTTTTAAATTCTTACAGATGATCTTTGGCAGTGCGGAACCTCTTGAGAGCTACTGTGCGCATCTTTTACTATCAAGAGATGAAGTTTACTTTACTGTGCTTGACAGCAAAGGATCTTGTGCTGTCTATGGTCCTCGAACAACTGTTCAGGTGTGCCCTTTGATTAATTCCCATCGTATGCAATGTTCTTGTCAAACAATGACCAAGACAAATCGAAAGGCTAGTTGCTCTAATATGCTCCAAGCAGAATGCATGCCATTTAGCTTACGGCTGGTGTGTTTAGCTGATGGTAATAAAGAACTAATTAGATAATACATATAGAATGAGAATAAAACATCTGAGAAAGGGGATGAAGTTAAATATGTTATGAACTCACATGGTTATAAATTATGTGATGACATATGATGTTTCTAGTATTTATTTTATGTATCGGTTACAAGGTCGTATCCTAGTTGATTATGTCCATTTTGTACTTTATCTTTATCCTAATCATATTAGTAGGTGATGTTTCTATAGATTGGGTTTTTTCTTAATAATAAAAAAAGCATAATTTGTCCGCAACATATTTATGGTATTAGCAACATTTCATTTTTCTTGAAATATTCATGCCAGCTAATCGGCATTAGTTGCCTAAATTAATCTTTTTCATATTCACAATGTTGATTAGGATCAAAAAGAACTCCCCTATTTTTTTTTTCTTATTGAGCTAAATTTTAACTATTTGATCAGCAGTTACATATGTTACAATATTGAATGCTTTTCTGCGACAAAAAGTAGGCTTGTTTTTTTTTTGTATCTTTTTAATTAATAGCTTAGCATCTTATTTTGACACCCTCACTCCCTATATTAAGCACTTTGTTCGTATACGGAAATTTATGCACTGTTTAGGTTAGTGCCACTGATGTTTTGTTGGCTGTTTTTGACAAGTCATATTGCAAGTGCAGATATTGTTATTTTTTCTGTTGTCTCTTCAAATGTTGAAAGTTGCTAAGGCAAATTTATTTGTCAACTAAATTATCTAGGTAGAAGAAATGAAGCGTAAATTGCTTGCCAAGGAGGCGGCTGAGAAAGAGTTTCATGAGTTCTTACAGTTGCTGAAATCTGCAAAAGCAATGCCACCACGTGATAAACCGTCTAAAGGGTCTTGGCAAGCTGACGAGAAAAACTGGCACAAAATTGAGTCTCTTGAGGCATTTGCTATAGATGCTTGTAAAGATGATGGGCAAAAGAATACTGCAGGAGCGGTAATTTCCTATTACATACGTAAACATATTTCATCTGTGAGGTGAATGTTGAAAGTGTCTGAAATTTCCTTGTGCATTTTGAAGAGTAATCCTTGTGCTATTATTGACCGTATTACCTACGATGCGTAATTTATGAAAGTTTTCATAGATCACAACATGTCACACTCACTCTTGTGTTTTATATTATCCATTATTAGATCCTAAAGGCGATGGGCTTAGCTAAGACGTCTACTTCAGCAGTAAATCTCCTCATAGATATCGGGTATTTCCCTGTACATGTCAATCTTGATCTCCTGAAGCTCAACATACGTACCAGTTATCCAGATCATATCTTGTCAGCAGCTGACAGACTGCTGCAAGAATCACCGGATCCAGACAAGGTAATGTGTTTCTTATCTTTAGAGATCTTATGAAGTAATTTTTTCTGCTTGTTAAACAATATTTTATTGGTCTCATTTACATGGGTGATTGGGAGCTTTATAAATCAAAGATAATTACCATAATATTAATGAATGAAAATGATGGAAGTCCTATCAAATTTATACTTTCAATTTTTGTTGAAAAGTCACTACCCTGATAGTTACCTCATTTAAAGGCTTGTTCAAGTCCAAGTGGGACAAAAAAAAAAAATCTCTTCTTTCATTAAATATTAAAACAAACTACTTTTTTTAATTAAACGCAAATGTATCATTTAACTTATAAGCTTGGCTTATTAGTTTATAACTATTTTTACATGACTTGCTATCAACTTTGAAAAGCTATCATAAACATGACTAAATGTGGCGTGCTTCTTTTTTATTTGTTGTCATCTTTTCACAAACATTAACAATAGCTAAATTTTGATTTATAAATTCACGATTACTTTGAATTTCTTTTTTATTTCATCAAAATGTTGAAAGTGTCTGAAATTTCCTTGTGCATTTTGAAGAGTAATCCTTGTGCTATTATTGACCGTATTACCTACGATGCGTAATTTATGAAAGTTTTCATAGATCACAACATGTCACACTCACTCTTGTGTTTTATATTATCCATTATTAGATCCTAAAGGCGATGGGCTTAGCTAAGACGTCTACTTCAGCAGTAAATCTCCTCATAGATATCGGGTATTTCCCTGTACATGTCAATCTTGATCTCCTGAAGCTCAACATACGTACCAGTTATCCAGATCATATCTTGTCAGCAGCTGACAGACTGCTGCAAGAATCACCGGATCCAGACAAGGTAATGTGTTTCTTATCTTTAGAGATCTTATGAAGTAATTTTTTCTGCTTGTTAAACAATATTTTATTGGTCTCATTTACATGGGTGATTGGGAGCTTTATAAATCAAAGATAATTACCATAATATTAATGAATGAAAATGATGGAAGTCCTATCAAATTTATACTTTCAATTTTTGTTGAAAAGTCACTACCCTGATAGTTACCTCATTTAAAGGCTTGTTCAAGTCCAAGTGGGACAAAAAAAAAAAATCTCTTCTTTCATTAAATATTAAAACAAAAAAAAAAAAAAAAAAAAAAAAAAAAAAAAAAAAAAAAAAAAAAAAAAAAAAAAAAAAAAAATCTCTTCTTTCATTAAATATTAAAACAAACTACTTTTTTTAATTAAACGCAAATGTATCATTTAACTTATAAGCTTGGCTTATTAGTTTATAACTATTTTTACATGACTTGCTATCAACTTTGAAAAGCTATCATAAACATGACTAAATGTGGCGTGCTTCTTTTTTATTTGTTGTCATCTTTTCACAAACATTAACAATAGCTAAATTTTGATTTATAAATTCACGATTACTTTGAATTTCTTTTTTATTTCATCAAAATGATTATGTAAATAAGCATTAGATGAAATTTCATGCAATACAAGTATATAAAATAAAGAGTTAATTACAGAAATCGTCCCTGTCGTGGTACCCAGCTTGCAGGTTTCGTCCCTACCTTTCAAAAATTACAGTTTTAGTCCAAAAAACTTTGCTCCGTCAACACTTTTAGTCCAAAGCATTAACAGACGTTAAAATACCCATCACGTGACCTGCACATGATGGGTAATCTCGTAATTTGGCCTAGAGTTAATTACAGAAGTCGTCCTTATCGTGAACTACCACTTTCAGCTTTGGTCCTTGGATTTTAATAATTTGTATATATCTCTATCTGTGCTTCAACTTTCCACCAGTCCACCTCACACATACATACATACAAGTTTGATATAGATCTGGAAACAAATCTATATACACATCACAAAATTAAAACCCAAAATCCAAAATCAATGAAAACAAGTATATATATATACATACATATACTTATCTGCTGTTCCCCACCAAACATATATACATACATATACTTATCTGCTGTTCCCCACCAAACCTATCGATATAGCTCTAAAATGAAATTAGTCCAAAAATATTTATGTACCAACAATGATCAAGTTTTGATCTTTTTAAGTCATAACAAAATACTCAAAAAAACCCATCTCGCCAGTGAAAATTTCCAGCTAGACATCACATTTGCTTATAAGAATAAACAAGGGCATGGGTCAGTTATAACTTATAAGGATATCAACATCACAATGACCGGATCCATAAAAAATCCCTGTATATCACCGGAATCTGGAGGTCATGGCGGCGGCGGGTTATCACCGTTGAATCCTGTTTATATATCCCACCATTTCCCCGATCGCGAACCGTCACAACCACAGTAACAACCTGGCCACTTCTCGTGTTCCTCCGGCGATACCTTCTCACCGGAAATACGAGCAACATCAGGTAAAGATTACATTTGACAAACACTCCGGTGGAAGGAGTGTTGGGTTTGCTGGCGGTGGTTGGAGTGGTGGTTAAGTTGAAGCTGATGCTATGGAGGTTATTGGTTATGTCATATAAAAATGGTGGCGACGGTGGTTCCATTTTCAGAAATAATGTCACTGCGGAAAAAAAAAATCAAAATCACTTGTGAACAAATAAACGAAAAGCTGTATGTATAGATAAATAGATATAGTGGGAATTAATACAAATATAAGAATATTGAAAAACCTGATTTAGGGGGTTTTGTTGTGTTTGTTGCGTTGAATTTTTGATGCCTTCGGCGGTGCTAGTGTTGGTTTGGTTATTTGTTCATCAATCAGCCAGGGAGGGGGTGATGAACTGGCAGGCGTGGTTTTTTTTCTTTTTCTTTAGAGTTAATTACAGAAATCAGGATTTTGGGTTTTAATTTTGTGATGTGTATATAGACTTGTTTCCAGATCTATATACTTGTTTCCAGATCTATATCAAACTTGTATGTATGTATGTGTGAGGTGGACTGGTGGAAAGTTGAAGTACAGATAGAGATATATACAAATTATTAAAATCCAAGGACCAAAGCTGAAAGTGGTAGTTCACGATAAGGACGACTTCTGTAATTAACTCTAGGCCAAATTACGAGATTACCCATCATGTGCAGGTCACGTGATGGGTATTTTAACGTCTGTTAATGCTTTGGACTAAAAGTGTTGACGGAGCAAAGTTTTTTGGACTAAAACTGTAATTTTTGAAAGGTAGGGACGAAACCTGCAAGCTGGGTACCACGACAGGGACGATTTCTGTAATTAACTCTAAAATAATATACTAACATAATAAATTCAACTATAGTAAATTTAACTAATTAGAATATAAAAATTCCATTTCTCATGAAATTAAGGATTCATACATTATACAAAAGGCTTACAACAAAATCTTCAATAGTACGTATTACTGTAATATTTATAAATCATTACCATATATTGCCTGTGTATCCACATGGGTCTAAGACTAGTATATATATATATATATTATGTATATGTGTGGTGTGTATGCTCTTCCCTATTCTTCATTCTATGAGTTGAAATATTTTTTCTTGATAGGAGCATTAGGTTTTCTTGTATAAACACATGTTAGCATGTGTCAAGCTTTATTTAGGCCTTAGAAAATTCATATACCTTTAAAAAAAGGGTAAGTGGGTGGGAACACTCTGGTCCTATGTACCGTCTTGGTACCTAGAGCGCACACCGCATAGAACTCATGTGCGGTGACTCGCCATCATCACACATGGATCACAAGATATAGTTTCTCCACCCTTTGACAAATCTCGAATATGTGACATGCAGCCTTCATTTGTGGGCCCATGTGGTCACATGATGGCGGTACCACTGGGGTTTCACCCCATTGGTTATTCATATACCTTTATGATCGCTCAGATTTGCTTATTGTCAGCCAATGAAGTAGGAGTATGGTTAATTTACCGATTTCTTTTCTTTTTCTTCATCTTTGAGATGTATTGTTGAAGTAATTTGAAGATGTGTGATTACAGATTGCTTTTAAAGTTCTTCCTCTTAGGTTGCATAACGTCCCGCTTTCAAGAATCATCATCATATTGGATTATTTATTGAACACAGTGGACTAACTGTTGCTTGTTGTTGCATGCGACTCTAGGACAATAGGATAGATCTGACACATCTGAAGGTATATGCAATTGACGTGGATGAAGCAGATGAGGTAACGTTACTTTGTTATCTAAATTTCTTCATTCAGATGTATATGAATATCATACATGTGTGTGTACATTAAAGGAACATACATAAGTATAATAGTGGGTTTTCTAGGTTTAAATTTGTTGGCCCATTGGCATACCGCATATATGTACTATAACTGTTCATTCAGTAAGGAAGTTTTTGTTGTTGTCCCTACCAAAAGAACACAATCTAAGGTAAGCTGTACCATCATCAACTGCCAACACCCATATAGGATACGTACATTCTTAGTTACTGAAAGTGAAAGGTTCTTTAAATTTAGACTTGGTACAAGTCAAGTTAAGATGAAAAAAACCGAATTGCCCATTGAGTACAACGCGAAAGTTTGGCCAGAAATTTCACAATGATAGTTGGTGGCATGGACAGCCAGTGTCATGATGGAGTATCATCTAAACCTTTTCATCAATGATTTGCTTATTTGAGGGGTGTTGTAAAATCAATAAGTTATTTGAGAAAATGATTGTAAATAATTGAAACCACTATTCAAAAAGCAATGCATTCCCCCTACTCTTAGCTTCAGCAAAATATAAGCATGCGATGAAGGAAATTAATGGGAGGATGAGTATTTTTAATAAAAAATGAAGATTAACCAAAAGCCCATTGTTAGCTAGCAAGTTGTAATGAATTGGCCTATGGATTACCTTGTCTATAATTTAATTTTCCAGGGTCTAAAACATCTCAAAATTTCATATAATATCCAGCCATGTTTGTGAACAACTTCCTTTTCAGTAGAGAGAAGTATTAGTATATGGAATTATTGCCATATCTAATTAAATGATGAGTTTAAATATTTCTTTAGTAAAGTGATTATACATCTGGAGAACAATTGGACAAACCTCTCGAACCCATTCAATAAGTTGAATTAAACATTGATCAATAGTATCTTTCTGTATTTTAGCATCCGAAATCTTCCAAATCTGTTCAGACTAAAATACGGTAAAGAAGCATCACTTTTATTTTCTATTACAAAAGTTCCAAGCCATTAGAGAATCGGATATATGACACCACAACCGGTGTAATGGTGGACATTGAGGTTACATGTTGCTATATACACACACACATTTATGTATATATGTATATATATATATCTAATTCGAAGTTTGGCATGTGTAGTTAGAAGTTTGCATTATCTAACCTCAATGAAAAAAATTTACAGCTTGATGATGCATTGAGTGCAACAAAGTTGCAGGATGGTCGTATTAAAGTTTGGATACATGTCGCGGATCCAGCTAGCTTTGTTGAGCCAGGGAGCTTGATTGACAGGTACTTTTAGGTCTGTACAGCTTATAGTCGCAGTTATAGTGTTCGCTAAGGTTCTTAGTTATGGTTTCACTGTAGAGAAGCATTACGAAGAGGAACATCTGTTTTCTTACCAACTGCTACCTATCCAATGTTTCCTGAGAAACTTGCGATGGAGGGAATGAGCTTGAAGCAAGGAACAAATTGCAGGGCAGTTACAGTGTCAGTTGTATTGCGTTCTGATGGAAGGTAAACTCTCAAGGCTTTTCATGAAGATAGGTGTTATAGTACCACTCAATATAAGGGTAATGGCCTAGTAGTTATTGAGTTGATCCTCCAACCAAGAGGTTGATAGTTCAAGTCCCAATTGGAACAACTGCATGGTAATAGTGTGTGAATATTTGCCTTCCATAAAAAAAGTTGAACAAGAGGGATTGCAAGTTATACCATAAGAAAGGTGAATCAGAAAGGTAAGGTGTCAATCATCATGTATAGATTTGTTAAGCGGAGTACTAAACATGTACATACCAAACTACCATATTGGCAAAACACTGTAACCTGCTCATGTTGTATTGGGTTGCATTGTGATATTAGACTTATAGCCATATTCTTCATTAATATTTCATTGTTTGAGCTCTAACATCTGCATGTACTGATATACAATGTTGTTTAAGCG
>CM067167.1:211290860-211311064 GCA_034093135.1 Erigeron breviscapus | reverse complement strand
ATATATATATATATATATATATATATATATATATATATATATATATATATATATATATATATATATATATATATATATATATATATATATATATATATATATATATATATATATATATATATATATATATATATATATATATATATATATATATATATATATATATATATATATATATATATATATATATATATATATATATATATATATATATATATATATATATATATATATATATATATATATATATATATATATATATATATATATATATATATATATATATATATATATATATATATATATATATATATATATATATATATATATATATATATATATATATATATATATATATATATATATATATATATATATATATATATATATATATATATATATATATATATATATATATATATATATATATATATATATATATATATATATATATATATATATATATATATATATATATATATATATATATATATATATATATATATATATATATATATATATATATATATATATATATATATATATATATATATATATATATATATATATATATATATATATATATATATATATATATATATATATATATATATATATATATATATATATATATATATATATATATATATATATATATATATATATATATATATATATATATATATATATATATATATATATATATATATATATATATATATATATATATATATATATATATATATATATATATATATATATATATATATATATATATATATATATATATATATATATATATATATATATATATATATATATATATATATATATATATATATATATATATATATATATATATATATATATATATATATATATATATATATATATATATATATATATATATATATATATATATATATATATATATATATATATATATATATATATATATATATATATATATATATATATATATATATATATATATATATATATATATATATATATATATATATATATATATATATATATATATATATATATATATATATATATATATATATATATATATATATATATATATATATATATATATATATATATATATATATATATATATATATATATATATATATATATATATATATATATATATATATATATATATATATATATATATATATATATATATATATATATATATATATATATATATATATATATATATATATATATATATATATATATATATATATATATATATATATATATATATATATATATATATATATATATATATATATATATATATATATATATATATATATATATATATATATATATATATATATATATATATATATATATATATATATATATATATATATATATATATATATATATATATATATATATATATATATATATATATATATATATATATATATATATATATATATATATATATATATATATATATATATATATATATATATATATATATATATATATATATATATATATATATATATATATATATATATATATATATATATATATACAACAAAATCTTCAATAGTACGTATTACTGTAATATTTATAAATCATTACCATATATTGCCTGTGTATCCACATGGGTCTAAGACTAGTATATATATATATATATTATGTATATGTGTGGTGTGTATGCTCTTCCCTATTCTTCATTCTATGAGTTGAAATATTTTTTCTTGATAGGAGCATTAGGTTTTCTTGTATAAACACATGTTAGCATGTGTCAAGCTTTATTTAGGCCTTAGAAAATTCATATACCTTTAAAAAAAGGGTAAGTGGGTGGGAACACTCTGGTCCTATGTACCGTCTTGGTACCTAGAGCGCACACCGCATAGAACTCATGTGCGGTGACTCGCCATCATCACACATGGATCACAAGATATAGTTTCTCCACCCTTTGACAAATCTCGAATATGTGACATGCAGCCTTCATTTGTGGGCCCATGTGGTCACATGATGGCGGTACCACTGGGGTTTCACCCCATTGGTTATTCATATACCTTTATGATCGCTCAGATTTGCTTATTGTCAGCCAATGAAGTAGGAGTATGGTTAATTTACCGATTTCTTTTCTTTTTCTTCATCTTTGAGATGTATTGTTGAAGTAATTTGAAGATGTGTGATTACAGATTGCTTTTAAAGTTCTTCCTCTTAGGTTGCATAACGTCCCGCTTTCAAGAATCATCATCATATTGGATTATTTATTGAACACAGTGGACTAACTGTTGCTTGTTGTTGCATGCGACTCTAGGACAATAGGATAGATCTGACACATCTGAAGGTATATGCAATTGACGTGGATGAAGCAGATGAGGTAACGTTACTTTGTTATCTAAATTTCTTCATTCAGATGTATATGAATATCATACATGTGTGTGTACATTAAAGGAACATACATAAGTATAATAGTGGGTTTTCTAGGTTTAAATTTGTTGGCCCATTGGCATACCGCATATATGTACTATAACTGTTCATTCAGTAAGGAAGTTTTTGTTGTTGTCCCTACCAAAAGAACACAATCTAAGGTAAGCTGTACCATCATCAACTGCCAACACCCATATAGGATACGTACATTCTTAGTTACTGAAAGTGAAAGGTTCTTTAAATTTAGACTTGGTACAAGTCAAGTTAAGATGAAAAAAACCGAATTGCCCATTGAGTACAACGCGAAAGTTTGGCCAGAAATTTCACAATGATAGTTGGTGGCATGGACAGCCAGTGTCATGATGGAGTATCATCTAAACCTTTTCATCAATGATTTGCTTATTTGAGGGGTGTTGTAAAATCAATAAGTTATTTGAGAAAATGATTGTAAATAATTGAAACCACTATTCAAAAAGCAATGCATTCCCCCTACTCTTAGCTTCAGCAAAATATAAGCATGCGATGAAGGAAATTAATGGGAGGATGAGTATTTTTAATAAAAAATGAAGATTAACCAAAAGCCCATTGTTAGCTAGCAAGTTGTAATGAATTGGCCTATGGATTACCTTGTCTATAATTTAATTTTCCAGGGTCTAAAACATCTCAAAATTTCATATAATATCCAGCCATGTTTGTGAACAACTTCCTTTTCAGTAGAGAGAAGTATTAGTATATGGAATTATTGCCATATCTAATTAAATGATGAGTTTAAATATTTCTTTAGTAAAGTGATTATACATCTGGAGATATATATATATATATATATATATATATATATATATATATATATATATATATATATATATATATATATATATATATATATATATATATATATATATATATATATATATATATATATATATATATATATATATATATATATATATATATATATATATATATATATATATATATATATATATATATATATATATATATATATATATATATATATATATATATATATATATATATATATATATATATATATATATATATATATATATATATATATATATATATATATATATATATATATATATATATATATATATATATATATATATATATATATATATATATATATATATATATATATATATATATATATATATATATATATATATATATATATATATATATATATATATATATATATATATATATATATATATATATATATATATATATATATATATATATATATATATATATATATATATATATATATATATATATATATATATATATATATATATATATATATATATATATATATATATATATATATATATATATATATATATATATATATATATATATATATATATATATATATATATATATATATATATATATATATATATATATATATATATATATATATATATATATATATATATATATATATATATATATATATATATATATATATATATATATATATATATATATATATATATATATATATATATATATATATATATATATATATATATATATATATATATATATATATATATATATATATATATATATATATATATATATATATATATATATATATATATATATATATATATATATATATATATATATATATATATATATATATATATATATATATATATATATATATATATATATATATATATATATATATATATATATATATATATATATATATATATATATATATATATATATATATATATATATATATATATATATATATATATATATATATATATATATATATATATATATATATATATATATATATATATATATATATATATATATATATATATATATATATATATATATATATATATATATATATATATATATATATATATATATATATATATATATATATATATATATATATATATATATATATATATATATATATATATATATATATATATATATATATATATATATATATATATATATATATATATATATATATATATATATATATATATATATATATATCTATATATAATATAATATATATACATATATATATATATATATATATATATTACATGTTGCTATATACACACACACATTTATGTATATATGTATATATATATATCTAATTCGAAGTTTGGCATGTATATTAGAAGTTTGCATTATCTAACCTCAATGAAAAAAATTTACAGCTTGATGATGCATTGAGTGCAACAAAGTTGCAGGATGGTCGTATTAAAGTTTGGATACATGTCGCGGATCCAGCTAGCTTTGTTGAGCCAGGGAGCTTGATTGACAGGTACTTTTAGGTCTGTACAGCTTATAGTCGCAGTTATAGTGTTCGCTAAGGTTCTTAGTTATGGTTTCACTGTAGAGAAGCATTACGAAGAGGAACATCTGTTTTCTTACCAACTGCTACCTATCCAATGTTTCCTGAGAAACTTGCGATGGAGGGAATGAGCTTGAAGCAAGGAACAAATTGCAGGGCAGTTACAGTGTCAGTTGTATTGCGTTCTGATGGAAGGTAAACTCTCAAGGCTTTTCATGAAGATAGGTGTTATAGTACCACTCAATATAAGGGTAATGGCCTAGTAGTTATTGAGTTGATCCTCCAACCAAGAGGTTGATAGTTCAAGTCCCAATTGGAACAACTGCATGGTAATAGTGTGTGAATATTTGCCTTCCATAAAAAAAGTTGAACAAGAGGGATTGCAAGTTATACCATAAGAAAGGTGAATCAGAAAGGTAAGGTGTCAATCATCATGTATAGATTTGTTAAGCGGAGTACTAAACATGTACATACCAAACTACCATATTGGCAAAACACTGTAACCTGCTCATGTTGTATTGGGTTGCATTGTGATATTAGACTTATAGCCATATTCTTCATTAATATTTCATTGTTTGAGCTCTAACATCTGCATGTACTGATATACAATGTTGTTTAAGTATGACAAGATTTTCTATTTCATTGTGGATTATAATATGTTTGTTTGTTGCTGCTTATCATTGATGGCCTGCTCAATAATATGCATCTGCATGTACACGGCCGTTTCCATATGAGGATAATCTCCAATCTTCTATTTCAGTTTCGTTTATAGAATGTGTTTATGGTGCTGCCTATCATTGAATGGCCCTATCAATAATATGCTTTAGTGTCCCAAGTTTCACTTTTGTAGTAATGTAACAATATTTCATTTGCAATTGTTTTTTTCACATGACTTAATATATTACCTGACAACAGTATTGCAGAATATGCAGTGAATAATTCAATTATTAGGCCAACCTATATGTTAACATATGAGAGTGCATCCGAACTTCTTCATATGAATTTGGAAGAAGAATTGGAATTGAGGACTCTTGCAGAGGCAGCAAGTCTTCGGCTTCAGTGGCGGCGTGGACAGGTTAGTCATTTGTATTGGTTTTATTGAACATTACAAGGAAAATATCACCGCCCATAAAATTAGTGTTTTCTAATCAACATGTATTGTAAGAAAGTCATATACATTAATGAAGAAAATGGATTTATTGATTTATTAGCTTTAGTTGAATTTCTTTGATTGTGATTATGAAAATTATATATGTTTTAGGGTGCGATTGAGACAGGGTCATTGGAACCTAGAATAAAGGTGGAATATCCAGATGATCCAGAACCATCAATTAGGTTGTATGTTGAAGACCAGACGGATCCTGCTATGCGACTTGTTTCTGAGATGATGATACTTTGCGGGGAAGCTCTAGCCACATTTGGTTCTTCTAATAAGATTCCATTACCATACAGAGGACAGCCCCAGTCGAAAATCGATACGTCTGAATATGATCATCTTCCAGAAGGCCCTGTGCGCAGCTCCGCAATTGTCAAACTTATGCGTGCTGCTGAAATGGATTATAGAAAAGCTATACGGCATGGTATTCTCGGGATTCCTGGTTATGTACAGTTTACATCTCCCATTCGCAGATATATGGACCTCCTTGCTCATTACCAGGTGACTTTCTTATAGTTATTGGTGTTTCTGTATTATTTATAGTGGTTGTCAATTGGTGTGATAAATCTGTCTTTGTAGGTGAAAGCTTTTCTTAGAGGTGATGCTCTTCTATTTACATCTGGGCAACTGGAAGGGATGGCTGCATCCGTGAACATGAACACTAGAATAGCAAAGAAGCTATTTAGTAGCAGTCTACGATATTGGATACTAGAATACTTGAGAAGGCAACCCAAACAAAGAAAATTTCGTGCATTGATCCTTAAATTCCTTAAAGATCGCAATGCATCTTTACTACTTCTGGAGGTAAACTTCTAACTGCTCCTTTATGCTTACTAACCTATATTGTTGGCTGCATTATGCTCCTGATGATGCTACGACTATAGGTGAAATTAGAAGCAGCATTTTTATCCCCTTGCTTGTGAATTGGTTGGTTCGAGTTGTAGATTACCACTTATGTAATCCTATGTTATACATTTTCTGGTAATATTTGATGCACCAATTGGCTGTAAAATTTGTAAACTATGTGGACAGAGTGTTCTGGGTCAACCCAATTAGTACCAAAGAGTCTCTTGTTTCATCTGAACCTGTTTTGACCCATTACCAACCCGCTTATCTAGGTGATGTACCTGAAAGGTCTTCATATGTAATACACTAATACTTTAGCTCTAATATAGTCATATTCTTGTATTTGTTGTCTAGTTCTGTATTATATTCCATACTGACTCCAAACAAATATCAATTAGAACGGCCTAGTAAAACTAATGAATGGATCTGTCACTAAACTTGCTACAAGTCCACTCTAAAGGATGCTCTCATTGTTTTGTATTCCTATACATCTTTGGTTTGATTAGTGTTTCAAATGTCTTCTAGCTTTTGTTGCTGTTGTGATGGTTTATTAATTTGGCTGTATTTTATAGGTTGGATTTCAAGCATCTGCGTGGGTGGGGATAGGGTCACATGTTGGGGATGAAGTGGAGGTTCGGGTTGAAGAAGCTCACCCACGTGATGACACCATATCATTCAAAGAAGTAATACGAGTGACATGAAGTCATGAATATCTCCAGGATCTTATTGCAATATTGCTTAGGCATCTGCACCATATATGATGCAGTAGAAAACAACCTAGTTCAGTTGTTTTTGCAGTTTTGACCCTAAACAGTTAGGATGGAGTTCAGATGGGCTACTATGTGAACCAAACAGGTACCAAGTCAGATGCTAAAGATCACACGCCGAAGCCCAAATTTTTACACTAGCATATTCTAGAAACATCCGTGTCAAAGGTATAGAAGGTATATCTCTTGTACATCGCCAAACATAGATTTGTATTAGCATAATACTAGAATTAGGTTCCCATCATATAAAATCTCTTTGTACGCTGATACAGTGCCACCCATATCGATTAGGATGGAATGCTTTCATCTCTTTCGAAAGCATTATTTCATTGGTCTCTGTTGATTGTCATTTTAGGTTCTTTACACGTCACTCCACCTGCTCCTATGACGTTGATACATTTCTTTTTATAATGATGAAACGGTCTTGAAATGTAAACAGGGGTGTAAATTTGACAACTTTCAAACCATTCGACCCATTTCTTTTCTGGTTTACTCATTAAACCAGCTGAAAATAAACTACTGCATATAACCTTAAGTGACTCATCTTTACGTAATTCTTATAATAAAATTTTAATAACAGTCATTTTCTATTATTATTATATTGGGCAAAGGGGAACGGCCCCTCGAAATATATATCGAGAAGGATACAACTATATACAAGATTTACATGAAAAGAGCAGGACTCCCACTTCATGAACTTCAACACCAACACATACAACACCAACACCCCCACATATATCAACACCACCACCACCAACAACAACAACACCAAACAACACAAACCAACAACAACCAACAACACCACCAACAACAACCAACAACAACCAACAACAACCAACAACAACAACAACAACAACAACAACAACAACCACAACAACAACAATCCAACAACAACAACAACAAACAACAACCAAACCAACAACAATACCAACAACACAACCAACAACAACCAACAACAAACCAACAACAATACCAACACAATACCAACAACAACCAACAACAAACCAACAACCAAACCAACAACAATACCAACAACAAACCAACAACAAACCAACAACAAACCAACAACAAACCAACAACAATACCAACAACAAACCAACAACAAACCAACAACAAACCAACAACAAACCAACAACAATACCAACAACAAACCAACAACAAACCAACAACAAACCAACAACAAACCAACAACAATACCAACAACAAACCAACAACAAACCAACAACAAACCAACAACAAACCAACAACAAACCAACAACAAACCAACAACAATACCAACAACAAACCAACAACAAACCAACAACAATACCAACAACAATACCAACAACAACCAACAACAAACCAACAACAAACCAACAACAATACCAACAACAAACCAACAACAAACCAACAACAAACCAACAACCAAACCAACAACAAACCAACAACAAACCAACAACAATACCAACAACAAACCAACAACAATACCAACAACAATACCAACACAAACCAACAACAACCAACAACAAACCAACAACAAACCAACAACAATACCAACAACAAACCAACAACAAACCAACAACAAACCAACAACAAACCAACAACAATACCAACAACCAAACCAACAACAATACCAACAACAATACCAACAACAAACCAACAACAAACCAACAACCAAACCAACAACAAACCAACAACAAACCAACAACAAACCAACAACAAACCAACAACAAACCAACAACAAACCAACAACAAACCAACAACAATACAACAACAACCAACAACAATACAACAACAACCAACAACAATACCAACAACAATCCAACAACAATACCAACAACAATATCAACAACAATATCAACAACAATATCAACAACAATATCAACAACAATATCAACAACAATATCAACAACAATATCAACAACAATATCAACAACAATATCAACAACAATATCAACAACAATATCAACAACAATATCAACAACAATATCAACAACAATATCAACAACAATATCAACAACAATATCAACAACAATATCAACAACAATATCAACAACAATATCAACAACAATATCAACAACAATATCAACAACAATATCAACAACAATATCAACAACAATATCAACAACAATATCAACAACAATATCAACAACAATATCAACAACAATATCAACAACAATATCAACAACAATATCAACAACAATATCAACAACAATATCAACAACAATATCAACAACAATATCAACAACAATACCAACAACAAAATCAACAACAATACCAACAACAATATCAACAATACCAACAACAATATCAACAACAATCAAGCTCACAATACTATATTCCCGAACCACCAACTCGAAGGCAATCTTATTCTCGACCGATATATCATCCCCCCGCAATGGATCCTCGACAATACGTTGTTCGTGTGTAATTTCGAGTCTTAAATTTATAACACGAACTACCTAGCTACTGTCTACTACACACTTGCGGGCAGTGTACCCGTTCGTATGCAATATAGTTACTTGGTAAGTACGAGGTCGAACACAAGGACTTTTATAAGCAATTGTTAAATACAATGATACAAAAATAAGGGGGTTTTATGGCCGAATTGCCACGTTGCAAAAGTTAGTTAAGATTGTTAGTAATCCCGTAGGATTAATCGCAAGAGAATTTTGTTGTTTAAAACAAGAATTTAAAAGATCATCTACCTCGACTCCATGACACATTTCATTTTGGTTGCATTAAGGTTAAAGCCAATTCAAATATGTTGATTCCGATAACTAAGTTAAGACAAGGAACTCACTAGTAGGCCTCCTAGCTCATTACCCTACCCGAACTCATTAACCAATTAATTCAATCCTAAAGATCCGGCTACCACCTTCCCTATTAAGATCTCCCTATCCGATTAATTTGTTTTGTTATGATTAAACAATTTCACCTATCGATTCTACCAAACCGTTAACACATTGAATTCTCTTACCTATTGTTGTTTATCAACTCGCTACCACGAATTAACACCTATTGATTCTACCAAATCAACTAGAACAATGCACTCCTGGAATTAACTACCATTAAAACCATTTATACATTATCAACAAACAATAGAATAAATAATAAGAATTCAATACATTAAGATCTTGATGAAACGTTTAATAATCAACTTGAATTCAAAATAATATGCAACCAATATTCATTGTGTCATTTCATCTCAGTAGATGATGAAGTGTTTAGCCTGACATAATCATAAATAAATCACAAATAGCAAAAGAAAGAATAAACATCTTGTACCAAAGTGTGAAAGACAATGAAAAGCTAAATAAATCGATGATTGAATGCCTTGAAACTCTTCAGCAACCGACCTATGCGGCGCACCAACTGGCCAGGTGCGTCGCACCTGGCTTGTTTCCAAAAATTGCATCTGCCCGATATGCGGCGCACCACTTCAGGTGCGGCGCACTCCCTTCTTGCAAAATCTGGCCAACTTCCTGATCAACATGTGCGACGCACCAAGCTCCAGGTGCGGCGCACTCCCTTCTTGCAAAATTTGGCCAACTTCCTGATCAATATATGCGACGCACCAAGCTCCAGGTGCGACGCACCTTGCTTCTTTCTCAGAATTCCAACTTTTCTGATCAACTTATGCGGCGCACCACCATTCAGGTGCGGCGCACTCCCTTCTTGCAAAATCTGGCCAACTTCCTGATCAATATATGCGACGCACCAACCTACAGGTGCGACGCACTCAGCCACTTTCTCTTCAAAACTTGTGATTTCCAACTCGTTTCTTCTCGTACTAGTACACGAACCATCCTAATGCATCTTTTAGCCATCCACAAGCTATTTTTAACCATTTTACCTGTTCTAAGCCTGCAATCACTAACAATACCATCAAAGCATCGAATATACATGTAATTTGCGTAAAATCAAGCTTAAAACGACTTAGAAACAACATGGGATTATACATATAAATGGACATATCAAATTCCCCCATACTTAAGCTTTGCTTGTCCTCAAGCAAATTCAGATTTCAAAACAAACTTTCCCTTGGTTCTCAATTGCAGAAACATGACAATAATCAAAAAGAAGCTAAACCACGAAAGTAGGAAAACAAGGAAGAGTGGTTAAGCAGTTTTAATCTTAAATGAAAATTGAAATGTTTGACAATATTCGAATGATCTACAAGCCTCGAGAACACGACTAAGCACTTTAATCAAATGAAAGAAGAACATCTCAACTAACTTTCTCCAACTAACAAACTATTGGGTTGAAATATTATATCATTCACTCGAAGCCTAGTCGTGATGCATATATTTTAACCATAGGCTTGTACTAGAATCGTTCCTTCATCGTCACGGCACAAGCACCATAAACGTCTATCAAAAGAGGTAATTAAACGGTTGTAATGTACATTTCTGAAGGCTTACAAGGGTCATTAACAATTGTGTATGGAATTTTTGGGATATAATTGGTGTTAAAAAGATAACACAAACAATTAACAAAGTTTTACAAATAGTCTAGTCCAACACAACCCATATCACTAGTTGCCATCTATCCAAAGCCCAAAAGACGTTCTCCCGACACTACTCCCCAATAGACCGATAAAAACCGACACCATTGTGGTGTACTACCTTCAAACGACTTTTTTTTTTTTTTTTTTTTTTTTTTTTTTTTTTTTTTTTTTTTTTTTTTTTTTTTTTTTTTTTTTTTTTTTTTTTTTTTTTTTTTTTTTTTTTTTTTTTTTTTTTTTTTTTTTTTTTTTTTTTTTTTTTTTTTTTTTTTTTTTTTTTTTTTTTTTTTTTTTTTTTTTTTTTTTTTTTTTTTTTTTTTTTTTTTTTTTTTTTTTTTTTTTTTTTTTTTTTTTTTTTTTTTTTTTTTTTTTTTTTTTTTTTTTTTTTTTTTTTTTTTTTTTTTTTTTTTTTTTTTTTTTTTTTTTTTTTTTTTTTTTTTTTTTTTTTTTTTTTTTTTTTTTTTTTTTTTTTTTTTTTTTTTTTTTTTTTTTTTTTTTTTTTTTTTTTTTTTTTTTTTTTTTTTTTTTTTTTTTTTTTTTTTTTTTTTTTTTTTTTTTTTTTTTTTTTTTTTTTTTTTTTTTTTTTTTTTTTTTTTTTTTTTTTTTTTTTTTTTTTTTTTTTTTTTTTTTTTTTTTTTTTTTTTTTTTTTTTTTTTTTTTTTTTTTTTTTTTTTTTTTTTTTTTTTTTTTTTTTTTTTTTTTTTTTTTTTTTTTTTTTTTTTTTTTTTTTTTTTTTTTTTTTTTTTTTTTTTTTTTTTTTTTTTTTTTTTTTTTTTTTTTTTTTTTTTTTTTTTTTTTTTTTTTTTTTTTTTTTTTTTTTTTTTTTTTTTTTTTTTTTTTTTTTTTTTTTTTTTTTTTTTTTTTTTTTTTTTTTTTTTTTTTTTTTTTTTTTTTTTTTTTTTTTTTTTTTTTTTTTTTTTTTTTTTTTTTTTTTTTTTTTTTTTTTTTTTTTTTTTTTTTTTTTTTTTTTTTTTTTTTTTTTTTTTTTTTTTTTTTTTTTTTTTTTTTTTTTTTTTTTTTTTTTTTTTTTTTTTTTTTTTTTTTTTTTTTTTTTTTTTTTTTTTTTTTTTTTTTTTTTTTTTTTTTTTTTTTTTTTTTTTTTTTTTTTTTTTTTTTTTTTTTTTTTTTTTTTTTTTTTTTTTTTTTTTTTTTTTTTTTTTTTTTTTTTTTTTTTTTTTTTTTTTTTTTTTTTTTTTTTTTTTTTTTTTTTTTTTTTTTTTTTTTTTTTTTTTTTTTTTTTTTTTTTTTTTTTTTTTTTTTTTTTTTTTTTTTTTTTTTTTTTTTTTTTTTTTTTTTTTTTTTTTTTTTTTTTTTTTTTTTTTTTTTTTTTTTTTTTTTTTTTTTTTTTTTTTTTTTTTTTTTTTTTTTTTTTTTTTTTTTTTTTTTTTTTTTTTTTTTTTTTTTTTTTTTTTTTTTTTTTTTTTTTTTTTTTTTTTTTTTTTTTTTTTTTTTTTTTTTTTTTTTTTTTTTTTTTTTTTTTTTTTTTTTTTTTTTTTTTTTTTTTTTTTTTTTTTTTTTTTTTTTTTTTTTTTTTTTTTTTTTTTTTTTTTTTTTTTTTTTTTTTTTTTTTTTTTTTTTTTTTTTTTTTTTTTTTTTTTTTTTTTTTTTTTTTTTTTTTTTTTTTTTTTTTTTTTTTTTTTTTTTTTTTTTTTTTTTTTTTTTTTTTTTTTTTTTTTTTTTTTTTTTTTTTTTTTTTTTTTTTTTTTTTTTTTTTTTTTTTTTTTTTTTTTTTTTTTTTTTCTTTTTTTTTTTTTTTTTTTTTTTTTTTAATGAACTACTTTTACCCTGCCTAATTGGTATCCCCTTTTTATAACTTTGAAACATGTTGACAAATCAAAACTCTTACTAATTAGAATAATCTAGGCTTCATCCATAATCATGACGACATCAATCTACCCCCAATAAACGGAAATATACCAACCCGACACAACCACGACAACCCCAAACCATTCAACTAGCATAGGCAACTAATGATCAACCAAGGATTTCGACTATCGGTATGGAGAGGAAAGGTTAAATATTTAAGTGAATTTAACACAAACGAAAAGGTGAGGCGCAACAGGTTATCTAAAAGTTTCTTGCACTAAAAATGAGTGCAACACGGGTTTAAACAACGGAAATTCACTAATCGATGTGATTAGCTACAAAAACACATGCACACAAACATGGTTTAACAATAATGACATAACAAAGGGTGAATAAACAAAGAAAACACGGTTTTAATCCTAATTTACCTCTTTATCATCTAGCAACCACGGAACGATCAACTAGGCCAAGTTCTAGAATCAACGCAATCACCGGCACACTCATATCAAAGAAATAATAAACGGAAATGGAATGAATTAACCTCAAACTTGCACATCATAGCTCAGAGCTCTAAAAGAGACCCTTACTTCCGGATAAATCCAAAAGCCTACGAGAGGGACAAATTTACAAGACTAACCAAACCAAAACCGTAACACCTAACCAATCTATAAATGAATCAAGATCCTTACATATTTGGTGTTTTGGGATAGAAGTGTGCTAGTCATGTAATCAATCCAGAAAGGATTTGCCTAATCGATCACTCAAAACACATTTCACGAATTTAGAAAGTGTTAACCAAAGGAATTTATAGTTCAATTACTAGTATGATTAAATCTTAAGTGACAAAAGTAATTCAACTATATGGACAAGCAAGCAAAAGTTCAAAAATGTCTCAAAATTCATCCGGCTTTCGCCTATTTACCTCCCCCCCCATACTTAAGTTGTACAATGCCCTCAATGTACAATGAACTAAAGACAATCTATGGGAAATAGGTAAAAGCAAAAACAAAAGAAGAAAAGATCATGAGAACTTGCCGGATGTTTGGTAATGTTCTTATGATCGGTAGAATCGTCTCAAAATGAATGGGCGCTGAACTTACTGCCAGCATATGCACATGAAGCGCTACCTTTCTAAAATGCACAAAACAAAACCAAAAGAAAACTAAAACGTATCCATTAGACATTAGAACAGAAGTATAATCATTCACCAAGCCCTCCCCCCCATACTTATTGTTCAACCATGCAAAACCAAATAACTAAACTAAGTACGGAAAAGAAATTGTCGTGATGCCAACAAAGGCAATTACAAACCAAATGAAAATAAAAACCAAAATGAAACATGCAACCAACAATGTCCGAAGCGCCAAGATCAAACCAACATAAACACGATGACTCAATGCCCAAGGTAACCGGCACCGCCATCAACAAATCACCATCATCAATAATCAAGAGATCATGGAGGAGGAAAACAGGAAGGAACACTATCTGCTCCATCAGGATTACGGGGCTCTGCAAACCAATCTCCACTAGGAACAATGTTAGGAATACCCATCGTGGATCGACCTCCAGCCTCGTCTCCCTGTGGCGTATGGTAACTAAAGAAATCACCTCCATATCGAGGTGCACCGGTATAAGTACCAAAACCTGTAGCCTGGGTGGAAGGATCAAACTGGGGAGGCTGGTAAGTATACTCCTCCTGCTGATACCCCTGCTGAGGAAAAAGGTAATCAAAAGTACCCTGACTAGGAGGTATTATCTCTCGAGGAGTATAGGTAGGAAGCTCAGGGCGCTCATCCTCCTCCACATCTCCGTACTGCTGCTCAAAAAAAAAAAAAAAAAAAAAAAAAAAAAAAAAAAAAAAAAAAAAAAAAAAAAAAAAAAAAAAAAAAAAAAAAAAAAAAAAAAAAAAAAAAAAAAAAAAAAAAAAAAAAAAAAAAAAAAAAAAAAAAAAAAAAAAAAAAAAAAAAAAAAAAAAAAAAAAAAAAAAAAAAAAAAAAAAAAAAAAAAAAAAAAAAAAAAAAAAAAAAAAAAAAAAAAAAAAAAAAAAAAAAAAAAAAAAAAAAAAAAAAAAAAAAAAAAAAAAAAAAAAAAAAAAAAAAAAAAAAAAAAAAAAAAAAAAAAAAAAAAAAAAAAAAAAAAAAAAAAAAAAAAAAAAAAAAAAAAAAAAAAAAAAAAAAAAAAAAAAAAAAAAAAAAAAAAAAAAAAAAAAAAAAAAAAAAAAAAAAAAAAAAAAAAAAAAAAAAAAAAAAAAAAAAAAAAAAAAAAAAAAAAAAAAAAAAAAAAAAAAAAAAAAAAAAAAAAAAAAAAAAAAAAAAAAAAAAAAAAAAAAAAAAAAAAAAAAAAAAAAAAAAAAAAAAAAAAAAAAAAAAAAAAAAAAAAAAAAAAAAAAAAAAAAAAAAAAAAAAAAAAAAAAAAAAAAAAAAAAAAAAAAAAAAAAAAAAAAAAAAAAAAAAAAAAAAAAAAAAAAAAAAAAAAAAAAAAAAAAAAAAAAAAAAAAAAAAAAAAAAAAAAAAAAAAAAAAAAAAAAAAAAAAAAAAAAAAAAAAAAAAAAAAAAAAAAAAAAAAAAAAAAAAAAAAAAAAAAAAAAAAAAAAAAAAAAAAAAAAAAAAAAAAAAAAAAAAAAAAAAAAAAAAAAAAAAAAAAAAAAAAAAAAAAAAAAAAAAAAAAAAAAAAAAAAAAAAAAAAAAAAAAAAAAAAAAAAAAAAAAAAAAAAAAAAAAAAAAAAAAAAAAAAAAAAAAAAAAAAAAAAAAAAAAAAAAAAAAAAAAAAAAAAAAAAAAAAAAAAAAAAAAAAAAAAAAAAAAAAAAAAAAAAAAAAAAAAAAAAAAAAAAAAAAAAAAAAAAAAAAAAAAAAAAAAAAAAAAAAAAAAAAAAAAAAAAAAAAAAAAAAAAAAAAAAAAAAAAAAAAAAAAAAAAAAAAAAAAAAAAAAAAAAAAAAAAAAAAAAAAAAAAAAAAAAAAAAAAAAAAAAAAAAAAAAAAAAAAAAAATTCACTTTTTCGAAATCGGTCCACGATATAACCTTTGGTTCCATAACATGTTTATACCTCAAATCCTGAAGTCGGTTCAAGTAATGCACTCTTTCATTCCCCGTCACACCAGGAAATTGCAACCATTCATGCGGCTCCACCGGGTGGCTTTTCACACCCAAAACAACTGAACCATCTCGGTATTTGTAGTTGTCATTCGGGTCCGGTTCGGTAAAATTGTATCCACGTGGAATTCCCGGAACAAACTCATTGCCACTTGACTCTTCAACGGCCTTTCCTTGTTATAACACGATTTCTACCACTGAATTCGATTCAACAATGGCGGTTTGTTAGTGTGTGTTCTTGGTGTTTGTGTGTGTGTTTTGAGAGAGAAATTGGAATTAAACTGAAAGATTGGGATTAATGTGTGTAAAATGAATGTGTTGGTTATGATTTCTAAGGTATGAGGGGTATTTATAGTCTAACAATACAACTATGCTAATTATCACAATTAGCCCCTCAACCTTAGTAATCATTTATCTATGATTTAACAACAAGAATGTCTTCTAATCTAAATTACAATTTATCACTATTTTTGGATTTCTAACATTCTCCCCCTTAGTGATTTATTGTAATGAATGAAGTACGTGTTATATTGTCTTGTAGGAATGATTTGATGAGCCCGGTGGTGAAGACAATCGGTGTGTTGAACCAAGTCTTCAAAGCTTTTTCTTTTGTCTTTGGAAAAACTTGATTCAGTCTTGGTCTTGTACTTCTTGAAGTTAAATCATATGAAGATTCTCAATGTTCCAGTAGACTCCAGTTTCAGTCTCCAGACTCCAGTCTCCAGACTCCAGTCTCCAGTCTCCAGACTCCAGTTTCCAGTCTCCAGACTCCAATCTCCAGTCTCCAGTTTTCAGTCTCCAGACTCCAGTTTCCAGTCTCCAGTCTCCAGACTCCAATCTCCATTCTCCAGTCTCCAGACTCCAGTTTCCAGTCTCCAGTTCCAGGTAGACTCCAGTTTCCAGTCTCCAGAGTCTCCAGACTCCAGTCTCCAGTTCCAGGTAGACTCCAGTTTCCAGTCTCCAGACTCCAGTCTCCAGTCTCCAAGTCTCCAGACTCCAGTCTCCAGTTCCAGGTAGACTCCAGTTTCCAGTCTCCAGTCTCCAGTCTCCAGTTCCAGGTAGACTCCAGTTTCCAGTCTCCAGTCTCCAGTCTCCAGACTCCAGTCTCCAGTCTCCAGACTCCAGTCTCCAGACTCCAGTCTCCAGTCTCCAGTTTCCAGACTCCAGTCTCCAGTCCCCAGTCCAGTCTCCAGTTCCAGGTAGACTCCAGTTTCCAGTCTCCAGACTCCAGTCTCCAGACTCCAGTTTCCAGTCTCCAGACTCCAGTCTCCAGTCTCCAGTCTCCAGACTCTAGTTTCCAGTCTCCAGTTCCAGGTAGACTCCAGTTTTCAGTCTCCAGTCTCCAGTCTCCAGTTCCAGTACTCCAGTTTCCAGTCTCCAGACTCCAGTTTCCAGTCTCCAGTTCCAGGTAGACTCCAGTTTCCAGTCTCCAGTCTCCAGACTCCAGTCTCCAGTTCCAGGCTCCAGTCTCCAGACTCCAGTTTCCAGACTCCAGTTTCCAGTCTCCAGTCTCCAGTTCCAGGTAGACTCCAGTTTCCAGTCTCCAGTCTCCAGTTCCAGTCTCCAGACTCCAGTCTCCAGTTCCAGGTAGACTCCAGTTTCCAGTCTCCAGTCTCCAAGTCTCCAGACTCCAGTCTCCAGTTCCAGGGTAGACTCCAGTCTCCAGTTTCCAGTCTCCAGTCTCCAGTTTCCAGTCTCCAGACTCCAGTTTCCAGTTTCCAATCTCCAGTCTCCAGACTCCAGTTTCCAGTCTCCAGACTCCAGTTTCCAGTCTCCAGACTCCAGTTTTCAGTCTCCAGTCTCCAGACTCCAATCTACAGTCTCCAGTTTCCAGTCTCCAGACTCCAGTTTCCAGTCTCCAGTTCCAGGTAGACTCCAGTTTCCAGTCTCCAGTCTCCAGACTCCAGTCTCCAGTTCCAGACTCCAGTCTCCAGTTCCAGGTAGACTCCAGTTTCCAGTCTCCAGTTCCAGGTAGACTCCAGTTTCCAGTCTCCAGTTTCCAGTCTCCAGTCTCCAGACTCCAATCTCCAGACTCCAGTCTCCAGACTCCAGTTTTCAGTCTCCAGTCTCCAGACTCCAGTCTCCAGACTCCAGATTCCAATCTCCAGACTCCAGATTCCAATCTCCAGTCTCCAGACTCCAGTTTCCAGTCTCCAGTCTCCAGTTTCCAGACTCCAGTCTCCAGTTCCAGGTAGACTCCAGTTTCCAGTCTCCAGTCTCCAAGTCTCCAGACTCCAGTCTCCAGTTCCAGGTAGACTCCAGTCTCCAGACTCCAGTTTCCAGTCTCCAGTCTCCAGTTCCAGGTAGACTCCAGTTTCCAGTTTCCAGTCTCCAGTTCCAGGTAGACTCCAGTTTCCAGTCTCCAGTCTCCAGACTCCAGTCTCCAGTTCCAGGCTCCAGTCTCCAGACTCCAGTTTCAGTCTCCAGACTCCAGTCTCCAGACTCCAGTCTCCAGTCTCCAGACTCCAGTTCCAGTCTCCAGACTCCAGTTTCCAGTCTCCAGTCTCAGTAGTTCCAGTCTCCAGTCTCCAGTCTCCAGTTCCAGTCTCCAGACTCCAGTCTCCAGTCTCCAGTTTCCAGTCTCCAGTCTCCAGACTCCAGTCTCCAGTTCCAGGTAGACTCCAGTTTCAGTCTCCAGTCTCCAGACTCCAGTCTCCAGTTTCCAGTCTCCAGTCTCCAGACTCCAGTCTCCAGTCTCCAGACTCCAGTTTCCAGTCTCCAGACTCCAGTTTCCAGTCTCCAGACTCCAGTTTCCAGTCTCCAGTCTCCAGTCTCCAGACTCCAGTTTCCAGTCTCCAGTCTCCAGTCTCCAGTTCCAGGTAGACTCCAGTTTCCAGTCTCCAGTCTCCAGTCTCCAGACTCCAGTCTCCAGACTCCAGTCTCCAGTCTCCAGACTCCAGTCTCCAGTTTCCAGTCTCCAGTCTCCAGACTCCAGTCTCCAGTTCCAGGCAGACTCCAGTCTCCAGTCTCCAGTCTCCAGTCTCCAGTTCCAGTCTCCAGACTCCAGTTTCCAGTCTCCAGACTCCAGTTTCCAGTCTCCAGTCTCCAGACTCCAGATTCCAATCTACAGTCTCCAGTTTCCAGTCTCCAGACTCCAGTCTCCAGTCTCCAGACTCCAGTCTCCAGTGGGAATGTGTTCAATGATATCCCGCCATATAAAAATGTCACATTTGGGTGGAAGCCATTTAGCCCGCTTAAAAAAAATAGCCGAGAAAATAAATGTTACATTTAAATGCCTTTTATTAATAGCCTAAAAT
>CM067167.1:211168352-211289860 GCA_034093135.1 Erigeron breviscapus | reverse complement strand
AAACTCTCCAAGCCATTCTGACTCCTCACAACAGGAGTTAGTCTCAGAAATACACGGGGAACAGCCACGCTCACCACACTCTCCTCATTTGGAGGATGAGAGTGTTGAAAATAGAGAGGACCAGCCCCACCTCTCGCCTTCAGTTCATGCACTAGAGTCTAGATCTCCTAGGCACACGGAATTACAAGCCCAGTTGAGTACTGGTGCCGGAACAAGCGGAGAGGGACCCACTTTGTGTGACCCTCAAGGACTGCTTGGAAATCCTGCCTTAGCTAACATCACGCCAGCTTTAGCCGCAGGTAACAGTCCTCAACAGAGACTGAGGAGCAGTATGAACGCCGTTGTGACACTGCTGTTCCTCAGGATCAACCTGAGACTGTATTAACGGGCATTCTCAGTGACCCCGGAATTGTTAGTGGTGTTGCCCAACAACAACCTGATTCTGGTTGCAAAGCCGAATCATCAACTGTTGTTCATACTTTTGAACCAACAGGAAATCCTGAGACAGTAATGATGTCTTCAGGTCACTCAGTAGAATCACTTGAGACTACTGATGTGCCAATTTCTGATATTCCATTACCTCCTGAGGCTCAAAGATTAATTTCTCATTTTGTTGAAGGGATAGAAGAGGGACAAAGAAGTGAATTACTCATATCAAGAAACATTATCACTGGTAAGCTTCCTGCAACTCAAACCACATCACAATCACCTCAATTACATACTGGAGGAGTTTTACGAATTCGTTCTCCAGAAGAAACTCCAACCCCACAAACAACAACAACAATAACTACAACTCCAACCACAACAACAACAACAACAACAACAACAACAACAACCATACCACCAATCCACCACCACAATCATTTCCAGATCCAAATTCACCACATCATTCTTCAAGCTCTTCTTCTGAATCATCTGATTCATCTGAATACTTAAGTGATTGCTCACCAAAGAATTGCCACCAGTGGGTTATCTACCGATACTTTAATTGTCGCTCTCATGAATCGGTTGAGATCAGAAGAACCCCATCTTTCTTCACATAAACGATCAATTTTTCAATCACTTCTTGCATACTTGTCTTTCCAAAATACACAACAGGAACAACAGGCTCAAATTGAAGCTCTTCAAAAGCGAGTTACTGAGCTTGATCAACAATGTCGACTGGCTAATATCTCAAGGCGTCGGGATGATCAAGATCCTGATGATCAACCCGAGGGGGAGAATTTGAGAGATATTAGAGAGGGTCATGAGACACAAGCTCAAGATGATCAAGAAACTGTTCAAGAAGTTGTTACAGAGACTCAAGGAGGAACTCAAATTCAAGAAGATTCAGATGATTTACCTCCACTCATCAGAAATATTTCTCATTATTATTCTTCCACATCAAGTTCTGATGAGTCAAGTGATCCTGATCCATTTCAACCAGGAAATGGTAATGATGATGAGTCTGATTCTGATAAACCTGATGATGCTCCAGCAAGTGTAGCTCAAGAAGAATATGGAGAGGATATATTTGAAGAGATAGTCTATCAGCTCAGAAACCCAGAAAATCTTGAGACTCCCAATGAACTTGGACAAGGAGTTAGACATCCAAGGATCTCAAGAGATAAGATATGGCAGATTAATGAGGGTACTTTGCTGAGAATTATGAACAGATTTTGGATTTGAGCAAAAGACCTGAAGAAATTGTGTGTAGAGCAAGATACCTTGAAGAAAGAGCCTTTCAAATTTATTGCTCACCAAGTGAAAGACTCAATATGACCTTGAACCGATTAAGAGCATTCTTTCTGTTCAGACATCAAGGTCAAAGGGATGCATATATGGAGCTAATGAATGCTGAAAGCTCTGTAAGAGCTGAATGGTGGTACCAACAATTTCAAATCCCAATCACAAAAGTTCTTCAGTTGTTTACTCCTCTCAAGAATCACAATCTCAGACTTGTTCGATTCAGAATTCGTCGAGCAGATGGCAATATCTATGTTGTTCAAGAAGAATCTTTTCAACATATGACGATCTCAGACATCCTTATTTCTCTACAACCAATATGCTTATCTGATCATCAAGACTCCAGATCAACTTCTAGCCTACGAAGCATTGAAAAGTCATATTCAAGCATTGATCAGATTTTATGAGTTCAATGACTTTCAGATTGGATTAGAAAGAAGAACTAGCAGAATTAACCTCACAAAACCAAACCAAAGAGCCAGAGGTTATGAGCTAGATTCATATCAGATTGGAGATCCAATTGAAAATTTGGATGGGTTTGTCTTCATCAATCATCTGAAGAAAAAGATCTTCATTCGTGCTTCTGAGTTTCCCAAATACTCAGATGGTACATTGAAATATTGTCTGTCAATTCTGAATGCAATAGATGAAGATTCTGACAATGAAGAAGATGAACAAATCAAGTCTCAGAGAGAAGATCATATAAGACGTATCAAAAATACTCTTGATATGCGTCAAAAGATTAGAGATCTTATTGTCACAAGAACTCCCAAATCTCAAGAAGGAGTCATACATACCAAGACAGGTTCATGGGTTCATTGGAATCCTAGTCATGAACGTGGTCCCCATAATATTCCTCCTGTCAACTTCCAAGATAACATCAGATTGCCAGATGAACGTCCTGTTGGTGATAACTGGCACTTTATACCTAAGAAGTTTTGGAATGACTCATGGAACAGTTATAAGAAGAGAGCATTCTGGAGTGCAAAGATTGACAAGCCATCAACATCAAATGCTGCACGACGATATAAGAAAAGGAAGAACAAGCAGAGACGTGCAAACAAAAGGAGGAGACAACATAGAAAGTGATGATGGACAACCAAGCACTAAGGGGGAGAATGTTAGAAATTCAAAATAGTGCTTAGTTGTATTTAAATACATTGTATATTGTGTAAATATCCTTAGGTTAAGGGGGAGCTTTTGTAATATACTTAGAGTATAAATACCCCTCAAACCTTGATTCCTTAAAACCTTTTTCCCACTTCTGATTATCAATCAAATCAGACTTTCAACACTCACACCTTTCTCTCTCTAGAACACACACTAAAACACACACTTTCCACCATTATAATCTTAACTTCCGCACCTTAACACGAATTATCTAATTTCATTCAATTGCATCGATCTCAACTCACCGGCCTCCACTAGGTCCAAATTGCAATTCTTGAGCGCCCAAAAGGCTTTATGCTCAATTTCAATAGGAAGATGACAAGTCTTGCCATAAAGCAACCGGAATGGGGTAGTCCCAATCGGTGTCTTGTAGGCGGTCCTAAATGCCCATAGAGCATCATCAAGCTTGGCAGACCAAGACTTTGGGTTATCTCCTACGGTTTTCTCAAGAATTCTCTTTAATGCCCTATTAGTATTTTCAACTTGGCCACTCGTTTGCGGGTGATAAGAGGTTGAAAAACGGTGAGTGACACCATACCTCTTTAGCACCTTAGCGAGTTGGTGATTCGCGAAATGACTTCCGCGGTCACTTATTAAGGCCTTAGGCACTCCAAACCTACAGAAAAGCTGTTTCAAAAAGTGAATGACAACACGTGCATCATTCGTTGGCAAGGCTTTAGCCTCGGCCCACTTAGAAACATAATCGACAGCAACAAGGATATACAAATTCCTATTCGATGGAAGAAAAGGTCCCATAAAGTCTATGCCCCAAACATCAAAAACTTCACATACCTGAATAAAGTTTTGAGGCATTTCATCACGTTTGGAAATGTTACCTTGTCTTTGACACACATCACAAACCTCAACCAAAGTATGCGCCTCCTTGAAAATCGTTGGCCAATAAAATCCAGCATCGTACACTTTTTTACCGGTTACAGACGGTCCATAATGACCACCGGTTGGCCCGTGGTGACAAGCATCTAGAATTTGTCGAGTTTCATCTTCCGACACACACCTCCTGATCATGCCATCTGCACATACTCTAAACAAAAATGGTTTATCCCAAAAATAATGTTTAATTTCAGAAAAGAACTTCTTCTTCTCTTGCTTTGACAACTCCTCGGGAAGCAAACCTGCACTAAGATAGTTAGCAATATCGGCATACCAAGGTCCTTCCTCAATCTGCATCAAAAACTCATCAGGAAAATCATCATTAATCTCATGCTCTTGCAACTCCTCACAGTGAGGGTTTTCGAGCCTACTTAAATGGTCGGCTGCCACATTTTCAGCCCCCTTTTTGTCCTTTATCTCGATGTCGAATTCTTGCAAAAGCAAGACCCAACGGATGAGACGGGGCTTGGCATCTTGTTTGGAAAACAAGTACCTTAGGGCAGAATGATCCGTATAAACAATGGTCTTGTTAAGGACCAAGTAGGGACAAAACTTATCAAAAGCATACACAACAGCCAACAAAAAAAAAAAAAAAAAAAAAAAAAAAAAAAAAAAAAAAAAAAAAAAAAAAAAAAAAAAAAAAAAAAAAAAAAAAAAAAAAAAAAAAAAAAAAAAAAAAAAAAAAAAAAAAAAAAAAAAAAAAAAAAAAAAAAAAAAAAAAAAAAAAAAAAAAAAAAAAAAAAAAAAAAAAAAAAAAAAAAAAAAAAAAAAAAAAAAAAAAAAAAAAAAAAAAAAAAAAAAAAAAAAAAAAAAAAAAAAAAAAAAAAAAAAAAAAAAAAAAAAAAAAAAAAAAAAAAAAAAAAAAAAAAAAAAAAAAAAAAAAAAAAAAAAAAAAAAAAAAAAAAAAAAAAAAAAAAAAAAAAAAAAAAAAAAAAAAAAAAAAAAAAAAAAAAAAAAAAAAAAAAAAAAAAAAAAAAAAAAAAAAAAAAAAAAAAAAAAAAAAAAAAAAAAAAAAAAAAAAAAAAAAAAAAAAAAAAAAAAAAAAAAAAAAAAAAAAAAAAAAAAAAAAAAAAAAAAAAAAAAAAAAAAAAAAAAAAAAAAAAAAAAAAAAAAAAAAAAAAAAAAAAAAAAAAAAAAAAAAAAAAAAAAAAAAAAAAAAAAAAAAAAAAAAAAAAAAAAAAAAAAAAAAAAAAAAAAAAAAAAAAAAAAAAAAAAAAAAAAAAAAAAAAAAAAAAAAAAAAAAAAAAAAAAAAAAAAAAAAAAAAAAAAAAAAAAAAAAAAAAAAAAAAAAAAAAAAAAAAAAAAAAAAAAAAAAAAAAAAAAAAAAAAAAAAAAAAAAAAAAAAAAAAAAAAAAAAAAAAAAAAAAAAAAAAAAAAAAAAAAAAAAAAAAAAAAAAAAAAAAAAAAAAAAAAAAAAAAAAAAAAAAAAAAAAAAAAAAAAAAAAAAAAAAAAAAAAAAAAAAAAAAAAAAAAAAAAAAAAAAAAAAAAAAAAAAAAAAAAAAAAAAAAAAAAAAAAAAAAAAAAAAAAAAAAAAAAAAAAAAAAAAAAAAAAAAAAAAAAAAAAAAAAAAAAAAAAAAAAAAAAAAAAAAAAAAAAAAAAAAAAAAAAAAAAAAAAAAAAAAAAAAAAAAAAAAAAAAAAAAAAAAAAAAAAAAAAAAAAAAAAAAAAAAAAAAAAAAAAAAAAAAAAAAAAAAAAAAAAAAAAAAAAAAAAAAAAAAAAAAAAAAAAAAAAAAAAAAAAAAAAAAAAAAAAAAAAAAAAAAAAAAAAAAAAAAAAAAAAAAAAAAAAAAAAAAAAAAAAAAAAAAAAAAAAAAAAAAAAAAAAAAAAAAAAAAAAAAAAAAAAAAAAAAAAAAAAAAAAAAAAAAAAAAAAAAAAAAAAAAAAAAAAAAAAAAAAAAAAAAAAAAAAAAAAAAAAAAAAAAAAAAAAAAAAAAAAAAAAAAAAAAAAAAAAAAAAAAAAAAAAAAAAAAAAAAAAAAAAAAAAAAAAAAAAAAAAAAAAAAAAAAAAAAAAAAAAAAAAAAAAAAAAAAAAAAAAAAAAAAAAAAAAAAAAAAAAAAAAAAAAAAAAAAAAAAAAAAAAAAAAAAAAAAAAAAAAAAAAAAAAAAAAAAAAAAAAAAAAAAAAAAAAAAAAAAAAAAAAAAAAAAAAAAAAAAAAAAAAAAAAAAAAACCAAATACCGAAAAATCATCCATGAAAACTTCCATGGAAGTTTCAATCATGTCTTGAAAATTGCAATCATACAACGTTGAAAAGTACCGGGTGCGTTACAAAGACCAAATGGCATCCTCCTATAAGCATAAGTGCCATAGGGACAAGTAAACGTGGTCTTCTCTTGGTCTTTAGGGTCAATAGGTATTTGGAAGTACCCAGAAAACCCATCTAAAAAGCAAAAATACTCGTTTCCGGCGAGCCGTTCGAGCATTTGATCGATAAAGGGCAATGGGAAATGGTCCTTGCGGGTGGCATCATTTAATTTTCGATAATCAATACATACCCTCCACCCCGTGACAGTTCTAGTGGGAATCAATTCATTCTTATCATTTAAAACAACAGTCATCCCACCCTTTTTCGGTACACAATGTACCGGACTTACCCAAGAACTATCCGAAATGGGGAATATGATTCCCGCATCTAACAACTTAATAATTTCCTTTTTAACAACATCCTTCATATTTGGATTTAACCTTCGTTGTCTTTGCACAATAGGTTTAAAATTATCAACAAAATTGATTGTGTGCTTACAAAATTCTGGACTTATACCCGGAATATCAGAAATTTTCCATGCAAAGGCCTTTTTATGAGCCTTTAAGACGGTAATAAGCCTAGATTTTTCATCCTCCATCAAAGAAGATGAAATGACAACGGGAAGAAAAGATGTACCTTCTAAGTAAGCATACTCCAAATGATCCGGAAGCGGTTTGAGCTCCAAGTCGGTGGGAGGACTCTCAACCGATGTAAGCACTCGTGTGCTTTGATCAACCTTGATTTCTTCAAATGTTTCATCATCCGGTGGAGTTTCATCTACATTCAAGGCCATGATCTCTTGCAACATCTCTTCATCAAGTTCTTGGTATTCTTCACTAAGTGATAGCAATGACTCTCCTTCCTCCATACCCAAGATATCCATGAGCTCCTTCTCTAAAGCATCCTCTTCTTTTTCTTCTTCCATAACATCAATCCTGAAACAAGATTCATCACACGAATAAGGATGTTTAAGAGCTTTATCAACATTAAAGACTACTCGGTCATCACCGACACCTAAGGAAATCTCCTTAGCCTTAACCCGGATGATGGCATCCGCGGTCATAAGGAAGGGTCGGCCAAGAATTAGAGGCACATTTACATCCGCCTCCATTTCGAGTATAACAAAATCGACCAGAAAAATCATATGACCCACTTTAATCTGTAAATTTTCCGCTATCCCCATGGGATATTGGAATGATCGGTCCGCTAGTCGAATGCTCATACGAGTAGGGGTCAATTCACCTAAAGACAACTTTTTATAAACTGAATAAGGCATCAAATTAATGCTAGCCCCTAGATCGGCCAATGCCTTATACAACAAAACACCAAAGGAACAAGAGATAAGAAAACTCCCTGGATCTTCCAACTTAGGGGGAATCTCGTTCTTGATGATGGCGGAACACTCGGCACTCATGACTGCCGTCTTCGCCTTTTCCAACTTCATTTTATCCGAAATGAGTTCTTTGAGAAACTTCGCATAGTTAGGCATACCTGCAAGAAGATCAACTAAAGGAAGAGTAATATTAACATTTTGAATCAATTCAACAAACTTCTTAAAATTCTCCTTGCTCTTCGCTTTCTTCAATCGTTGAGGAAATGGAATATGCGGTTGATACGGCTTAACCTGTGGCTTCTCAACGGTTGGTTTCTCAACTATCTTGGATGGAACGGCCGGTGTTTTCACAGCTGGGTTCGGCTCCATCTCAATCTCCTCATCCACGGAATCATCAGCTTCTACCTGCACAAGAGGAGTAACATCATTAGGTAATGGATTGGCCGAATTATAAGTATTACCTGCTCTTGTTGTGATCGCGTTCACTTGCTCATTACGAGCATTCGGAGGATTGTAATTTCCTTTATCGTTTGACGGAAGCCTTGGATTCTGTTGAGGCTTAGGATTTTGTTGAGTATTGCTCGGTAATGTCCCGAGCTGTCTATTTGAATTTCCTAGCCTCTCGAGCTTAGCTTCTATATCCTGAAATGTGGCTTGAGTGCTCTTAGTACTTTGATCCAGCTTATGACTCAAACCATCCAAACGAGTAGTCACTGAATCCAATGCCGAATACATCTTCTTAGTTTCTGCAGCCACGTGTTCATTTGTTTGTCTCTGAGCACCGATGAAATCCTTAACAATATCTCTCAGTTCAGCAGTCGTGCTCTGCTGACTGTTAAACCTGCTGAACCTGTTGCCACCATACCCAGAATTATTAGCATTAAAAGAAGACGAGGGATAAGTAGTACCTGAATTCCGGTTTTGATAACCGGTGTTCTGACCGAAATTTCCCTGCGGTTGATTCTGAATATAATTAACATCCTGAGCTGGCTTGTCCGGGCAATCCTCACTGTAATGCAACTCTTCACAATTATCACACCCATCCGCCATAACCTTAACATCTCTCTCAAGACTCTTGAACCTGTTATCTTGGTTGTCAAACCTCTCATTCATTTGTTTTGAGAGTGCTTTGACTTCAGCAACTAGTTTTGATTCTTCACCATCTTCAATCCGAGCAACTGTTCTTCCTCCAGATTTCCTATCCCGAGTTTCTTCACGAACAGAGAACTCCTTAGCCATATCATCGAGGATCTTGTAACCTTCACTTGGAGTTACATTGTTCAAACTACCCCCGAATGCACCTGCAAGTTCCCTTCTAGTTTTCCTAAGCAACCCATCATAGAAAATCTCAACTACTGCTTCAGTATTCATATTATGCCCTGGACAACTTCTAAGCATTTCCTTGTACCGTTTCCAAGCATCAACTACATCTTCTCCCGAATCTTGAGTGAATGCCCTTATCTTATTCTCCAATTGTCTTTGAGTTCTTATAGAATAAAACTCATCAATGAAACCTTCTCGAAGTTCAGCCCATGTGGTGTACAAATCATCCGGTTGTTCCTTGAGCCAAGCTTTTGCCTCTCCATAAAGAGTAAGTGGAAAGAGCTCAAGTTTCACTATGTCATTCTGTCCTTCGCCATAATTGTAGAACCTACAAATCTTTTTGAACCTTTCCAAATGACCATAAGGATCACTGTTTGTCACACCATCGAACTTCTCTTCCTCCACACTCTTCAAATGATTTCCTTTAAGACTAAAGTTTATTCCGGTGGTTGGAGCACGAATTGGAGTGCCACGGTTGGCTGGTACTTCCCTTCTTCTTTGTCCGTAAGGACGGTTGTTGGGATTAACTGGTTGTCACACCATCGAACTTCTCTTCCTCCACACTCTTCAAATGATTTCCTTTAAGACTAAAGTTTATTCCGGTGGTTGGAGCACGAATTGGAGTGCCACGGTTGGCTGGTACTTCCCTTCTTCTTTGTCCGTAAGGACGGTTGTTGGGATCAACTGGTTGTCTTGGTTGTACTCCTCGATCACCCATTCCTCTTGGTTGTTGATTGATGTTAACCTTTGGAATGAGAGAACTGTTCGGTTGAGGAGTTTGAATTTCCTCTTCTCCGTCTGAATCTAAATCTTCTCCTGATTTAAAAATCCAAGATGGATCTTTCAAGTTCTTAACCGCTTGATCTTCTGATGTTGACGTTTTAAAGGAAAGATCAAAGTCCTGTTGGACTTGGTCTGAATTTCCAGAATCAATCTTGTTGGATGTAGAGGTCTCCGTGTTGTTGCGTTGAATTAAGCGACGTCTGACTTTCCCCGGATTCGACAAAGGACTAACCAAAGGTTTGCCAGAAGCTCTTGTGTTCATCAACTACAAAGACCCTGCACAAGCACCACAAGACAAAACGTCAAACGTACCTGGAACAAAACGAAACAAAACACAATTAAAAACCTAAAACAAAAATAAAATCTATCTAATAAAACAAAGAACTTCCCCACAAATGAATGCAAGGAAGGATCGAATCACAAAACAAACAACTACTTAATTCAAGTCCCCGGCAGCGGCGCCAAAAACTTGATGTGTAATTTCGAGTCTTAAATTTATAACACGAACTACCTAGCTACTGTCTACTACACACTTGCGGGCAGTGTACCCGTTCGTATGCAATATAGTTACTTGGTAAGTACGAGGTCGAACACAAGGACTTTTATAAGCAATTGTTTAATACAATGATACAAAAATAGGGGGGTTTTATGGCCGAATTGCCACGTTGCAAAAGTTAGTTAAGATTGTTAGTAATCCCGTAGGATTAATCGCAAGAGAATTTTGTTGTTTAAAACAAGAATTTAAAAGATCATCTACCTCGACTCCATGACACATTTCATTTTGGTTGCATTAAGGTTAAAGCCAATTCAAATATGTTGATTCCGATAACTAAGTTAAGACAAGGAACTCACTAGTAGGCCTCCTAGCTCATTACCCTACCCGAACTCATTAACCAATTAAATTCAATCCTAAAGATCCGGCTACCACCTTCCCTATTAAGATCTCCCTATCCGATTAATTTGTTTTGTTATGATTAAACAATTTCACCTATCGATTCTACCAAACCGTAAACATATTGAATTCTCTTACCTATTGTTGTTTATCAATTCGCTACCACGAATTAACACCTATTGATTCTACCAAATCAACTAGAACAATGTACTCCTGGAATTAACTACCATTAAAACCATTTATACATTATCAACAAACAATAGAATAAATAATAAGAATTCAATACATTAAGATCTTGATGAAACGTTTAATAATCAACTTGAATTCTAAATAATATGCAACCAATATTTATTGTGTCACTTCATCTCAGTAGATGATGACGTGTTTAGCCTGACATAATCATAAATAAATCACAAATAGCAAAAGAAAGAATAAACATCTTGTACCAAAGTGTGAAAGACAATGAAAAGCTAAATAAATCGATGATTGAATGCCTTGAAACTCTTCAGCAACCCTTAGATCTTGGAGAAGGTAAAAACTGTTGAATAATGCCTCAAGAAACCCTAAAATCGGCTGAAAGAAAGAGAGAGTCGAATGGGAGAGTTTTGGTCATGTATTTATAGTGTTACTAAAAAGCCCTTGCTGAACCGACCTACAGGTGCGGCGCACCAATTGCCAGGTGCGGCGCACCTGCATTGTATCAAAATCTTCAACCACCCCGATATGCGGCGCACCAGTGGATTGGTGCGTCGCACCTTGCTTCTTTCTCAGAATTCCAACTTTTCTGATCAACTTATGCGGCGCACCACTAACAAGGTGCGGCGCACTCCATTCATGCAAAATTTGGCCAACTTCCTGATCAATATATGCGACGCACCAAGCTCCAGGTGCGACGCACTCAACCACTTCCTCTGCAAAACTTGTGATTTCCAACTCGTTTCTTCTCGTACTAGTACACGAACCATCCTAATGCATCTTTTAGCCATCCACAAGCTATTTTTAACCATTTTACCTGTTCTAAGCCTGCAATCACTAACAATACCATCAAAGCATCGAATATACATGTAATTTGCATACAATTAAGCTTAAAACGACTTAGAAACAATATGGGATTATACATAGAAATGGACATATCAGTTCGTCAAACGGCCGAGATAAATCTCGAAGATTTCGATCAATTCGAAACCCACCGCAACCAAACACCCATTTATATTGTTTTATTAAGTTGTTTTATGTTTTATTAATTTGTTTTATTATAAATGGTTGATTAAATTAAATGAAAAAGAAATTAAAAAAATTTGGGAGGGTTGAGAAAGTCATGAATGCCTAAGAAATGAGTTGGGAGAGTTGGTTGGGAGGGTTGAAGGGGTAAAATGAGTTGGAGGGATGTGATTGGTGGGATTTGAGAGGGTTGAAAAAATAAGCTACATGACTCCTTGTGCCCTTATCACTCATCGTGAACGGGTTAAAATGGGCAGACGAAATATGCAGATAGGGCAAGGTGATGGATGATTGGATGGTAGTAAACTAGTAACACAGGATGACACCTCTTACGGCTCCACGTGCCATACATCATACTACATTGAATATTAAAGAAAAGAATCCAATTGAGTGGATGACAATACATACATTATAAAATAAATCATGATTATATCTAAAAAAGACAAAAGTTTAGAAAATAGTTACTGTAGCTGCTTTTTTTTCTCCCCTTGCATTCGTAATTCTTTTAAATGAAATTAATTATTTTTTCTTAATCACAAAAATTATTGTAATATTGTTTTCTAAAAAATCTTGATACTATTTAATTTTAATTTAATAAAATTAAAAGCAAACCAATTTATTGAATAGTTACTTCCAATATAATTTTTGAGGGTAAAACAAACCACGAAACAAGTAATACATTTAATAAATGTGTTCTTTATAAAATTGTAAATAAAAAACGAGATATATAAAATTGTGATAGTTAAAAAATGAAAGGAACAAAATAGTTTTTAAAAATTCTCCTCTCTCTCTCTCTGGGCGATTTTGGCGCGAAAATGTTTTTTAAAAAATAACCGCTTCCACCATTGTTAATCCATCATTTCTCCTTCAATTCTTCACCATTTTTCTTCTTTCTTCGTTTATTTTCACTCTATTTTTCATTCCGCACATTACGGTTATAGTTTTTTTCTGCGAATTTTTGAGGCAATAAAAACCCTAGAATTTGGGTTTTTTAGTCAAAATGCCTAATAAAAGATCTTCTGGTAGAAAGCAAAAACTCCTTTAAATTTAGGTGATTATATACTAAATAATAAGAATAATAGCAAAAATAAAGAGGAAAGTAATAAAAATCGAAAGAATAAAGATGATGAGGTCAGCATTTTAATGGAGGAAAAGGATGAGGAAATTGTCAATGGCAATAAGGGAGATTTGAACATGGAGAAGGGAACGAAGCTGCAGGAAGATGAATTTTTGAATGGTGACACTGGAAAACCTGTGGAAAACATCACTGTAAGTAATTCTGATAGTGATGATGGAATTAATGAAAAGATAACTGATAGTGGAAATAAGGATCAGTCTCTGAATAGTTCATATTCTAAAATTGTTCAAAACAATTCTAATGAGATAGAGAAGAATTTGTTATATGTTCCAACTGAAATGAATGAAAAAGGTGAGGAAGTTGTAATTTTTGATGAGGAGTTGGTTATGGAAGGTAGCCAGAAATGGAAACTAACTGCCTGTGGATTCTTTCTTGGTTGTAGCACGTCGTTGAATGAATTGAGATATCATTTGAGAAGGATGTGGGGGAAATTTGGGCTGGGAGAAATTTTGATGGATAATAATGAGATATGCTACTTTAAATTCAAAAATATAGAAGGATTGAATTCTGTTGTGGAACAAAGTCCCTGGATGGTGAATGGAAAACCATTAGTTGTTCAAGAATGGAACTCTGATGTGTGTATTGAGAAAACAGAACCAAATAAAATTCCAATATGGGTTAAACTGTGTAATGTTCCTCTGGAAGCATGGAGTTTGAAGGGAATTAGTTCCTTGGCTAGTAGAATTGGAAACCCTCTTATGATGGATAATGTGACTGCTTCTATGTGCCATTCTGGTAAGGGAAGAGTTGGGTTTGCTAGAGTCTTGATTGAGATTGAGGCAGGTAAAGGAGTTTTGGATCAAATTGAGGTTGTTTATAAGGATGCTAAGCAGAATATTAAGCAGACTAAGTATGTAAATGTTGAGTATGCTTAGAAGCCTATTGTGTGTAAACAATGTAATGTATTTGGGCATAATGTGGAAAACTGTAGGCATGCTTTAAAGAAGAATGAGGCTAAAGGGACTGAAGCAGTTAATGCTAATAATGAAGAACAGGGGAATAAACCAGATGATGAAGGTTGGTTTAAGAACAAAAGAGTTGGGCAAAAATATAGGAATGGGCAGAAATTTAAGGAAAAACCCAAAGTCAAGTACATTCCAGTGAATGTGGAGAATAATAAGAATGGTGAATCTTCTAAAAGTGTTAGCACTGCTAATAAGTATGATGTTTTGGGTAATGAACTTGAAGAAAATGGTGTGCCTGAGGGTTTGGATTATGTTGGCAAGGTCAAGGTGGACTGGTTTGTGAAGATGAATAAAAAACCTTCTGATGAGGAAACTAAAGAGTGGACTGCAAGTATGCACAAGTATTTTAAATACATATGGCAAGAGAATTTGCAGGGTAAGTATAGAAAAGATATTGAGGAGGATATTATTGATGATGGAGATGGTGCTGCTATAGATTTAGTGGCTGATGAGATAGGGGGAGGGGATACTCAATTACTTGTTTAATGGAGTGCAAATTGAGTGCTTGGAATATTAGAGGTATGAATACATCTCTAAAACAGAATGAGGCTGTTAAGATTATAAAGGAGGAGCAGTTACAGGTATGTGCTTTTCTTGAAACTCATCTTAAGATGCATACTGTTAATAAGGTGGGAAATAGAATTTTTAAAAATTGGGAATGGACATCTAATGTAGAATACAGTTCTAATAGTTGTAAAATTGTCTTGGGTTGGAATGCTAGTTTAGTTAATCTTATGGTGATAGTTAAAACTAAGCAGGTTGTTTTTTGTGTTCTAGAGACTGTGAGTAAAATGGAGAGATTTTCTTTTGTAGTATTGTGTATGCTAGTAATAGTGGGTTTGAGAGAAGAGATTTGTGGAGAGATTTGGAAAAACAAAAGGTGTTTGTGAATCAGCAACCCTGGGTGTTATTAGGAGATTTTAATATCATTAAAGATGTGTCTGAGCAGTCCTTTGGGGGTTCATGTAGAACTCCAGAGATGCAAGAGTTTGCTGACTTAATCAATAAGATTGATGTGGATGATGTTAATAGCAGTGGGTTTAATTACACATGGACAAAATCCTTGAAAAATAAACAGTGCACTGTTATTAAGAAGTTAGATAGGATTTTGGTCAATGATGCTTTTTTAAGCAGATTTAGTAGAGCTCATGGGGTGTTTACCTTATATATCTTTGATCATAGCCCTGCTGTTCTTATTATCAAAGAAGGTTATCCTTATAAAAGAACAAATCTTTTAGATTCTCTAATTTCATTGCTGAAAAGAGAGAATTTTTGGAAGTGGTTAAAAGGGAGTGGGATGATGATGTTCAAGGGTGTTATATGTATAAATTGGTGAAGAATTTGAAAAATTTAAAGAAACCTTTAAAGAAATTGAGTTGAGAGCAAGGGAATATTTTTTGATAAAGTAAAGGCTGCTAAGGAGGTGTTAATTAATTACCAAAAAGCTATGGATGAAAGACCTCATGATGAGCAGATTAGGAGGATGGTCAGTGAGTCTCTGAATGATTATGTGAATTGTGCTAATGATGAGATAAAGCTTTTACAACAAAAAGTGAATATCCAGTGGTTGAAAGAAGGAGACAAAAATACTGCTTTTTTTCATAGCATGTTGAGAGCCAAAAGGAATAAGAGTAGAGTTGAGAGTATTAATGATGAGGATGGAAATTCTCATGAAGGTGAAGAGGTGGCTAAACAGTTTGTAAAGCACTTTGAAAGTTTTTTGGGAAAGGTGGATAAGGTTGAAAAAATGATGGATGGGATCTTTAATAAGGTACTTAGTGAAGATGAGGTAGCAGAAATGGTCACACCTGTTACTGATTGTGAGATCAAGGAGGTTATTTTTGCTATGGATAATAACAAGGCACCTGGGCCAGATGGATTTACTGCTGCTTTTTTCAAGAAATCATGGGAGTTTTTGGGACCCAAAGTGTGTTTGGCAGTGAAGGAGTTTTTTAAGAATGGAAAACTGCTTGGTGAGATTAATGCAACTTTTATTACCTTAATTCCTAAGATCAGCACACCTAATAAAGTATCAGATTTCAGGCCTATAGCTTGCTGTAATGTCATATATAAATGTATTAGCAAGATACTGACAAACATGATTCATAGGGGATTAGATAAGATTGTGAATATAAATCAAAGTGCTTTTGTTCCTGGAAGGCATATCCAGGATAATATTTTGATTGCACAAGAGCTTTTAAGGGGTTATAATAGGAAGAATTGGCCCAAAAGGTGTGCTATGCAAATAGATATTTAAAAAGCTTATGATACTGTTAGTTGGGATTTTTTAGAAGACATTTTGAGGAATTTTGGATTTTACAGTAGCATGGTGAGCTGGATTATGACCTGTGTTAGGTCTACCAAATTTTCAATTTGTTTAAATGGTGAGATTCATGGTTATTTCAAAGGGGGTAGAGGGTTGAGGCAAGGTGATCCTATCTCACCTTACCTTTTTACTCTGGTTATGGAAGTTTTCAACCTCATAATGTGCAAAAATATAAGGAATTCAAGTGATTTTGGGTTTCATTTTGGATGTAAAGAGCTTAAACTGTCACATTTATGCTTTGCTGATGACCTGCTGGTGTTCTGTAAAGGAAATGTTGAGTCTCTTAAAGTGATTAAGGCAACTTTAGATGAGTTTGCTCAGGTTTCTGGTTTGACACCTAATCTGGGGAATAGTATTATGTTCTTTGGAAGTGTGAAGGAGAAGGATAAGAGTGATTTACTTCAAGTTTTACCCTTTAAATGTGGAAAACTCCCTGTTAGATATTTAGGAGTTCCTCTGTTGGCCAAGAAACGGGGAGTTGCTGATTGCAAAGTTTTAATTGATAGAGTAAAGTCTAAAATTGATTGTTGGAAAAATAAGATGCTTTCTTATGCTGGGAGAATTCAATTGATTGCATCAGTGTTGTCTTCTATGCAATTGTATTGGGCTTTAGTGTATATGCTGCCCAGTTATGTTATTAAGGAGATTGAAAAGCTCCTTAAAGGTTTTTTGTGGAATGGTGGTGGTTCTGCTATGGGAAAGGCTAGAGTTGCGTGGAAAATTGTTTGCAGGCCCAAGCAGCAAGGTGGATTAGGAATTAAGGATTTGAAAAAGTGGAATGAGGTATTACTAATTAGACAGTTTTGGAAAATTCTGTTGAAGGAGAACTCTCTTTGGGCTACTTGGGTGAATGTGGTCAAATTAAAAAGGACAAATATTTGGGAAGTGGTTGAAGATAAATATGACAGTTGGGGATAGAAAACAATGCTATATATAAGGGATTTGGTTAAACAGAATGTTTTGTATAAGATTGGGGATGGGAAGAATGTTTCAATGTGGTATGACAAGTGGTGTTCTGAGGGTCCTTTGAGTAATTTCATTACTAAGAGAATACTTTATGATGCCAGAATGGATGTAGATACAAGAGTGTATAATATGATTAATAATGGTAAATGGATGTGGCCTGAAGGATGGGAGGAAATGTTTAGTATCTTGAAGAATATTGAAGTTCCTTCTCTGCAGATGGAAAAGAAGGATGAACTTAGTTGGGTTACTAGAAATGGAATGCAAGTGAAATTCTCTACTAAACAGGCATGGCAGGATATAAGGCATAATTGGCCAAAAGTTGATTGGAATGTAGTAATATGGTTTAAGCAATTTAATCCAAGGCATGCTTTTATTTTATGGCTTGCTGTGCAGGGAAGGCTTATGACTTTGGATAGAATTGCAAAGTGGAATCATAATGGAAGTTTGCAGTGTGGATTATGCAAGTCTGGAAATGACAGTCATGAACACTTATTTTTTGAGTGTAATTTCACTGAGCAAATATGGAAGAATTTATGGTCTTATAGTTGGAGATTGAAAGCTGAGAATTCTCTGCAGGAGATTGTGCAGGAGATTGCTAAGAATAAAGGGCAGAATATTATTGGTAATGTGGTGAATAAACTTTTAATTGCTGCTGCTGTTTACTATATTTGGCAAGAAAGGAACTATAGAATTTTCCAAATGAAGAAGAGAAATGAGGAAGTTGTGTGCAACATTATTATGGATAGTGTTAGAGCCAAGTTGTTATCTCTTAGAATTAAGAAGACTGGGAATGTGAGCAGAATTGGTGAGCAGTGGAATTTGAGGTGGGAGAATTTCAGTTATGTGGCTGTTTGATGAGATGGGGTTGTAGTTGGTACAACTTGAAGTATGTGTGCGAATTGGAATAGTGAGTTGTGCAAGATGAAACTACTTGGTCCTATTCTAGCATACCTTGAGTTGTATATTGTTTCTTTTTCTGGAGTTTATTGTTTTGTATTCTTTTTTTTTTCTGGATTGTGTGCAGATTGTAGAATAGCTGCTACTAGTTTGGATGTTTGGTTGTTGTATGTTTTTTTTTCCTAGTATTTTCGTTTGTATGGGGCTTGGTTTTGGCCAAGTTTAGTGGTTTATTGTACATATTGTTTTTTTATCATCAATACAATTCACAAGTTTAATTAAAAAAAATAAAAAATGAAAGGAACAATTTTTTTATAATGTAATATAAATATTAGATACATTTTAAAATGACTCGTTTTGACCCGGGTCCATTATGACCTGTTTTAAATGATTAATCCTCTTAATAAAATAATCTAAAAATCATTCTAACTATTGGATGATGACATGTAAAAAATCAGGGGGCAAGATTAGAAAAGAGAATTAGTGGATATCACATGTCACCTTCTTAAAGTTTTATGAGAATTTTTAATAGGATGATTTATCATTTTTCTTTAGTAAATTATCTAAAAGGTAATCTGATTTATGCTAAACAAATCTTGAAAAAATTCACTTACATTTGTAATGTGTCATTCATCACCACTAATTCAAGAAATATAAAACACAAAGAGTTGAAAATGAAAACCACCCAACTTGACATTGACATAAATAAGAAAGGTTCTTTTAGCATCTCAACCCAAAGCAACCTACCAAAACAAATCTACACTCTTCCCATCTTTCATTTCATCCCCCCACTCATCATTAATCATTAATCCATTATAATTATTATTCCATCATATATATATCTAATAAAAACACACACAGTCACTGACACAAACACACATACATTTTATATTTATGTGTGGAGGAGATCTATCTCCAAAACAAACCAAATATGTCCTTAAAGATTTTCCTAGTATCTTTCATTCTAACATCACTTGTATGCACATTACTATACATAACAACATACTTAACTCCATACAATATCACCATCTTAAACCAATCATCATCATCAATCACAACACTCCCAAGATCATTCAACAAATCATATCCAGTATCATTTGCATACTTAATATCAGCATCAAAAGGTGACACAGCTAAGCTCAAAAGAACCATTCAAGCTTTATACCATCCAGCCAACTTTTACTTGATTCACTTAGAAAAAGGAGCAACAGATGATGAACATAAAGAGATTGCAAGATTTGTTAAGGAAGAAGATGTTTTTAAAATGGTTGGAAATGTGTTGATAGTTGGGAAGGCAAATATGGTTACATATAGAGGACCAACTATGCTTGCAACTACTTTACATGCAATGGCTATGTTGTTAAGGATTAATGATGCCAAATGGGATTGGTTTATTAATCTTAGTGCTTCTGATTATCCACTTGTTACTCAAGATGGTATGGTGAGTTTTACTACTTATATTATTGCTACTTTTTTAAAATATATATGAATGAATAGTTTTTTGTTATGTGAAATTTAATTAATTGTTGGTTTTTAATTGTTATAATATATGTTTTTCAGATCTGATATCTGCATTTTCGGTGATGCCAAGACATCTTAATTTTATACATCACACTAGTCGGTTGGGGTGGAAATTGTAAGATTTGCCTTTTTCTCTCTCCTTGCCAAATTTTATTACTTTTATACTTTTGTTTTTTGTGTAATATTTTTTACTAGTCTTTAAGTTAACAATTAAACCAGACTAGCAGTAAGGTGTACCTTATTGGGATGATTAGGGAAAAAGTCTACGAAACGGCCACATAAATATTGGTTAGACCGTGTACATCGGAGCAAAATTAATCATCTTAAGTGGTGTAGCGGTAAGCCGGTAAGGTGTACCTTATTAGGATGATTAGGGAAAAAGTCCACGAAACGTAGAGCCAAATGTTTGATGTCTCAATATACCTTGAATAAGGATCCCTACCTATTGTTGATTGGTATAAAGGGTATTTACTTCTATCGAGTTATAGGAAAATCAATTTTAGCCTTTTACCGTACGACCAAATGAGTATTTACGGATTGTTTAACACTTCAAATATGCATTTTGAAACTGATTATTATCGGAAATGTGTGTTTTAATAATGATTATAAGGAATGAGTAAAGATAATCAATCAATTTGTATAACTTTTTTGCATCTACCACTCTTTCACATTAATTGGTTTAAAGGAATTTCCATATACCCCCAAACTTTTTTAGCAGGATATATGATCCCATGATCCTTTCTTTCTTTCTTTTTTATTTTTATAAATAAATATTTTTCCAAAAAGTTTTAAACAACCATTGGTGTATTTTCTTTAAAAAGATTTTAGTAGTTTAAGTCATAGGTTAGTAAATGATTTCAAAGGTCCGTTTAGGTCCTATTTTGTATGTCCACAAAGATATCTGTAATCCTTGAAGTCATTAATGAAGAAATTGCCTACTTTTACCCTTGTATTTAAGACACATGTGAACTGAAAAGGTCAATTAGTTAAAGGTAGAGTGAGTAGTATAATTGGGACAAAAGATATAATACAATGTATGTATAAATGGTTTCAATTGAATTAATTAGATTTATGATTGCAGGAACAAAAGAGGGAAGCCAATAATGATTGACCCGGGCCTTTACAGCTCAAATAAATCAGAAATATGGTGGGTGATCAAGCAAAGAGCTCTCCCAACTGCTTTCAAGTTATATACAGGTTAACTTTTCTTTCTATTTAATCTCAAATTCTCCCAACTGATTTATTTTTGTCATTTGGTGCAATGCTTGCTTGAATTATGATATATATATTGATTTCTACCTCATGCAACAAAAATTGTACACTTATTACTAGTTACCTTATTTTGTGAAGACAATAATGAAGCAATCCATATGGGGGCCATGTAACATGTTTTTTTGTAACACTTTAGGAAACCTTTAAGTAACATATCATGTGAGCTTCTGGACAAAGCACCTCATTTTCTTGACCCATAGTTCTTCCCAAGATAAAGGAAAGGAAATAAAGTAGCAGTTATCGTGTGTCCTAAAAGGAAGAATCTTACCATTGCCCATTGGTGTGAATTTAAGTTAAATAGTCCGTGTTTATACACTTCGGAAGTAAGTGTGTCTTGATGAGTGAGTCGGTCCCAGCCTAGTGGTGGGGGACATGCTACATAAAAGTAGAGGTCAGTGGTTCAAACCTCACCCCATGTCTCTTTAACCATGGTGTTACATGATTTACTTTCCCTCATTTGGCCGTGAGACCGGTCAGTGGGGCCGATAATGGGTCGATTATCCATTTTGACAAGTGAGTGGCAAATTTTAACTCTGCATGTATGGTTCTTCACATCAAGACAATTAGTTTTATTTGATGGTCCTAAGATGTAGAATATTGTAGACAAAGGCACATGGAGAAACTTTAATGGAACCTAGCCCAGTCGAGTAGGGCCATACTAACATAACATAATACTGTATATACTCAACTGCATGTATAAATAACCTTGCTATATTCTAAAGCATCTAGTATTTACTCTAAGACCCTTATGAATCAAGAGTTTTAATGACTTAAATCTGCTTAGCAATTGTACTTATAAAGTTCAGAAATATATTATTTCGGGTATTTAAGCTGTATATTTCCCAAAAAAAGCTTCATGGTGGATTGATAGGTAAAAAGGAAATTCATTTTAACTTCTTTTTAAGGTGATTCTAGTTTATTTTGGTTAAAGATATGAGTATATGACATTATAATTTACATATGGTAATGGACTAATTGGTGATAGATATGAACCATGAGATCATAAATAGGCCGATAGATCACTGTGCCTTTAGGGCCAACTTCTAGCCCTAATTTCTTAAGAAACTGGTCTCCGTAGTTACACAGGTAGAATAACAGTTTTCTGAGTTAGTTTTATCTTTCATTTGGATCCAAATAGACAGATGGGGTTTGAGGGCCAGGGCCAATGCCTTCGGGCCCAATCCTGAAATAAAATCTGAAAATGGTTGCTATAGTTTTAAGTTGTTTCCTTTTACTATCTGGTTGTTCTCTTTGACACAAGTGTACCGTGTACTCCTTAAAGTTCAACGATATAGTCAAACAGTGGGACTGTTTCGAATAATACTTTCTTGCACCATTATCCTGATAGTGTAATGCATATCATTGCAGGTTCAGCATGGACTATACTGTCCAGATCGTTTGCAGAATACTGCATAATCGGCTGGGAAAACTTGCCACGAACTCTCCTACTTTACTACACAAATTTTGTTTCGTCACCTGAAGGATACTTTCAAACGGTTATTTGCAACTCAAAGGACTACAAGAACACCACAGTTAATCATGATCTCCATTACATTACATGGGACACCCCTCCAAAACAGCACCCAAGGTCACTTGGACCCCGAGACTATCGAAAAATGGTTCTTAGTAGTCGCCCATTTGCAAGAAAATTCAAGCATAACAATGCAGTTCTTGATAGGATTGACCGTGAACTACTCAAGAGACGTCCTGGCCATTTCACCAATGGAGGATGGTGCTCAAAAAGTAGCGATAAGCATCAAACGTGCTCAAGTTTGCAGGATGATGGTTTTGGTGTTTTAAAGCCTGGGGCAGGTGCCCGTAGGCTGAAAACATTGCTAACAAAGTTGACATCCAATCCGAATTTCAATAGACGGCAATGTAAATAACTTCATGATACATTAATCGCTTGTATTGATATTTGTGATTGTTAGGAGAGTTTTGGTTGTAATTTTCAAGTTTCTTTGGTGGAAATTTGTTATTTTTTGGTCGTCATAGGTTTGATATTTGTGATTGTTAGGAGAGTTTTGGTTGTAATTTTCAAGTTTCTTTGGTGGAAATTTGTTATTTTTTGGTCGTCATAGGTTTGATAGGACCATACATGAATAATGTAATCAACAGTCTTCCATACTATTTTATATAAACATTTCAACTCTTTGCTAATATGATACATTGCCTAACTTTTTTCTTCTATATATTAGATTAATTATACATCATGGTAACAAAATGTTACTTTTATTTATGTAGCTTTTTATAATTACCATATATGTATTATGAATATGAATTATCAAGTAGACAAGTATTTACTCCTATTTACTATGTAGGTCTGTTAGACTTGGTTAGTTGGTTGTAATGTTGTATTACCAGAGTCGACACCAATCTACCAGGACAGAAAACTTGCTATCACAAGCCCACTAATGATCACCAGCCCAATCTGTTAAAAGCCCAAGCACAAAATCACTATCACGTACTAATGTACTATCAACTATCAAACAAACATGATGATGCATATATGTCCAAATACATGGCAAATATAATGCTTTGTGATTGTTGTCGACAAACATTGAATGTTTCGATTAGTCGACATGGTGATGACTCCTATATCTCTTCACTTTTTATTTTCTAACTTTATGCCCATTATAGTTCAGTAGTTGAGCATCAACTTTACATGCTGAAGGTTTTGAGTTCAGGACATGGAAAAGTAAAAATATAAGGGTGTGAAAATCGAATCGGAAATTCAAAGGCTGACCCAGACCAAGTAGATTTTTTCTTAAAGACGTATAACCAATCAATCATACAAATCCTCACGTATTCATTATTTGTTTACAACGGAATTTGAACCCACACCCTCATGGATTATAAATCGCGTCAAATATCGCTAAGACTAGGTCCCTTTGGTGTATCCATAGGATTTTGAATAGAATTCTTTTTATATGGTTGTCACTTTAATAGTTTAGTTACGTTAAATAGGAAGGTTTATGAAGACAATAATGACTTATTCAACTTTTATTAGATTTGAATTTGAATATACCTAACCAAATGATTATCATAATAAAGAAAAGAATTCCAAATGGACGATTTCAGATGCTAAATCTAATAAGATGTTGTTTTCTAGTAATGTACATTTGTGGTTGTAATTATATTAGGTATGACCTTTCAAAAAAATAAGTATATTAGAGTATAATGCATGTAGTTCCAAACAAAATTTTAATCATCGCAAGACTCATTCTTATATCCTATCAGTAGTAGGTATTTCGAATGAAAATAGCACTACTTTGTTTTTGTTTTGTTTTTAGTGTTAAAAATCATTTTCAACAAAGATAATAAATATTGTGTTAACATTAAGTATATTACACCATAACTTAGGTATTTTATTTTAGCCTACACAATGTTTGTTATTTTGAACGATTAATAAGAAGTAAAAGTTCATTTATTGGAAAAGACTGTAAAAAACAAAATAAAAATAAAAAATCTTCATGTAAATATTTGTGGCACGCATAAAAGTAAAACCACCTTTTTGTGTAGAAATGTGCTACCCTTAATTTTGTTAACTTATTGACTTCATGTTGAATCATCTAAGAAAATAAAATGAACAATCCATGGTTTTTCTTGTAAAACTATTGTCCAGACCAACATAATTCACACCCGAATCAAAGGTGTATTGTATGATATATCAACTTTGACACATGTGAGTGTTATATACCAACATAATATTAGTAGTCGACTAGTAGTGGTAGTAATGTAGTGGTTAGTTAAGCTGTATCCACCTGCTGCTGGTAAATTTGGTGACCCGGTAGTTTTGACTAAACTGGACACGTTTTTGTCATTGTTTTCTGTTTCATTTATACCCCTCCATGTTAGCATACTTTTGATTTCAATATCCCAAACACATTTTTATATATGACTAAAACTAACTCATCTTTCAAATGCTTGTATTTGTTATAAGAAACATAAAATAGTTTACTACCGTCAAGGACGGATTCACAATGGGGCAACGGGTCAGCTGCCCTCACTCCAATTTCGGTACAATGTAATTTTTTAAAATCTAAATGGTATATTTGTAATTTTTTTCTAAAAATAGAAAAATAAATAGGAAAACATAAAAATATTATCTTCGTTGTCAACTTGTCATAAACTTATTTTTTGGAAGTCATTGGTTATTGAAACATTAATTTTGAGATAGATCTTTCCATTGAGAGAATAAAAAACTTGAGTTGTTTTACTAGTAACTTTTAATAGAAAGAATGAAGAATAGTTAAAGAAAACGCTTTCTTTGTTTGAGTATGTAAATGTGTAATACATTAATAGTGTATTTGTTTGTGAAAAAATTATTTTCTTTCAAATTATTATATATATTTATCACAAACAACTAATTATAATAAGGGGGATGGGAATATAAGGCTGTTAGGTAGCTAAGCTTAGGTGTGGAACACTCACATATTGTTTTTTTAATCCATAAAATCAGGGGGGCCATGTGTTTTAATTAAAATTCAACAAATATTAAAAAATTGGTATGTGAGGGGTTCCACACCTAAGTTTAGGTGCCGGACAGCCTTATATTCACTTTTCCCTTATAATAATCATAATAGTTATGAAAGATATATATATACAAGTTAATTATTTCATAAAAAATGTATTTTTCGGGTTTCTTGCATTATGATTGAATACGTTTTCATTTAATAAGACCTTGTCCGACACGTGTGGTCTTTATTTATTAAAAAAAACTAGTATTTTTTAAATATGAGTGTTACACTCGGTGTGGGAAATGAAATTCTTTTGAGGGTCCATTTTCTATTCCCGAGCTAGGGACCAATTTTTTTACATTATCGGATACGACTCTTATAAGTATGACAAACGACTTTTAAAATTGCCCCTTCACAAAAACTTTTCTAGCTCCGTCTCTGACTACCGTAGTATATATAATCCACCTCTATGCTTTGATACTTTACGACCAACTAGTTAATAATAAGGTGACACATATGTCGTTTCATTTTAACAAGTTTACTATTCCAAATGAAGCAAGGGCACTACCTAATATGAAGCTATAAACTTTTATAGAATGCTCGTTAAAAAAGAGAAGAAAAGGTCGATTTTTGTTAATTATGTTGACTTTGAAAATCTGGATGCAGTACTTGATTTTAGTGTCAGAATTTGGAAATATTTATTAATACTCTTATAAAAATATATTTTAAGGGAAATAATATATCCTTTTAAACATTAGCCTAAACGTCCCCTAAAATCACAATATAATAGACATTTGGATTTGGATTCTAGGTTTTCCACTGTGTTTATATTATCATTTTCATGAACTAAATTAAAACATTTGATGTGGTTATTCCTGCTTGTTCATTCGTGTGAATAATCATATCAATCATTCATCATTAGTACTTTTATAGTGTTAACGATAGCTAAACCAGGTTCTTTATTAATAGCCTTTTCTATTCATAGAAGGATTGGCATGGAGTCTTTTAGTGATGACCTGATTTGGGGAGAACACAAATTCAAGTCTGAACAAGCATCGAGTTTTACCATTAATTTATTTCCGTGTCTACGGGTTAATGGGCTTTCCACGGATGTGGGACTAATTGGTCTGGGTTCTATCTGGCTAATTGGGTCAGCTAGTGGTAGCCTTTAGCCATTAAATTATCTCGGATGTTGTTCGGGTTATAAAATGTTTATGGGGATATCATTGGTGTTATTAGCTGCATCAAAATTAGGTGCAGTTAGGTTAAGATCAATGGGGCAATGATGTTTATTTATAGATTGAAAAGGTTCATCTGTGAATTTCTTTAATTAAAAAAAAACTTCTTTTGATGTATCTTCTTTTGGATGATGTTTGTTAACATAATATGTGGGTCCCGGAGGTGAGTTTTCCTCAAGGTCTCGGGTTCGAGTCTTGGGTTTCTCATCTCAAGGTATTTTCCATGAGGAGGGGGTTGGAGGTCCAGCAAATTGCTGGTTAAAATTGCCTCCAGCACGTCTGAATCGAAACTAACTTTACAAAAAAAAAAAAGAATAAAAAATAATAATAATTGATTTTCCATTAGGTCGTGAAAAAAAAATCGTTATTAGTATATTAAAATCTCAAGGGCTAACAAAGACACATCTCTAAACATGGAGGAGGTTCATCAAAATTTCACCTCATATATGTCAACTCCCCACCTTCTCCGTTTAAAAAAATCAAAAACCAGATTCTTTATCTCATTCACATTCACAAACTTTCCGATACCTTTTCTCCGGCAACAAACCAATGTCAGAAACTCACCGGCCACGGGCGGACGAGATCCAAATAAAAGTCAACTCACGACGGCACAACGGAAACACAATTCATCCAGTAGAACTCGAATCATCACCTCTAAACGCCGGATATAATCATAATCAAAACCAAAATCAAACACCGTCGCCTTTTCGTGAAATAAAACATTTTAAAAAGTGGTTTCCATGGCTTATACCGAGCTTTGTAATAGCAGATACTGTATTGTTTATAATAACTATGTATGTTAATAATTGTCCTAAAAATTCGGTATCTTGTATTGCTAATTTCTTGGGCCGATTATCTTTTCAACCTTTTAAAGAAAATCCTCTTCTTGGGCCCTCTTCTTCCACGTAATTCCTTTTTTTTCTTTTTTCTTTCATTTACTTTTTAATTTTATGATTTTTTTTTCCTGTTGTTGTTGATATAGGTGTAGCTAAAAGCATAAAGTTTGTTGCTTTTTGTTATTGTGTGTATCTAACCGATGAACCGTCTATTTTTCGTGTATCTGACTTTTAGCTCATTGCTATTTGTGTGAATATGATGTGCCAACTTATATGTTCTGCAGAAATATGTATACAATAGACGGTGAAATAGAGAATGCAAATGATCTTTGTTTGTTTGATTATATTTTGGCTATTGAAGCAATTAATCGTATAGAAACGCCTTGCAAGTTGACACGGAATATATATGTAGGTGTAGTTGAAATAAGTGCCATTCTATGTTTAGTAACTTTGTATAAACAAGTTGTTTCAACACAAAATCTATACGCAGACTTGTTTAGATTGAATTCCGTTTTGGTAACGATATTTAAAAGTGGTTTTAGCAGAAGATATTTAGATATTTAGATATTGGGCATAAAGTAAGTTCTATTCTATTTTTAGTAACTACGTTTAGGCAAGTAGCTTTGTATAATGTGTGTAAGGATTTGAGTTGCTAAAGAAATTTACTTTTGAGGGCATAGTGGAAAGTTATAAATTGACGCTTACGGGTTTGTTCTTAGGCTAGAGAAGATGGGAGCGTTGGACGTGAGTAAAGTGGTTGATCATCACCAGGTTTGGCGTCTGATTACTTGCATTTGGTTGCATGGTGGACTTTTTCATTTATTGGCAAACATGCTGAGTTTGTTAGTCATTGGCATTCGACTTGAGCAAGAATTTGGGTTCAGTAAGTATATTGATCAGAACTTCTTCAGTTTTTTAGTTATCTGTCTGTATGCATCATTGCAAAAATCTTCTATGCGACATAAATTGTTATATTGTTTTCCTTTGGTCTCATTTTCCTTAGTCTCCTACGTCATTAAGCAAGTGATTTGATCTAAAACAAGGTCTAGATGTCTACTTTGTTTTATTCTGCTTCCCAAGCTTCTAACTTTCTAAGGTAGAAAAATTAAGGAAATGATATTAGTAACTGATCTTATTTCTTTGTTGAAGTAAGCTTCATTTTAATATAAACAATAATTGACTGTAAGAAAATTACAATCTTAGTGTTAGCATTTTTGTCTTAGATTATGTATACAGTTCTGGAACTAGAAAGTAACAAGTATCGGAAAGTATGTAAGTCATCAAATATTCTTGCTACATGATTTTTTGGAATCTCGGTAATTCTAACATTGGGACTTACTGTAAGCTATACCATATCCAAGATAAATTTTGCATGTATCAAACTTCAGATGGTAAATGTTACTTCACTTTGCTGTTCATACGATCTCTAAATGTGCCGTTCATAGTCCTCTTAGAAGTATAGATAGATTTTAGTTTGTTTCTAAGTAAGAAAAGAAGTTCACATGCTTGGTTATATTTCATCTCTTCATACAATCTTTGAATGTGCTGTTCATAGTCCTATTGTTCCAATAGATTGAGGAACCTATGATTAGCTTTTTGGGAAATTCCCAAACGAACAATTTCAACAAAATCTTTCAATTTCTTATTTTACTAAGTTTAACTCTATGTATACCCTCTATCCGTAGAGTACATTGAATGTACAGAAACGGCGTTAATTTGTGCTTTTGTCTTTCATTCACTCTTAGATCCAACCTAAATTACTTGCTTTTTTGTTTGCAGCACGCATTGGGTTGCTTTATATCATCTCTGGTTTCGGTGGCAGTTTATTATCTGCACTTTTCCTTCAGTCAAATATATCAGTCGGTGCTTCTGGTGCAGTTTTTGGGTTGTTGGGTGCAATGCTTTCTGAACTCATAACTAACTGGACTATATACGCTAATAAGGTACGTATTAAAATGTTGTCATTTTGCAACTACTACATTTTGAGGATGCTTTTTTCCTAACAGTTACTTACCTCCTTTATGTTTAGCTGGCAGCGTTATTGACCCTTGTGATCATTATTGCTATTAATCTAGCCGTGGGGATTCTGCCACATGTGGATAATTTTGCTCATCTTGGTGGGTTCTCTTCTGGTTTTCTTCTTGGGTTCGTGTTCTTGATGCGTCCCCAATTTGGATGGGTTAGCCAAAGATACTCTTCTGCTCATTCTAGGCCTGGAGCTAACCCAAAATACAAGATGTATCAACGTGCTCTCTGGCTCCTTTCACTCATCCTTTTGATGGCCGGGTAAGAAGATGTACTTTGGGTGACTTTCAACTCATTTGATCTGTTTCTTGCTTTGCCAACATTTTTATTTTACATATTTGATCTGCTTAAACAGGATGATTACCGCTCTTGTTTCACTTTTACGTGGAGTCAACTTAAATGATCATTGTTCTTGGTGTCATTACATGAGTTGTGTGCCTACATCAAGGTGGAGCTGTGACACGACGCCTGTGTCCTGCATGGTAAGTCATCAAACTCGCTTGTCTAACCGGTTTATATGTGCTTTGTTGTTTTGTATAATATTGATTTGGGACTAATGGAATGATAATGTGGCATTACAGTCTGAGCAAACGGGCAACCAGTATACGCTAACATGTTCTAATAGTAGTAAAAACGGTACCTACTTGTTGACGAACCCAAACTCATCTCAGTTACGAGGTCTTTGCACTCAGCTTTGTAGATGATTGCTGGCAGTGGTACACTTTCCCCCCACATGTGTTTACAAACACTGTATAATAAATGTATGATTCATTTTTTTTGGTTATAATACTCAACATTTTGAGGAATGTAAAATAGCAACTCAACATATATGCATTTATTTTGGTAATAGATCGATTTACAGTTGATTGCTTATTTATTTAGGTCCATTTTTGCAGCATGTTCCATAACTTATAGAGATAAATGTATGTGGAGATCCTTAAAAAGTGGATCAGTGTCCGTATCAGAAGTATTTCGGGTAAAAGGGTTTTTACCCTTGTAAGCTTTTGTATAACAAACTTTAAAACCAGGCAACATAGTATAGTACTAAGTTGACTTTACAAAATGTTCATACACAATAGTGCAACATACATCACCTATCAGAAGTATTTAGACAAAACAAAATTCTTAAATGACATAAAAAACTTCCAATAGAACGAATTGAACTACATTTTCTTTATTTAGCAAAAATAACATATATAGGTACATTTTTTGTTCTTATTATTAATATACTTCAGAACAAAAGATAAAAGAATGAGTTTGATGATGACATAAATTTTTCTCTTCTTGTTTTACATAAAGATAAAACGTTTTAATTGAGACTGTTGATGAAATGCCTGCCTTGTTCATCAGGATTCAGGCAGGTATAACGTTGAGTCGTTGACATGTGGTCTTTTGAACACAATTTCTGGCTAAATACTTGGCGGTGTTTGCAAACATCTTTGTTGATAATTTATCAATCAATGGCTCACCAATAACTCAGACTCAAGATGATATAATAATCTATTCCCTTATCTAAATAGCAAGATCTACAATATTCTTAGAAACTACACTCGTTTTTGTTATATAGTTTTTGGAATACAAGTTCCAACAAAGCAAATTCTCATAGGATCAAAATACTTTCTTCTCGAATTCATTCTGGGCTCATGTTAACAAGGTATTATGTGTCTAAGTATGAAAATCAATAATAAAACTGACTTAATCTTCCATGATAAATTACATACACTCCCAAAAGGCCAAAACTCTCGGGCAGATTTCTAAAAAAGAAGCACCGTTTTCTAAGGTTCTCATGAGCCTGTGCCCAAAATGAAGCTGAGATCGTTTTGAGTGTTCAATGACCGGGTGGATCTCTAATTCTATATGCTGAGAGGTGTAGTGAATTTGGTTAGCCCATTTGTGTTGAGTATAGAAGCCATAGATTTGATGCTGTTATCGACACTTAAGACTCATTTCACTTCCACCCAACTGCACCCTGGAACTTTCTTCAGCCCTTTACCTTTCATGGAAACTCTCATGTCATCTACCTCACTCCAATAACCAGAAAGAGAAGACATGTTAGCAGATAGGACATAGTTAGCTCCAAGGTCTGGCTCAATCTTCAACAGAAGCTTCACCAGATTGTCATCAAAACTAATCCTACTCCCATGGTTTTTATATGCACTAATAAAGCTCCTTAACATAACAGAGTTAGGTTCCATTGGCATGTTTCTTATAACATCATATGCTTCCTCAATCATCCCAGCTCGTCCATACATGTCCACCATGCATCCATAATGTTCCATTGTCGGCTGGATCTTGTAAAACTTGACCATTTGATCAAAATACTTTTGACCCTTTTCAACCAGGCCCAAATGACTACAGGCAGAAAGAATCCCAGAAAACGAAATGGTATCTGGTATCAAACCAAGATCTACCATATTGTTAAATAAGGAAATTGCTTCTTCACCATGCCCATTTTCTGCAAGCCCGGATATCATGATAGTCCAAGGCTGCAAATTTCTTTCATCCATTGAATTAAAGATCACCATAGCTTTCTCTATGTACCCACATATTGCGTACATCTCAACTAGTGCTGTGGCTAGAGAAACATCCAATTTAATATTGTTTGTAAGTATATACGAATGAATTGATTCACCCATTTTGATGTTGATCAAACGAGTACAAACCGAAAGCAAGCTAACCAAAGTTACAGAATTCGGCTTCTCTTTTGCTTGTTTCATGTCTAGGAACACCGATAACGCCTTCAATGGATAGTTGCTGCAAAAATTGGATCGTCAGATACATACAAATATAACATAGATTTCAGGACTTAATTAGATACAATTCCAGATACTTAACCCGGAAAAATAACCACAAACTTGTGAATGAGGGATTAAGGAATGCCATACCAAGTAAGACAGGCAGCAATCATAGAACTCCAAGAAACAACATCTCTATCAGACATTTCATCAAACACTTGACCGGCAAGACCAACATTTCCACAACCTGCATACATTCTTACAAGGGTATTATTCACAAACGAATCAGAATCAAAACCCGTCTTCAAAACCAACGAATGGACCGACCCACCAGCTGCCAAAATCGAGCATCGTCCACAAGCCTTAATAACAAATGGGTATGTAAATTTATCAGCTTTATGGTCAGTACTTGTTTGAAGCTGGCAATAAAGTTTGACTGATTCAAATGGTGTTGGACTTTTAGAGTATTGTTTGATGAGGGTATTCCAAGCGAATAAAGACGGGGTTACTGGTGAATTGTGAAAGAAAAGTGAGGCGTATTCGACGGAAATTGGGGAAGAAGTGAGGATGAAATTTGATAAGATGAATTCGTCGAAATGAAGGGCGGTTTTGATGAGTAAAGAATGGATTTGATGAAGATGGGTTAGGGTTTTTGATTGTTTCAAGAGGTTTTGGAGAGTGTGGAAATTCATGTCATACTTGAATGCTCTTGTTTTGAATTGGTGGTTGAAGAATCAATACATATATGGCGGGAGTTATAACAAACATAAAATGATAAAATCTATACTTTCAGGGCTTTTATTTTTGAAAAAGAAAAATGGAAAAGTCGAAGACATATATATTGTAGATAAAACATAACTTGAAATTAGAGCATTACTTGAAATTAGTTTTCAAGTCTAACATTTTAAATTTTTATATATTCTGATATAATTTTATGAGATATTCATCAGGTATTACATGAGTTAAAATTTGATTTTACTGTTTAATTACTACAATATTTTATAAGTAAGGCGTAGAATTTGATATTTTGCATTTAGATACAGATGTCAAAAATTCGACTTTATTCCTTGAAGATCAAAGTTTTTTATTCTTATTTATTTAAGTAGAAGATAGAAATAGTTTCTTTTTTTCTTATTTATTTAAGTAGAAGATAGAAATAGTTTCTTTTTTTCTTAAACGGTCTAAATCTCAAACTCTTCATATACTATCGTAGATGATATTGAGACTCATAACTCGTAGAAGACGATTAGATGTTAATTATTTACTTCAACATCTTGGACTTTCCGTTTTTACCGTCAAAATTTCTAGTTCTCTTATTATTTACTTTTATTGAAGGTTCCCATTTACTTCGGGTTTGGTTTTTCTTTAGTCGGTTTACATAAATGTTTTTTTTTAAACCTATCTAAGTTTCATTTAATATTTATGGTGAATTATCTAACCATATATATTTTTTGGTTTGATGATAGTTGTTGATATATTAAAGTTTTTGATCTGGATTAAGTCGGTCTTTTTTTTTAGTTTATTTTTTAACTTATCACTAAATTTAACCTTAATTTATCTATTATATTATATAAAACTTACATTACAATGTTGAAAAGTTATACATTTTTAACGTTAGAAATTACAACTCTACTCTTATCCTAAGGATCTTAATTAACATTTATCTTATATATTTACACTGCATTCTTAAGTTTTTTTTTTAAGGAATAGGAAAAGAAATGATGAGAAAACTTTCTTTTTTGTATTCTTTAGTTTTTTTTTTAAAGGAATAGAAAGGGAAGGATAGGAAAAATCATGTCCTTTTTACTCTAAAACTTTCCAGCCAAATATGGCCAGATTTGGAAGGAAAACATGAAACCTCTTTGTTTTTTTTTGTTTTTTTCCTTAGTTTTCCTTTCAACTCAAGAATGACTATTTTGTATCCAATTTTTTTTTCTTTTCCTACCCTATCCAATCCTCCTCTTTATTTTCTTTTAATTTAAACTCAAAAATAGAGTGTTAGTCAACTCTCACATAGTCACATATTAAATATTAATTGATAGGTACGTTATATATGTTGTCAGACTTTCCATTAATACAGTTATATTTTAAAAGTATTAACAACCGGTTTTTATATGAGAAGTGATATTCATACAATGCAACTTGATTAACTTACCACACGATACAAGTATTAAAATATATTGTATAAACAACTAATGTGTAATTGTGTTAAATTAATTAATATGTGGTACCAATATTAATTTCTTCTTATTGTACACATTCAAAATCGTCGCATCATATCGGTATCCCTCAAGTAGGTAAAAGGATACTTATAGTAATTGTTAAATGAGGGAAGTGATAAAATAGTGTTATTACACACCCGGTTAGATGAAATAATTCTCACATTATAGTTTTTAAATATTTTTTCAAAATCAACATATAATTTTTGAAATATTTTTTTAAAATCAACATATGATTTTTGTTATTAAGTAACATATATTAAAAATTAGGATGTGAGAAAATATTTTATTACACTTTGAACAATACCATTTTTATTTTCTCTTGTTAAATATGTAATGTAATTTATAATTAAAAAATGTGAAAAGGTTTTTTGTTTTTTGTTTTTTTTTTATATGTGAAAATTCTATTTTCAAGTGCTTGATACTTGATAGAGCAGCAGAGTGGGCATAAACCCTATTTATTATAGCCTTCCCAGATTTTCCTTCAAATCCTAGTATCCCTCCCTTCATCACTCTCTTTCTTTGTTATACATACATACATACATCCGGGTATATATATATATATATATATCTATATCCTATACTTTTATGTTGTCTCGGTAAAAATGATACTCTTTTATTACCCCAAATCATGTTTTAAATCACATAACATATAGAAAAATGATTATACTTACTGATTGTGTCATATCATTTGGATCCTAATTTCTTTTATTTGTTTATATTTATTAATTGTATTATTATAGGTTTTGGAAAATGGAAGATAATACCTGACAATAGCTTTCAGTTTTGTGATCCAAATACATGGCTTCAATTTCTAGAAGCTTTCTAACAAGAAGAAAAACAACATTTTCTCAATTCAAGTGGCTTCCACAACAACGACAACCGTCGTCTTCTTCGTTCTTGTATTCGTATTCATCCTCGGCCTCTGTTGCTGTCCCTGAACTTGAACCTCAACTGCAACCTCCAACTTTTCGACCTCAAGGTTCATCTCTTGTAATAACCCAATTACATAACTGCGTTTTTTTTGTTATAACTTAAACAATTCCGGAATGTAGTTGATATAACATTTCTAACAAGATTTCGGTTTTATTTGTATAATGTTGTTGCTGTTGTTTCTTTTCTGTTAAAATGTTTTTAATTGTTTATCAGAGAAGCGAAAAAGATGGACAAGGTTACTGCTTTTTGTTCCGGGAGCTATTACTTTTGGACTGGGTACTTGGCAGATCTTTAGAAGACATGAAAAGGTGATATATGCTCGACCCTGATTAACAGCTTTCTAAATTATATATCTTGTTCGGCCTAGATTCTGTTATTATGTCAGTGTTCATACCTTTAGAGAATGTACATGCTGATATAAGTGTCAAAATGGTATCAATTTTTTTTGTTCACTATGTCTAAAAATTTATCAGTGCCAAAGCCCTTTAATTTTTTGTGTTGCTAAACCAATTTAGATAGTGCACATACTTTCTCTAAGAGCACTCCCAATGCCCATGTTATGGGCTCATTGTTAATTATAAGAGCACTCCCAACTACTACCTGTTCGTTGGTGATCATCTATGGAACCTACCTTCAGTTATTATGGTCATCGCGGACATAAGTAACTTTAAAAAGGACGGGATAACAGTCTAAGTGACCATTAAAAGTGCATTATACTGATTAGTATTAGGATAAATTATCCGACTCTTTTGATTACTCCCACCCAAATATAGCATCATAACTGTTGTAAATAAATACATCCGAAGTTAATCTTTTTAAGATTGTTTATCCCAGTTAGTCTGTAGAATCCAACTACAACATCTGCAGACAACAACAATCAATGGTAATGTTTTTGTCAATTCAGTTATTGGCAAGCACGATCATTCATTCACATTTATTTGTGTTATTGTTGTACTTTAACTTCTCATCCATACTGAATCTTAGGCATTTAGTTGAACAAAACCTTAAAAACACTGATGTTTCTGGTTTTACAAAATCGAGTGACCATTATCCTATCTGATTGTACCAAGTCCATCGATGAAATCGTCAAAAGAATGATAACATTACCTCTACTCAATCTTTGGCAGAAGAGGAATATGTTTGAGGCAAATATATCTTGACTGCTTGCGTTGAAGTCAGGTTGTTCAAATCATGGACATCACTATAGTTACTCAACGTGGTATATGGGTATTATAGGGATTTTGTTTGGAATGTGTAAATCACTTGCCATGGGTTTGTGTTTTCATACTTGGCCAGTTGGCCCTACACAGGAGAAAGGAGATGTAAATGGATGTGGTATCCTTTCTCTTCATTTCCGAAGAGAATGTAATTGATTCCCACACTGCCTCTCCATTTCCATTCTCAGACGTAACCAAACAAAGGAAGTGATATCCATTTCATTGCCATTCTGCTCTACCCAACAGCCCCTATAAGTTAGACAAACATTTGTAAAAATTGTACAATATGGTGATTAATGCATTAAACATTATACCTACATGTAGACAAATACTTACTTTGAATCTGTAACATGATTCTTTCGTTTATTGATTGTTCAAGTAATGGCATAGCAGTTGATAAACATCATACCAATTGACTTGTAATTTGTAGGATTTAGTTTATCTTGAAACTAATGACGACTATATATATTTTTAAACAACAATGCATATTTGGATATCTAACTGAAATTTTGATTATGTAGGTGAAAATGCTAGAGTATAAAAAGAGTAGATTGGAAATGGAGCCTATTAACTGCAAGTATATTACTCCTTCAGGTGATAATTTGGACACTCTGGAGTTCAGGAGGGTAGGATGCAAAGGAGTTTTTGATGAGACAAAATCCATTTACGTTGGTCCACGTTCTAGAAGTATATCAGGAGTGACCGAGAATGGATATTACCTCATTACACCCCTTATGCCGCTCCCGGGCAGTCCTGAAAGGTTGGTTCAACATGATTTGTATAGCTATGCACTGTATTTCATAGTATATTAGCCACTTTTCAGAGACATTGAGTTTAGTTGGAATGTTAAAAGTTATACGTAAGCAAAGAAGATGATAATCTCTTTTATATAAAAACGAACCCAACTTGTAAAGTCACTGCCTACAAGTCTAATAACCATGCTTGTTTTCTTTGCAATATGATGAGAACTTGAAAACTTTTGCAGCTTGCAGATGCCAATCCTGGTCAACAGAGGTTGGGTCCCACGAAGTTGGAGAGACAAGTCTCTGAAAGGTCAACAAGATGATGAACATCCTCAAAGTAAAGAATCTGTGCCTACACAGGATAGTGGTACTTGGTGGAGATTTTGGTCTAAGAATCATGTCATTGAGAAGGTGCCACTTTGTTTCACTTTTTTCTCTCTTGCTTATTGTGGGTTTGTATATGTATTTGATCATGTGTATGTATGTATATGCACATTAAATGAATAAATACATATGAATATTAGAGTATGGCTAAAGTTATTTTTTTTTTTCAAAATCATTACCTACAGGACCATGCTCCACAAATAATGCTTGATGAAGTTGTTGGAGTTATTCGTGGAAGTGAGAAACCTAGCATTTTTGTACCAGCAAACGACCCAGATTCTTTTCAGTGGTTCTATGTTGATGTTGCTGGAATTGCTCGTAGTTGTGGGCTTCCTGAGAACACCATATACATTGAAGCAGTCAACGAAAACGTTAACCCTAGTAATCCATACCCGATCCCAAAAGATAATAATGCATTGGTTCGCAGTTCAGTAATGCCACAGGATCATCTCAACTATACATTCACTTGGTAGCTATTCGTCTCATGATCCTGCTATATTACTAGATTTCTAGATTCCCAATTGGTCTAATGGCCGGTCTTTTAAATTCAATTTCACTTGATACAGGTATTCATTATCCGCAGCAGTTACATTTATGGCTTTCAAGAGATTACAGCCTAAGAAGAAATTGAGATAACGTATCATCTGTTACAGATTGTAGGTGCTGATCATATTTTTGTTGCTGGTCCATTCTTTTTGTTGTAATGGAGTTAAGTTCAGTTATGTACTGTCTTTACCTAGTTTTCTGTTATCCCAACTATTTATATAATGGATCTAATGGCACTAGAAACGGTTGTGCTGTACTGAGTATTATAAGAAACACAGGGCTTCCTTCATGGGCCCGTGTCTCACGTTCCATATTAGAACATGTTCATGTTTGACTTGACATGTTTAACGAGTCTTGCAAATAATCTTGGTTAAAACATGGGCACTAGGCGGTCAACATGTCGTATCTGGATACCCTGGGTGCAGACCGTGCAGTGGCCTTGCACCTCCAGGCGAGCCCAACTGAGGTTGCTTTGCAGCCATAAGCCATTCAACACGTCATGAATATGGGCTTGTAATGGAAAGTAGAGTGAACACAAGATTTGTGTAAAAAATCAGCTGTTAAATACTGTATTATATACTTCATGGAATTACATTTATCGATAAAAAGAAGATATTCAGTTTTTCTATAACAATTTTCCTGGAGTGGAGATCGGAAATATTAATCTTAAAAATGTTCCTTTACATCTTGATCTCCTATAATGGGATGTTTTGAATTGTTAATTATTTTGTTTATCTGTTTATTGCTTATGTTTTTAAACAGATAAGCAATAACAAACACTTTTTGAATTTGCTTATAAGTTTATTATTAATTAAGCACTTTTTATCCTTGTTTATATTTTTCCAATCCGTGTTTTGTCCAGACAAAATGAGCCTTATACGTATTATATGCGTAGTAGTTTTTGTTCTAGATCAACTGGTTATCTTATTTGAACCACATTCTTCCCACATTCTAACCTAAGGATACTTGAATGCATTCTTGAATACATCCAAAGATTATAACAATTATTGTTATATAGTATTCTTGTTTTGCATAATTGAAAATGTCAAACAATCGATAACAAATTTAGTTCCTGGAATATGATACCGTTTTGACCCCTCCCATTTACATATGATTCCATTTTGACTTTTGACACTAGCTCATTTAAACATCTTACCCAACCCGCCCATTTTGCTACACCTAAATTTAACCATATAACCCTCTAGAGATAAAACATGATCTAAGACAACATGTTCCCCAGACTCGAAACAGTGGATCACACATCCCATTTCCATATTAGTAAATAGTGGCAGCAAATTGCTCAAGAAACACAAAGGTGGAATTGTTATGGAGGATAGAAGAGGGTTTCACATCTGAAAAAAGGGTCCGCCCTATGGGCTTCAGTGATTGGGGTCCTACTAACCATAACTTCAAATCATGAAATATAACTTGTCAAAAACTGATCTCTTCAGCTAAAAAGTGAACTTCCCTTCGAATTTGGTTTACATAATTCCATCTGACATAAATCTGTTGATCTTACCTTCTACAGAACTTGAAATAAGGGCTTATGTGACAGTGATAATTGGCTTACAAACTTACCAAACGAAACTGGTCTTCATGAGAGCTAAAGCCTAAACCCTAGCTGATAGACCATCCACCACCATACCTCGGGGTCAGATACTTCTAGATCTTACACAGATAATTAAACAATTAGGATGAAAACCAATCGACCATCATCCATAACTTGTATGAATTCTCAATAAAGCTCCAAGCCTTAAGATAACTAGAATGCTAAACATAGAATTACCATGTTTTGACAACTCCCAATGGCTTCGAATGTAAAAGCAAAACACAAATCGTAAGCGTGAACGATGTATTGAACTGCCATCATCATCAGATGAAAATGGGACTTGATATCATTTACTATTGAATCATTACAACCTTGAAACCTTACAAAAATTCCATGAAGATGGTTAAACAATTAGGATGAAAACCAATCGACCATCATCCATAACTTGTATGAATTCTCAATAAAGCTCCAAGCCTTGAGATAACTAGAATGCTAAACATAAAAGTCAATTAAGTTAACCAACTATTGAAGAAGATATGAAAATTTCATTCGCAAGGTAACATGCAGGAGCATAGACAAAACATAATTACCATGTTTTGACAACTCCCAATGGCTTCGAATGTAAAAGCAAAACACAAATCGTAAGCGTGAACGATGTATTGAACTGCCATCATCATCAGATAAAAATGGGACTTGATATCATTTACTATTGAATCATTACAACCTTGAAAACTTACAAAAATTCCATGAAGATGGTTACAGAATGATTCGTCATTTCGCAAGAGGCTTACAACCCGTAAACTGAAGTTTATCCCCTAACAAATATACCCATCTAGAACGATTCAGTTATATGATTTGAAGTACACTTTATGGTAATACCTCAATACAATCCTAGTTACAAAATATGGGAGCAGTCAAAACATCATTAAATTTGTTGACGTCCCAACTACAAATGGTTCCATTAACACCCGAGTTAAGAAGTAGAACAGGATACCAAGCGCTATAGAAATCGGCAGAGCTGGCAAGGCATGACGAAACACCGACAACAATACAAGAGTACACCCCAATCCAGATATAATAACAAGGTAACAAGCATACACTGTCATCAGATCATACATCGCAGCCCTACCCACAAGAACACTATAAAACACAAAATCACCCAGCCCAAGTTTTATCCCTCGAGTCATCTCCTCACTGTGTGGTTCTGTCGCAGAAAGCGGCGTCCTTTCCTCCTCATCCTCAACAATTTCAGGTTCTCGAAACCGATCGGCACTACCACCCACAGAAATGGCAAACTCACTGCTTCCACTTGAACTAGACCTAATCCTATCATGCAAACTCGGCACCAAAGGTGAAGTCTCCTCATCCATGATCTCAACATCACTACCATTACGTCGAGACATCTCAACCTCTACCTCATCAGACGACACGCCAGCAACCAAAAGCCCTAACCCAGCCCCTCTAGCGTTCCTAGAAACTGTCGGCCTAGCCTCATAAACCAAAGCAGGAAGCTCATCGTCCCTACTAGACGCCAACTCAACCAATATCTTAAGCGGTCCACCAGGTGCCAAAACCGCAACTAAATCATAAACGGCTAATGCAACTAACAATGTCCACGTAGTCCATTCCGGCAAATTCGTAAACCAAACAGCAACAATTATCCCTAAAACTACCATATAAACCTGCCTAACAATAATCGGAACCGGCACACCTTCCGCAAAAACCGATATGACACCAACAACAGTAAAATTAAACAACAAAATGACACAAGTAATCACATCAATCGGAATCGAAAACTGCCGGATAATCGATAACACAATAGACCCGCCCATTACACCGAGAACAAAAAAAGCAGAAAAACGCATATAATTTTTCAAAAAATTAGTAAAATTGTAATAGTAAAGGATAACAAGGAGGAAAGTTACAGCGGCGATTAAAATGACGAAAACGACGGCGTTTAGGAGTGATCCTTCGATTTTTTGAGAAGTTGAGTCGGAAGGTGTTTCGAGATAGATGAGATTAGCGGCGGTGCGGATAGGTTGTACGGACGATGAGGAGGATGATGATGAGTAGACTATTAGGACGACTATTAGCATGCAGATAGATACAGGTGACATTACGCCGATAATTTCGGTTCCGATTGATTCTAGAACGCTGCCTTCCATTGGTTGTGTGGTGGTTGGTTAGGGTTCCGGTGAGTGGATTTGAGGGTGGTGATGGAGTTCCGGTGAACGGATTTACATATATTGTTTTGTTATTTGAAAAAGGTGCAGTGGATTTGGGAGGTGTGTGTTTTTGATGAGTCACGCGGCACGCCTGTGTGTGCAAAATAAGTTTTGACAAATTTTAAGCCAATAAGAAGTTTACACATATACATGCCAATTTTTGCCAATTCCTTGCCAAATTGCATGCTACAGTATCAATTTTTACCAATTTGTCAATTTGAGAAATTTACAAAACAAACCCTAAACTTTTATTAAACTTAAAAAACACAATACAACTAAATAAACATTACATTTATTTAAAACATAAAACACACAAATACTTATAAATAATAATAAAAAGATTACTAAACATCGATATCTAGATCTCCCACGTGCTTCGTAATATCACAACGTAACATGTAATGCGTCTCATCGTTACGTAAGTAATAGAGAAAATTAGGGTCGGTAACACGAAGATCGTTTGGAGGATCCCTGATGTACACCGGTGATATCGCGTTGCCGTCGTCCTTGAGGATCATGTTATGTAAAATAACACACGCATACATCGTGTTAACGATCTTTTCTTTGTTCCTCATCTATGTCGGTCGTTCGATGATAGCCCACTTGTTCTTCAGAAGCCCGAATGCTCGCTCAACGTCTTTTCTCGCGGACTCTTGGAGTTTCTTCATTACCTTCTCTTTATGAGCGACCGGGTATGCATACGCCTTCACAAAACAAGACCAAGGTGGGTAAATACCATCCCCTAAATAGTATCCTCTGTTGTAACGGCGACCGTTTACGGTAAACCCGTACTCAGGAGACTTCCCATTCACTTCGGGAATAAACAATGGCGATTGCTTCAACACATTGATGTCATTGTTTGACCCTGCAACACCGAAATACGCATGCCAAAACCATAAATCATATGAAGCAACAGCCTCAAGTATGATAGTCGGGCGTTCATGATCACCCCTGTGGTATTGCCCACGCAAACTATGTGTGCAATTTCTCCAAGTCTATTGGGTACAATCGATGCTACCGATCATGCCAAGAAAATGATGTCTAGCTTCATGCGCCTCATATAAACGCGCAACATCGTGGCTAGTCGGAGAACGCAAATACTCTTCACCATAAAGATGCTTTATGGCGATGCAAAAGTTGTCTAGACACTCACGTGCAGTTCTAGTAGAGAACGTCAACCCCTCATCATAGTTATCGGCGAGGTTGCCGTACGCTAGTTGCCGTAGCGCGCACGTGCACTTTTGAATTGCCGAGAACCCTCTAATACCCGCTGCATTCACTGAAGCCCGAAACCATGGAAATGATGCAGTGATATCTTCTACGATTTTCAGAAACAACCGCTTCGACATACGATATCTCTGACGGAAAACATCGTCCTCAAACATCGGCTCATCTACAAAGTACATGGACATCAATCTCTCATGAGCCGTGTGCCGATCTCTCCAAATAAATCTTTGTGTGTTTGCAGAAGAAGAAGATGCAGTGTCTTCTTCTAAGCTGCAAGAGCAACAGAAGCCAAAAACTCGAAGCCGCCAGAAGACGACGACGACGACGAGAAATCGGAACTTCCTTCGGGTAGTTGTTCGTCGTCAGACATTTTGCCTAATGAAATTTGATAATATGTGATAGTATGTTTGGTGTTTGATTGTATGTGATAATATGGCTGTTTGATAATATGTGATAATATGTGTATGTATATATAGAAGTTGGAAAAAAGAATAAGAAAAAGAAAAAAATTCACAGCCGCTCCCAACGTTAACTTTTCACTAGAAAACAAAAAAAACGGTCACCAAAGACGCTCCCAACGTTCACTAGCATCGGCCAAAACTAGCCGATTTAACTTGCCAAAACTTGCCGATTAAACTTGCCAAAACTAGCCGATGCATATGCTATAGGCTTGCCAAAGAGCCGATGCTTTTTGCTGATAAAAGTTGCCGACTACACCCTTGCCCCTTTAGATTATTAGAGATTCATTTTTTTCATTGAACATATATTTAATACATTGATGGATTTTACATGAAAATACCACAAATGGACAACCAGCTAATGAACACTCATTCATTTTAAGATTTTTTTTTCTTTTTTTGAACGGCAAATTTAGGTTCAGCGGCATGCCTCTTCATATCCAATTCCAGAGGAAACCCATTATGGGAAAACCGCTGTCTCCATTCCCGGGAGCTTTGCTCACACCAGGATTTGAACCCAAGACCTCTCAGTCTTAGGCTCCACCATACACTAAAAAAACATTCTTATATAATTACAACAGAGTCTCTGATCTACTTTTACATAGATATTTAGACATTTGTGTTATACATGTATATATCATTTGTTAAAAAAGTAATGAATCATATTAGCATTTCGAAATGGGTTATTTATCACATCCCATTGATGCCTGGAACCAACCCTACCAAACCTGGAGCTTTAATCATTGCGAAGCTCAAACAATCAAAACCAAAATTCACTGTATAACAACAGCATTTAGAATATTTATCGACTCATTAAAAACAATTCTCGGTGAAAATCTTTTGTTATCGACTTTTTGTGGATAACTAGTCATATGCATCAACTATGCAGGTTTGAGATTATACCAGCAAACAGCAAAATCCAATTACACCGAGTGCATCAATTTGCCAGAAACCAATAAACTAAACAATTTTAAGGAACTATCAGCACATGTATATCAATGTTTATGCCCACTAAAATATCTAAAACTTCAAACCACATGGTCTTCTAAGATACTCAATAAGATTGAGTGCAAACAGAGCTTATTTTTACAACAAATACAGAGCAACAATTGACCCGCAAAAAGTATAGTTGACCCTATCCAAACGGGTTTCCACCTATTGAAGCCACAGGACCCTGCGCTTGAATGTTCCTACAAAACGAGTAGTAAAATTTATTGCAATGGTGTCGACAGTATCCCGCATATCAAATGTCAAATACAGAGATAGTCTCAAATAAATTCTAGCATTCTTGATAACAAATTGTGTGTGTGTGTTTGAGAGAGAGAGAGAGAACTTAGACATCTCCAAGGACATGAGGCTATCAAAATAAGAGCAAAAATAGAAACTTATACAAAAGTACACAAAAATGTGTATAAACTATTGAACTATAAAGACACCATACACACGCAACATGTATTTGTGTGTATGAGCAAAAAGCTTAGATCCCACAAGGACCCGAAATAAATGAAAGCATATAGGCAATTGCCTGCTTTTCCTCTCACATAACAACACAAATTTTTAAAAAAATTTGGTTATTTAATCACATGGGGAATATAAATATTTGGTTTATAAAGGAAAATGCATGTTTACTAAAATAAGTATTATTTTCTCTTTCTTTTTATGTATATATCATTTGTTAAAAAAGTAATGAATCATATTAGCATTTCGAAATGGGTTATTTATCACATCCCATTGATGCCTGGAACCAACCCTACCAAACCTGGAGCTTTAATCATTGCGAAGCTCAAACAATCAAAACCAAAATTCACTGTATAACAACAGCATTTAGAATATTTATCGACTCATTAAAAACAATTCTCGGTGAAAATCTTTTGTTATCGACTTTTTGTGGATAACTAGTCATATGCATCAACTATGCAGGTTTGAGATTATACCAGCAAACAGCAAAATCCAATTACACCGAGTGCATCAATTTGCCAGAAACCAATAAACTAAACAATTTTAAGGAACTATCAGCACATGTATATCAATGTTTATTCCTTAAAATATCTAAAACTTCAAACCACATGGTCTTCTAAGATACTCAATAAGATTGAGTGCAAACAGAGCTTATTTTTACAACAAATACAGAGCAACAATTGACCCGCAAAAAGTATAGTTGACCCTATCCAAACGGGTTTCCACCTATTGAAGCCACAGGACCCTGCGCTTGAATGTTCCTACAAAACGAGTAGTAAAATTTATTGCAATGGTGTCGACAGTATCCCGCATATCAAATGTCAAATACAGAGATAGTCTCAAATAAATTCTAGCATTCTTGATAACAAATTGTGTGTGTGTGTGTGTGTACTTTGATAATCATGTAAACTGAAGTAATACGCGGGAGGCACTTACGGAATCTGCATGGTTGGTGCTTGTGCTGACATATATACCAAGGTATCTGCAGGAACCATATGAAGTAAGAATAGATTCAGATAAAACAGCATAAGCTTATTGGTTTGTTGAGGTGTTCCATTGTGATTTACCAGAAGTATATGGTATTGCTGCATTTTCTGCAAACCACGGTGACGTCGACATATTATGATTTGGTAGAGCAGATTGCAAAGAGCTCATGTCCAAGAACTGCAGTTAAAAATAGAACATAACAACTCATACTGACTATAATCAACAATCTTCCGGCTTTCTAGTGTAGCTCCTACAAATTTGGGTTTGTAATATAACAAAACTATACACATAAAACTTACCATGCTGCTAGGTTCTAGATCAACATCACCAGCAAAATCGAATGGATTGCGAGATTTTGTATCGAGTCCATGTGATTGTGCTCCATCCTGAATCAATAAAGAATTAAAAACAAAACAATAACTCTCTCTGTGTGTGTGTGTGTGTGTGTGTTTGAGAGAGAGAGAGAGAACTTAGACATCTCCAAGGACATGAGGCTATCAAAATAAGAGCAAAAATAGAAACTTATACAAAAGTACACAAAAATGTGTATAAACTATTGAACTATAAAGACACCATACACACGCAACATGTATTTGTGTGTATGAGCAAAAAGCTTAGATCCCACAAGGACCCGAAATAAATGAAAGCATCATACCAGCACAGGGAATTCACTTGAAGAGTCTAATAATCCAGGAGCAGGTGGTGTTGAAAAAGAAGCAGGTCTAGTATCAAAATCAGCTTGTTTCATCGTGAAATTCTGTAAATCAATAAGATATTGTCAAACGATCGTTGCTAACAAATAGATAATGCCATCAGTATTTCTATGTAGGGTAATACCTCTGATACTCCCCATGCAAAATATGGATCTGCAACTAAAGGATCTTGTACTGGAACTTGTTGGCTACTCTTTGTATGAATACTCTCAAAAGGTGTGGTAGATCCTTCAAATGAACTCCATGACTGCAAAAGAAATTTTGGGTGATGTATCATGTCATTTCTCAGATGTCAAAACACTCAAACGTCTTTTCATTGCAATAGCAAGAACATGTGGCAATCCCACCCATTTCCTTATAGATGGATTGATTCGGGTAAAATTAGTTGAACATGCCAAAAGTTACCGTAAGTATATTTTAAGGCAGTACCTTCAAAAGATTATATTATATCTGAAACACTTTAAGATGACTTCTGTCATTATATTTGACACAATAAGTGCTTTAATAAAAACAAAATGAAAAAACTGGAAAAGAAGTGTTTCTGTAACCTGTCCATTTTGTCATCTCTAATGGCAAGATTAAAAGGTGTTCAGGGTTTCATATCTTATACGTAGTTACTTTTGAAAGTTTGTTCGAAATAAGCACCTTTAATGATGCCTAAAAAAGTGATCATATCAAGCTTCCAATGTATAATAAGCAAATAAGCACGCATTTTCCTTTTACTCAAACACTCAGAAAGTGACTTTTGCCTTTACAGATTGCAATAATTAAGTTTGAAATTTGAATGTAGAAAATTATTGGAAAGTTAGCATACCTGATTATTCGTTGCATTCACCAGATCCCCAATATCATGCACACCTCCATGCCACGAGTTATGCACTAATGATGAAGGCCCACTGGCACTAAAATCGTGCTGAAACGACCAGTTAGAGCTTTTGTCTAGAGATTTACTTTGGTCAGATTTCCCAAGAGTCTCGTCACTGGTGGAGGTTTCTGACACGGTGTTCGAACTTTTAATGACCTGACTAGGTTCTGCATGCCAAGGCATGTCAAATGTTGCCCACCCATCATCTTTTTGACTAATGGTATTCGCTGAATTATCTTTTGAGGTTCCAGCTGACTGCTGTTGCTGGGGCATGATGGTAAATAAATCCAAAGAAGGTTCAAAAGCTTTGAACTGCTGGTTCACACTCGAAGTTGGTACTACAGTAGATGTAGCTGGTGTGTTAAAAAGGTCAATGGCTGAAGAAGCCGATGTGGTCGACTGAGGTGCAGATGGTGCACTAAAAAGGTCCAAACCATCAAACTTTCCAGGTTCAGTAGAAGAGACTGGTGCGGTGGATTGAGGTGCATTTGGTGCATTAAACAGGTCCAAACCACCAAACTTTTCAGATTCAGCAGGTGCAGATGGGATTGACTGAGATGGATTGGGAGCACTAAAAAGGTCCAAACGATCAAACTTTCCAGATCCTGACGAGTGTGACAAAGAGGGAGGTGATTGCGTACCAGATCTAAATAAATCACCTCCGCTGGTCGCTGAATAATCTGAAGGTCGGGCATTAGTTACCTCGTTTGCAAACCTGTCTTCCTGCACATGATCACTAAGCCGGCTTGTGCTCATAAATCGCATCATTCCTCTGTCTGATCCAGGCTTTTTAGTAAGTGCGGGAGCCTGTTTGCCATAGCGACGTTCTTCGTATTGATAATCATATGGTGGACTCTGAGAGTAAGAGTGATATGAACTAGCTCGTCTTGTTTCATCCTCATGGTTTATATTGTTCTGAAAATTTAATAACCCACATATACAGTTAGTACGCTATACTAGAGGTTGCAGAACGAGTGTGTTGGATAAAGAGTCAAAATGGTCGGCTTGGGTTGATCAGAAACACTTATTGTCCATAGAACATATTTTTTTACGAAAATAATGCGTCTTATACAATTACAGTAACTATATCATTTCAATAACAGACTAAACATTTGAATAAAATGATTTAGCAGGTATATGCATCATACAAAGTAATACAATTTACAATTGAGAAACTTTTCACTCAGTCAGACCCATTGGATCTAGATACTTTTTTAATTAATATTTTAGCTGTATGAGCTGTTAGAGAGAGTCAGAAAACAAACTGGTTGACAGGAAGCACATATTTTTTGAATATGTTATATTATGCTAAACAGACATATTACCAGGGTATCTCTTGGAGGCTTTCCAGATGTCTTTGAAGAGAAAAATTTCTTATCGACGTAAACACTCTTTATAAAGCCTCGAACTTTTTCCACATTGCTGTAATAGAGAGCATTCGTAAGAAAATCAACTTAACATCCATTCTTTTATAACAATAAATGCAATATAAAAGAGTGCAACCTGTTATCTGGAAGTCTCTGTTCTCGTGGGTCCCAGTCTTTAAGAAATGTTTCCCTTGCACGCTGCAAAAGCAAACATCCTGTGAGAAATTAAAAAAACTTTCATTCAGAAAAAAAGGTAATATTCGTACCTGGTTACCACCTTCTTGAAGGGCTTCAACTTCTTGTGAAGTAAACTTAGACATGGAGACGGATTTAACACGATGAGTAAACTCACGGCTGTGACAGTCATGGAGAATTGGAGATAGCTTAGATACGGTTTTAAACAATGACTAAAGAGATAATATCAGATTCCTACGGTCTCACAGGCTCCAAAAGAATGTCTGTTAACTAAATCAAATATAGTCATATCCAATTTTCACTTTATTAATAGAATGCAACTTGATCCAGAACTTGATTTTTTTGGATGCAAAACATGATGTTTGAACTCGATTAAATTTTGGATACTAATGAAAATAAAATTGTGTCAAAGTTATCCATGATTAAAATTGTGAAGTTTAACATAAAGATTCAACTCCGAAAGTGCATACAGATGTTAACTCCATCCATTTCTTAAGTTCATCCCTAAGAATCGTATGCCCAGTTAACGAAGCCCCGTTCGTTTCATTTCAAATATGTATCCTTCATATGAAAGATTTGTGTTTCTTTGTACAAGTTTTATAAAACATTGATGATGGAAAAAAATTATTTGTTTCTTCTGCTCAATCATTCTCATTGAGATGTGCTGTAAGTCAGTATTGACAGCTCGCATAAAAAGGAGAGTATAACTTAGGAGCAATATAAATCTCAACTTTTTAATTATCACGTCACTAACAATTACAAAGATAGGTCACATATACATCCAATTTTATCCAGAATATATTAGCAAATTTATTTAAATAAAGAGCTTTAACTGAGTAAAAAAAAACTCACTGTATCCCACTACATGTCATGCAAACGAACGTCCAGAAATTTGTGCACACATATTGAGGTCCCTGGAAATCCGATATAAAAAATCAAAATACGGTCAAGAAACAGGGGAAAGCAATAGAAGTCTTGTCACCGAATTAACCTGTATAAACAATCAGTAATCCTGGTAATCGTCCATGACCTAAAGCTAGTATGCTTTAGACCATCATGTTAAAGTTATAGGTCATTATTGAAATTATTATATGAAACATTTAAAGTTATAAAAATATCTACATCAGGATGTACATTTCATTAAAAATTCAAAAGGCTGAACCGTAACTTCAAAAATCAACTAACAGCCTCAAACTCAACATGTCACACTCATTTAGCTATATAGATATCCCACTAGAAACTAATAATAAAGTGATTGTAAACCAATAATAGAATCACTTTTAATTAAAAATACCCACTTAAGTAGACAAAGTAGGTCTCCAACTTTATCTCGTAAGAGGTCCGATACATTCGAGTCTAGAACAATCTTTTTACATCCAAATGTCTTAACTACCACTAGTCCAAACTAACACAACCATATTCACATCCATTAAACCATATACACTATACTCTACAGATAAAAAATAACCGACCGATTATGGTAAATCGCGTAACGCTATGGTTAAAAAGACATTCGGCCAGGATTTGAATCTCTGACCTCACTTTAATACTACATGTCTCCCACCACTAAGCTACTACGATAACGGGGACATCATTCTACAAATAAATGCATACTGCATACTATATACATACACAAACTAGACTTAATCACTATAAATAACAATAATAATAAATGAATATATACATATAGAATTATAGATACATACCAAGCTGTTGCAATTGATGCATCTTCTATTTGGTGGAAGTTTCATCAAACCCCTAATGATTTTTTCATTTCTTTCTTCTTCTTTCCTGCTGCTGCTCATTCTTGATTTTTTTTTTTTTGAATAAAAAGAATGAAACTTTAAGAAAAGGGGGAAAGATTAGATTGATTGATTGATTGAATGAATGAATGAATGAATCTAGGGCTTTGGGTTTTTCAAATTGAGATTGAATTTATGTTTGGAATGAATCTCTTTGCTCTCGGTTTTCTAGCTAAGCAAGTCAGCTCAGCGACAAGATTTAGTGGCTTCAATTTTTGCCTTTTGGGATTTTTCTATTTTTTTTTTATAAGTAAAAGGCTCAATTATTATATAGCTATAGATATAGATGCATTATTATTTGTATGTATACAAATCCAACTATTTAAATTTGGCCCGTTGTAACAGTGATGGGGCTATGCTGCTTTTTAGTCAAAGCTTGATTATTTGCATCGTACCCGTGCCGTTCAAACAAAAAAAAATTTGCATTGTACCCGTTGTTTGTTTTTGTTTTTTTGAAATTTAACTATTATTCACAACCACCAACTAGTGAGTTTATATTTAAAAGCTCCGGGTTTTTAAGCTCCTAAAAGCTCTTAAAAGCCACTTGCCAAACTGACACAAAAACACATTACATCATGGCACACTTGCACCAATCTTCCCAAGTGATAGAACACATTTTGTATCTATTCTTATGCCACAAAAAACTAATAATCTTCACGTCCTGAAAAATCTTGTCGATGCAAATTGTACCATTGGCGAACTTCTTGTCATTACGAGTTTTTCAAATGCACGAACACGTGATGAAAACGATTCCTTGCATTTGTTAGTATATGATCACGTAAAAATGAACGTATGTCCAGAAATGATTTAAGCCTACGGGTCACACGTCTCGACACAAATGTATTTAATATTAATTAATATATTTAATGTATTTAATTAATATGATCACGTTTTCAATTAACGAGTGGTCGTTAAAAAACTAACGGTTACTAGCTAACGGCGTTAGTTAAGGAGGATTAATTTGTAATTAGGAAATTCTAGAAGTTTCCTAATTATGAATTAAAGGGGCCGGTTTTTGTTAATGAGTTTTAACTCATTAACTTAACTTGTTTTCCTAATTTATATCAAATACTAATCCTATTTTGTATCAAATACGAAAAGGGTTTTAGAGGTATTATAAAAAGGGAAAAACAAAGGCCCTCCTCACTTCTTCTCTTCTTCCCCTCCCTTCTTCCTTGGCTTCGGCCGAACTCCAAGAACAAAGTGATTTCGGTTTTAGTTGTTTGACAAATCAAGGAGAGAAAGCAAAGTGTTTGCGGTTCGTGATCAAGTACTAGCATACGTACATCCGTGTGTCGTGTGTGCAAACGTAGAGGGATTTACTTCAAATCCTCATAAAGTTTCTTACTTTATTTTTCTTCAAATCAAAGGTACATGTTTCTATTCTTGGTTAATTAATTAATTACATAGATTAATTTTCCGCTGCGTGCTTTGTGATTTAATTTGATAATTGTTATATAACCCAACAGTGGTATCACGAGCCTACTATGTGATTATTAATTACCAAAAAGATCAAAATTTGAGGGGGGTTAGGGTTTTATATTTTTTAGAATTTTATGTAATTCTTATTGATTATTTTATTAATTAATTTGTTTAATTGTAATAAAATAATGAAAAAAATATATATAAATTTTTTTATTTTATTAATTTCGAAATCAGATCTGGAATAAATAAAAAAAAAAAAAAATTTTTTAACCTAATTCCAAGTTTTGATCTTTAAGCATTATTATATGATAATTGCATGCATTTATGATGTACCTTTTAATTATTTAATTGTTAAATAGAAGTAAAAATCATGAATTTTTCATGAAAGATATATTGATATGAAATCTTGATCATTAGGGTTAATTATGCTAGATAATTGAATAATTAATTGTGTGACAATGTGATTATGTTTTGTGAAAGTTCCTGTTTGACACCAGTTCACTAAAAAAATCATAACTAATCAACCGTAAGGAGTTGGAAGCTGAAATCTTTACAGTAGATGCTTGACTCATAGGGCTACAACTTTTATGTTTTGTGCTAATCCCAGTTCGGCCTTCTTCAGGGCCAGATTTGGTCGTGAAGCTGCTGGATTTTCCAGATCAGCATCTTAAATTTATGGTAGATAATTTGTTATAGAAATTTTGGCTTACGCAATCAAGGCAACTTGATGTATGTGGTCTCTTTCCATGTGAAAGAGGAGCCAATCTTATACCATAGTGACCAAATTAGGTTGATTACCTTAATTGTTAAGTTGTAAATTATTTTGCCTTTTTATGAAAATTGTGTGCAAAATTGTTTTTGGAAAAATAAACTTGACTAAATATATCGAAATAAGATTTTGTTTATAAAATTGGTGCCCTAAAATCAAAAGATACACCGGCTCACCCATTTGAACAAACTCTAAGAGAGGTATAAGTCGGAGTGCGCTAGCCTCCTAAAAGGGCGGTTTTTTAAATCGCGTTTATCGCATACCTTTGCCCTTGCGCTTCTTTGTGAGTTCGAATGGAGCTACCGAGCTCTTTTGTATTTAAAGGCAATAAAAATGAGTTTTATAAACATATTATGTTTAGAAGATATGCATGAATCTTCAAACATAACTTTTTGATCACACATCAAATTGATTGACCCAATAAACTTAAGTCATTGCCACCCAACTCGTAAAGGACACTTGTGGCTGTTGTTTTACTCACTGGTACACAGTGGTGAAATGGCAGTTGCATGGCAAATCCCACTCACTGGTACACAGTGGTGGACAAATTTGCGCGTTCTTGGTTGGACGACTTAAAGCGAGTTAAGCGGTGAGACCTTAACCCGTGGCAAAAGATGGGACAAAACATGACTACAAATCGCTTGATGAATCAAGTGTCATTTGTAGGTCCCATTCTTACTAGGAATTGCACATGAAATGCAATTACTGCTCGTCACTTACCTTTTGAGTGCAATCATTTCTAGCAGATCAACTGATGAAATGATTGTATGTCAATTGGATCCTAGCCTTAATGAAATTAATTGTTTATTTGATAAACATTGGGTAATTGATTTCTTAAGGATTTATTATCGAAAATACTGATTTTTGAACTTAATCTGTTTTGTAGATGGCAATGAATCCTTCCACAAACACCAATGCTTTTCGGCAAATGTTTGAAAGAGAAAAGCTTAATGGATCAAATTTCAATGACTGGTATCGTCAACTGAGAATTGTTCTAAGAGTTGAGGAACGAATGGATGTCATTGAAAGGCAATGGCCAACCGAACCAAGTGTTGAATCCACAGCAGCTGAAAAAGCTGAATATAGGATTCAGTACACTAGATTCAATGAAGTTTGTTGTTTGATGCTTGCGAGCATGTCTCTCGAGCTTCAAAAACAATTCGAGCTCTACACTCCATATGATATGATCACAGAACTTAAATCCTTGTATGAAAAACAAGCAGGAGTGGAACTGTTCGACTTAGTCGTGGAACTCCATGACATGAAACTTGAATCTGGAAAATCGGTTAGCAGTCATGTGCTCAAGATGAAGAGCATTTTTGACAAATTGGATTCGATGGAGTACGCTTATCATAAAGAGGTAAAAGTTGGCATGATTCTCAAATCCCTTACGAAGGAATATGAGGGTTTTGTGCAAAACTATACCATGCACTCTATGAAAAAAAGCGTCAATGAACTTCATGCTATGCTCATTGAATATGAGAAGACGATTCCAAAGAAGGCCAATGACCCAAATGTCCTTATGATAAAGGGGGGTCGGATCCAGAAAGCTAATAAATCGCACCAAGCTAAAGGCAAGTTTGATGGTAAAGGCAAGGGTAAGCAAGCTGCTAATCCCCCCAAACCAAAGAAAACCCCTCCGGCTAAGAAAGAGCATCCGGCTAAAGACCAGACCTGTCATCATTATAATGAAGTAGGGCACTGGAAGAGGAACTGTCCCAAGTATCTTGCCGAGTTGAATGTGAAGAAGAAGCAAGCTAGCGTTGCTAGTACTTCAGGTATCTTCACCATTGAATTATTTTCCTTTACTAAGCGTAAATCATGGGTTTATGACACTGGCTGTGGAACTCATATCTGTAATGAATTACAGGCACTTAGGAAAAGGAGGAAGCTGAAGCCCGGAGCTTTGCAGCTGTTCGTGGACAATGGTCTACCAGCACCTGTTGAAGCTATTGGAGAATATCATTTAGTTCTTCCTTCCGGTTTAATTATTGTTTTAGACAATTGTCATTATGCACCTTCTATTACTAGAGGTGTAGTTTCAGTTTCTTTGTTGAAAGACAATGGATTCATTAATGTTTTTAATGATTATGGTATTTCAGTTTCTAAAAATAATGTTGATTATTTTGATGCTATTGCTTGTAATGGTATTTATGAAATTGATATGCGTGGTTGTGATTCAAATAATTCAATGTATAATGTTAGCAAAAGAGCCAAGACTAACTTGGACTCTACTTATCTGTGGCACTGTCGTCTTGGACACATTGGCAAAAATCGCATTGAAAGACTTCAACGTGAAGGGATTTTACAATTAAATGATGAATCATTTGATAAATGCGAGTCATGTGTTTCCGAAAAATGACAAGAAAACCTTTTCTGAATAAACCAGAGAGGGCTAAAGATCTTCTTGGACTCATTCATACCGATGTTTGCGGCCCATTTAGACATGTGTCAAGAAAAGGAGCTAGCTACTTCATAACTTTTACGGATGATTTCAGTCGTTATGGTTATGTTTACTTTCTTAAACATAAACATGAAGTATTTGAAACATTCAAAGAGTTTAAAAATGAAGTAGAAAATCAACTCGGCAAAACCATCAAGATTCTTCGTTCGGATCGAGGTGGTGAATACTTAAGCCAAGAATTTAAGGATTATCTGAAAGCATGTGGAATTGTCCAACAGCTTACTCCTCCATACACTCCTCAACATAATGGAGTGTCTGAAAGGAGAAATCGAACCTTGCTAGACATTGTGAGATCTATGATGACCCTTACGACTCTCCCATTTTCGTTTTGGGATTATGCTCTAGAGACTGGTGTACGCATTCTCAATATGGTTCCAACCAAGAAGGTTGACAAGACACCATATGAATTATGGCATGGAAATGTTCCTAATCTGTCTTACTTAAGAGTCTGGGGATGTGAGGCACTTGTGAAGCGCGATACGCCTGACAAACTTGAACCCAGAACTACTAAGTGCATCTTTGTCGGATACCCTAAGGAAACGATGGGTTACAACTTCTATGATCCCGTCAAAAACACTGTTCGCGTTGCTCGATATGCTGAATTCTTTGAAAAGAAATTAGTTCCAGAGAACAGTGGGAGGATTGTAGAACTTGATGAGATTCAAGTGGAAGATGTGTCACCTTCTGAAGCTCCCAGCAATCATCAACTTGGGGGGGAAAATGTTCAAAGTGATGAACCTCAAGTCGATGATGATGAAGCGATTCCACTTCGTAGGTCCGAAAGGACAAAACGTCCTACTGACAGATTATGTCTGATGGTAGAAGAAAACGTTTTAGGAGATCTCGATGAGCTTCCGAATTTCAAAGCTGCATTATCAGATCCGAAATCTGACAAATGGCTTGAAGCTATGAAGTTGGAAATGAAATCCATGAAAGACAATCAAGTCTGGAACTTGGTTGATTTTCCACAAAATGCTCAAACTGTTGGGTGTAAATGGATCTTCAAGAAGAAGACGGACATGGATGGAAATGTACACACCTATAAAGCTCGTCTCGTGGCAAAAGGTTATACTCAACGTTTCGGTGTTGACTATGATGAGACCTTTTCTCCAGTTGCGGACATTAGAGCTATTAGGATTCTCTTAGCCATAACTGCGTACTATGACTTTGAGATATGGCAAATGGATGTTAAGACTGCCTTCTTAAATGGTTACTTGGATGAAGAAGTCTATATGGATCAACCTGAATGTTTTATTGATCCAAAACATCCCAACAAAGTATGCAAGCTTCAAAGGTCCATTTATGGACTAAAGCAAGCATCAAGAAGTTGGAACAAGAGGTTTGATGAAGAAATCAAAAAGTTTGGTTTCGTTCAAAATCCCGATGAGCCATGTGTATATCGCAAAGCTAGTAGGAGTAATGTTACTTTCCTTGTCTTGTATGTTGATGACATATTGATCATAGGAAAACACATTCCAATGTTGCAAGATGTTAAATCCCATCTTGGAAAGTGTTTTGCCATGAAAGATTTAGGAGAAACGGCATTTATTCTTGGAATCAAGATCTACCGAGATAGATCAAAGCGATTAATTGGACTAAGTCAAAGTGCTTATATTGATAAGGTCTTGAAGCGATTCAATATGGAGAATTCTAAGCGTGAGTTTACACCTATGCAAGAAGGACTTAGTTTATCTGTCAAACAGGGTGCTACTACACCTAATGAGGTGGAGCGTATGCGAAGAGTCCCTTATGCTTCGGCTGTGAGATCTATTATGTATGCGGTTAGATGCACTAGACCCGATATGGCGTTCGCGCAAAACATCGTTAGCCGATATCAACAGAATCCAGGTGAAAGTCACTGGACTGCTGTTAAGAGCATTCTGAAGTACCTACGGGCTACTAAAGATATGTTTTTGGTGTATGGAGGAAATCCAGACTTAGAGCTCAAAGTGACCGGATACTGTGATGCTGGATTTCAAACTGATAAAGATGACACGAAGTCTCAGTCAGGATTCATCTTCGTTCTTAACGGAGGTGCTGTGGATTGGAAAAGCAAGAAGCAAACTACAGTTGTCATGTCTGCAACAGAGTCTGAGTACATTGCCGCCTCAGAAGCTGCAATGGAAGCAGTCTGGATAAGGAAGTTCATTAGCGGGCTTGACGTGATCCCCTCAAAGTGACCGGATACTGTGATGCTGGATTTCAAACTGATAAAGATGACACGAAGTCTCAGTCAGGATTCATCTTCGTTCTTAACGGAGGTGCTGTGGATTGGAAAAGCAAGAAGCAAACTACAGTTGTCATGTCTGCAACAGAGTCTGAGTACATTGCCGCCTCAGAAGCTGCAATGGAAGCAGTCTGGATAAGGAAGTTCATTAGCGGGCTTGACGTGATCCCCTCAAGCGACTTACCCACTGATATGTACAGTGATAATACTGGTGCATTAATCATTGCCAACGAACCCGGAGTTCAGAAGAGTGCCAGACATTATGCTAGACGATATCACTATGTTCGTGAGCAGATCGAACTAGGTGAAATCAAATTACTCAAAGTTCACACAGATTTTAACTTAGTTGATCCTTTCACAAAAGCTTTGTCTAGGCCCAAGCTTGAAAGGCATGCCGAAGGCATAGGACTTAAATTAGCTAGTTATTTCATGTAAATCTGTTGTTTCGGTATTTGGATAAGGGATGTTAAACAATTTATATCTTTCATAATGAAATAAAGTACTTGATATGTTTGATTTCATTTAATATTAATTGTATCCTATATTTGCATGTTTAATCCTTGAATATTTTAATAAATATTCTAAATTGTCCATTGTCGATTAATTATATGGGAATATAATTAAACTAAGACAAATCTGAGCGATTGGTTATATTCTTGGAATATATAATGGATGGTCCACCAAACTCACATGATATCCATAGTTGATGCATATCGGACTACCCCACTAACGAATTCATCACTTTATGGATCAGCGTCATTAAGTGAAATTCGTAAATGGTTACTTTATTGATTCTTTGACTTGAGATACAAGCAGGTCAGCATGTATGGATTGCACTTACTTGATATAGTTCTAACTCTCCTGAATAAGGGAGTACATAAAGAGCTATTTTCAGAAAGTGTATTGAAGTATGATGACTGACACGTGTAGTCAATACAAGATTTGTTCCTCCAACTGATAGTTGGAGAATGATACCACTGGGCCCCTCATTAGGACTAATTAAGATGTTTGCATGGCCGTGCCCAAATAAATCCAGACGGTTCTCGATTATATTTGGTAATCATTAATTAGTTATGGAATGAGAAACAGAATCGTTAAATCATGAAATGACATTGATCCATATTCATGTTTAACACGGTATCTGAACAAAGGGATGAATAAATGCCTCAACCATTTAAATATACTTTAAGAAACTATACTTAAATATTTCTGGGAGCATTGACGTGTTGCTAGACGCTAACCAATGTTATTACCTTCATTTATTACGAGCTCAAGTGGGAGCTGTTAGTATATGATCACGTAAAAATGAACGTATGTCCAGAAATGATTTAAGCCTACGGGGTCACACGTCTCGACACAAATGTATTTAATATTAATTAATATATTTAATGTATTTAATTAATATGATCACGTTTTCAATTAACGAGTGGTCGTTAAAAAACTAACGGTTACTAGCTAACGGCGTTAGTTAAGGAGGATTAATTTGTAATTAGGAAATTCTAGAAGTTTCCTAATTATGAATTAAAGGGGCCGGTTTTTGTTAATGAGTTTTAACTCATTAACTTAACTTGTTTTCCTAATTTATATCAAATACTAATCCTATTTTGTATCAAATACGAAAAGGGTTTTAGAGGTATTATAAAAAGGGAAAAACAAAGGCCCTCCTCACTTCTTCTCTTCTTCCCCTCCCTTCTTCCTTGGCTTCGGCCGAACTCCAAGAACAAAGTGATTTCGGTTTTAGTTGTTTGACAAATCAAGGAGAGAAAGCAAAGTGTTTGCGGTTCGTGATCAAGTACTAGCATACGTACATCCGTGTGTCGTGTGTGCAAACGTAGAGGGATTTACTTCAAATCCTCATAAAGTTTCTTACTTTATTTTTCTTCAAATCAAAGGTACATGTTTCTATTCTTGGTTAATTAATTAATTACATAGATTAATTTTCCGCTGCGTGCTTTGTGATTTAATTTGATAATTGTTATATAACCCAACAGCATTACCATCCCATTTGACTTTTCACTCCCATTGTTATAAGACTAAACTTTTCTAGCCCCCAAAATTATGGAACATGGAAATTGGGATCCGTAGTGATTTGAATTATCCAAATAATGATAGATATCCACCATATCAAAAAGAAAAAGGTAAATTACATAAACCATACCTGAGATTTGTTCGAAACTACACTCGTCACACCTACAATTTAAAAATTACCCGAAACATATCTATCATTGTCAAAACCTTACATATCGCTAACGATCGTCATTTTCTATAGTTTATTTATAACTTGTTTCTATTAATAAAACCTATTTCCAAAAAAAAAAAAAACAATACTTCCTTCGTTCCATATTAATTGTCTTATTTTGACTGATCAAGTCTTTTTCTTCCGATTTTGACCTTAAATATTTTTGTTTGTGTTATATATTAGTTGATGAAAGTTATATAAATGAAAAGTACATTTAAAACTCAATCAATTCATATATGTTATATCAAGTGTCATATAACACAAACAAAAATATTTACGGTCAAAGTTGAAAGAAAAATAATCAAAAAGTCAAACTAGGACACTTAATATGAGACGGAGGGAGTATAATTTTTTCGTACGGTTTGATGACATCCCCCTCGGATTAGAGACGTAAAGCAAGGTCGAGCGCCCATCACGGTTTTAGAATATATTTTTCGCCTTAGATTGGCAATCTGTAGCGTTTGGGGTTTGAAGTCTTGGGTTAGTCGTTAGTCTGACCTTAGAACTTCAAGCCTAACCTGTATCGTTTGATGCATCCTTTCAAAAATTTTTTAAAAAAAATAATCAAAAAGTCAAACTAGGACACTTAATATGAGACGGAGGGAGTATAATTTTTTCGTACGGTTTGATGACATCCCCCTCGGATTAGAGACGTAAAGCAAGGTCGAGCGCCCATCACGGTTTTAGAATATATTTTTCGCCTTAGATTGGCAATCTGTAGCTTTTGGGTTTGAAGTCTAGGGTTAGTCGTTAGTCTGACCTTAGAACTTCAAAGCCTAACCTGTATCGTTTGATGACATCCTTTCAAAAATTTTTTATTTTAAAATAGGTTTTTTTTAAAAATAAAAAATATATAATGTAAATTTTAATATAGAATACTATCCACTTTAATAAATGAAATATAAATATAAATATGTTAATAATTTCTTATTAGGGTAAATTACACGGATGATACCTGAAGTATACACGAAATTACGGTTTTGATACCTCACGTGCACGAAACGTGGCTTGACTTAACGGTCAAATAGACGACCGTTAGCGATAGGTATGGTCAGTGTAAGGTTTTGACAACGATGGATATGTCTCGGGTAATTTTTAAATTGTAGGTATCACGAGTGTTATTTCGAACAAACCTCAGGTATGATTGTTGTAATTTACCCAAAAAAAAATGAACAATCAAACAACGGGTGGTATAAAAGAAATAATCAAACCATAATTAAAATAAATGATAAAATTGAATCTCTGTGTTTCAATCTTAGTGTAACCAAGGTTGTAAAACTCTCCCGAGTCGGCCGAGTACCCAAAATAAACTCCTGACTCCCCACCTCGCAAAGTCGAGTCCAAGTCACGAGTTCTCCAACCTTAATACGGACAAAATGATGATGAAACGTGAATTTATCAACTAATCTAACGTTTAATTTTCAAGTTTGAATTATTATGTTAATGTTTTTAAACAATTATGTTTAAATTTGAAAGTTTGGAATATATTTTTAAAGTTCTATTACATATAATTTCAAAAATACTTATGTTTGTATAAAAAATTCCAATCCGGGTTCTCCCCGAGTTGAGTCCGAGTCTCCAAAAACTCCTAACTCCTCCCTTCGCCGAGTCAAGTTCGAGTCATGAGTTCCCCAACCTTGAGTGTAACTAATCATCCGGGAAAAAAAAAGCTAAGAATAATTCGCTTAACCAGTCTTTACTTGACTAAGTACCAACTATATAATACTAAGTTGGCTCGTCAAGCCATTAAAAGAAAACCGTATCAAAACTGCTTGAAACCTTGTAACACCTCAAGGAGTACTGGTTGATGCAATTAGAGTTATCATATCAACATCCGCTCTTTTCTCGTGATTGTTATAAGTTAAATATATTTTGATATAATAGGTAATTTTGTTTATGTTTGTGTTATTATTACCTTCTTTACTATTGTAATTGTATGTGAACAGTGCTTAAAATGAATTAAGATATATATTTAATGGACGGATTAATAAACAAGTCTATTATTAGATCAGTTGGTTTAGGTTTTGTTTGTGGTTTCTCGTGATTGTTATAAGTTAAATATATTTTGATACAATAGGTAATTTTGTTTACGTTTGTGTTATTATTTTAAATATTTTGTAGAAAACCATTTTACACTACAGATATACACATCAAATTCAAACTTTTAAAACTACGACAACATTAGGTACATTCCTAAAGAGAAGTATTGACGTGATAAAACTGATGAAAGAAGTGACAAGGGGTGACACCTAAAAGTAAAACTATACTCATTGGGTGATTGTTTATAGGTACTTAAATTTTTTTATTTCCTTATTTTTTTTAACAGCTAACGGTATTAGCTTTTCATATATCTAACTCTAATTTCAGTAAAAACCTGGTTATATTAACACAAAACCTCATATCGCCCAGTATCAATCATCTATTGGAGTTACTGATGGATAAATAATTAGTTTAATGATTAAGGTTATCTATTATAGTCAACAATCTAAAATATACATATACTCATTCTTTGATATTGTTGATGTGCTCATCAGTCATCACTTTAGAATCATACGACTATTGTATGTGACTAGTGTTATTTTGATGGAGTTGCAAGTTTTATAGATAACATGTAACAATAAAACAACAGTATACACCGGCAATATTAGAAGATACAGTACATATGATTAAAACAAAGAAAGTTTTAAGTTGAATATAAATAATAGATTTAGGATTAAAGTTGAATATGTTATCAAATATTTATCCGTAATGATCATTATTTATTAGAATATAACAATTAACAAACCGACGATCATCATTGATTATATCATTAGTGTTCCCTGCGGGACATAATGCATCTAACAAGCACACCTGACCTGAGTAACTGAATCAGTCGTTCAGGTACATTTTGTGTGGTTTAGGTGAACTGGGAAGAAGTGGCCAAACCTGTTTATAGAAGGTAGTATCTGTGAAGGTGGACTCCTATAATGCAGCGTGGACTTGGTCAGTCAGATGTTAGATACCACACTTGGAAATAAAACAAACAAGCTACATCCCTTTAATACTTAAACTTCCTTGTCAAATCTCATACAAAAAGTCATAATCCTGTTTGATCCTACTTGGGTCTAAACATCAAGCATGTTAACCATGAAAAAAAGTACCTCAACTACTGTTTTCCGATGCGTATTTTGCCTTTCCGGTACCACCAAAGGATTCCACATGCAACTACATGTAGAAATGTATCTTATGGACCTATGTTCTCCGTTAAGCCACATATGATGTAAGCAAGGGAGTGGCGAGCAAAAGAGCAGTTTGTAGTTTATTGTTTGGCAATCATGGATCCATGTCTTCATGCTTAATGTCAAGACCTTTGTGCTTCCGATGGCGAAAGTAGACAAACTGGATTAGAATCTAAGACAATATCAAGGATCAACATGCTTTCAGGAATCAAAGCTTTGTAAATATTATAGAACTAGGTGAAAGCGAATGCTACACTTGAAAAAATTTTACAGACTAGCTAACAAACACATGTCACGTTAGTCGTTAGATGGTCTAATTAACAAAAAGAAAAAAGTTAATTTAATCGGTGTCACATGTATCTGTAAATTGTTTGTATGTCTAGCATTTCTATTGATGATATGCATTATTAGAAGATCAAAAAAAATAAATACTTCAAGGATACAAAAGTATCAAGCATTACACATCCGCTTGCTTCCACCACCCATGGAAGGTTTGGATGTATTTTTGACCACTCCATGCTGCTCACAAGTATGCTGCAGATTTGCATACAAGCATAATAAACATTGAATTCAACTAGAAATAATCTAAATTTGAAAATGGAGTATCGTTAGCTTTACAACTGGTTGGTCTGCTTCAAGTCTAGAAGATCATTATTAATGGCTTTGTTAACAATCTTAAAAAATTTTCTTAAACTACATGTGTCAAGTCAAGCATTGCTGTTTTGATACTCATGAAGGTTTCATGATTATATAGACCTGAGAAACAATTTTAAACTATTCCCATAAGCAAAAAAATGTGAAAAACACTTGCCTTGCTACATATGTTGAGTTCCCAACAAGAGCAAATATAAACATTAGTGGATTCAGACCCTGCAAGTTCAAAAAAACAAACAAACAGACAAATGAAGCTTTAATTACCATATGTAAACACAAACATTGGTGGATTCAGAACCTGTAATCGTTATATGCATGCATTTTTCATTGACAGGGGATTTATGTAGGCTAAACTATTATAGCCATCTACAAAAGAAACCCTCTAAACCACAGATGATGTGTGCACGATTGTGTTTGGTTTGGGTTAAGGATGCTACAACCGGAAACTATTTCAAATGTCTTGATTTACACTTTGCGTTTATAGTTCTATTTCCAACATAGAATATTTCGTAGAAGAGAATTATTTCATAAGAAAAAGATTGAAAATTTTTTACCCCAGGAAAACATATTATCTATGGAAAAGCAACCTTAACATTCAGCCGGTCGAATTGGACTCAAAGATGAAATTCCGTAAATAAAGTGGAAGAGATAAATGAAGCTCCAATAAGTAGGGAAAATATAAAAGATTTATGTCTTACCTGAACATTTCCCCTTCTGATCTGCATAAATTAAAATCCAAAGAATAAATGAGTTAATAAGGTGTTAAGTATATCTAAACTGCAATTTACATCAATCAAGATTATCCAAAAACTATGTCTATTATCATACTAAGTTACTTTTATTCTAGCTCTTCTATTATATGCTAATATTGACTCTGCATATACTTTTACATTATCTATCCTATACCAAAACCCAGTGAAGGATGTGATAGTGTGCTATGCTTACTGATCCAATTCGGTATTTTATTAAGCTTATAAAATAAAGACCAAAAGAACAGATATCACTTTCATATTTTTACTTATGGTTGTTAGCCGATACAATTAATCATTGCAATAAACAGAGACATAACATTGTGTCATTGCCCAAAATCTTCATTATGAACTCTCGGTTGTGAAATCTCATACCAGAATAACCTTTTCCAGACTGACCTGAACAACACAGTCCTTTCTGGACACATACAGAAAGATATATATATGTATGCAAGTAACTTCCAAAAGAAGGGTATTCTTACATTCAGGAAAATTTGTGGAAGACGTCCACCCATGTAAATAGCTGCCATTCCCCATCCAAGGAAGGTTCCGATTCCAATACTCCCGATGCCCTCACTACCTTCCAGTAAACTGCCACTTGCCTGCAATGAATACATATAGACAATCATATATCTATTCACTGAATTCAATCAATAGTGATAGCTACAATAAGATAAAAATGAGAGAAAATCATGTGGCAATGTCTGTTGCCAAAATTTGGTGATATTGAAATTACATGGTATTTAAGTTGTAAATGATACATATCGAGTGGTTGTCTGGTTGATACTATTAGAATGGTATCTTCTGAAAGTTCACTGAACATCAGAATGGTATAGATAATAACGAAGCTTGAACTAATCCAGTAAAGACAAAAAAAATGCAGAAAACTATGAATGCCTCATCGAGATAATTCAAGCAAAATATTGTATTAATCGATTTCATATTCTACTTCGAAGGACCAAGTAAGCTGCCAAGGATACAAAAATGAACCACTATAATCAAATAAAGTGAATAAACAAGCTGTGACCTTCTACCTGTAATAGCTTTCTTCCTACTTGCATGACAATTCCGTTATGCTGTTTTGCTGAATTTGAACTGATGTAACTGTTCCTTTCAAATTGAATATTGTACGTACAGAGAAAAAGTATCACCGTAAAAACCTGAATAGATATAGAACAGATTCCTCACAAACTTAGCGATGGTTGAAGTTTTCAAGTTAATTATTAATGTATCCCAAAAAGTATGAATGTGGTTGTATATGACTCACCACACATAGCATAGTCTTAGGTTGTGAAGCAGGTGGTGATTGTCTCGATACATGTTCACCAATCAAGGGTTCTTGAACATTATCATGATTATGGGTGGTGGTTCTCTGCGAGTGGAAGTATTTCAAAGTAGGAGTATGACTTCTAGATAAAGATCTAGCAGAACTGCAGCAAGAAAGACTACCACAGTAAAATATACGTATCGAGATGTGTGTAGTGTCAGATGCATCTTTTTCCATTAGAATGATTCTCTAATAATCAAGCATGCAAAGTATATTAATACATTTACCTCCCTGGAATAACATTTACCTGTAGTATACTCTTTCAGGGGAAGAATACTCTTCGCCAGATGGAATTGCCAAACTTGGAGTTAACTTTGATAGCAACGGAACCCTTGACTCTTCTGAGCTATCATAACTGCATTTTCTTTTCTTGTCTATAGACTCAATCTAGATAGGAACAAAAATATGCATAATTATTAGGATTACATGCTCCACAAGTTGAGGGTAATATGCAGTCCTAATTTAATGCTAGTAAGCTAGAACCTACAGGGTTTGGAAATAAATTGTAAAACAGAGTTTATAACAGCCTTGGCAGTACTCATCAACATAAAAAAAAGGAATATTCTTACCTTATGGCCTTGTCTCTTAGACAGGTAACCATAGTAAGCTGCTTGGGAGGCGAGAGCTAAAGTAGTCACCAAGTACAGCTGCATGCCCACCAAAAACCAATCAATAGAGCAATTTTAGGTGCAATTCAAACTTACTAGCAGAAGACAAATAAAGGATATTTTATAGGTAAAAAACCAAAAACCGCTTACCACTGCCATATAGTACTGAGTTGGAAGCTGCAAAGTAAGAAGACAAAATGAATTAAAAACAGCTATATACCACAGTTAACATACGAAACATGAATGAACATCTATAGACAATAACATAACCTCCAACCCAGAATGCTGACAAGATTCAGTTTGATTCATCTGAATGTAATCTTCTACATATTCTATTTCAGATAATTCGTTTGATTTTATGGAATTCTATTTGCAGAAATAATGTTCTGCTTTTCTCCACCATGTTTCCGTCCTTGTCTAACTCGATCACCCCCAAATTACATAAGCTCTTTCTTCGCTTATCATAATCATACTTCGTATATTCATATTGCTTGTTATCGATAAAATCACATTTCCACATGAACACGGTAAAATAACACCTTTATGTGAGAAAGTTTTAGCAGAGTTTAAAAGGAAGAGAAAAGTTACCGTAGCTGGTTCTAGCAAACAACCAAACACGTTGAAGAGATCCCTGCCAAATAAAAAAGAGGTAATGAAGATATATCAATTGACAGAGCAGAATAGACTATAGAGCGAAGCATGGTTAGTTTAATGAACCAGCAAATCTAAAGTTGGACTGAAGCATTTTTCTCGTGTTTGTAACAGCATGATACTATAAATCATCAACTACAGATCATATAGAAACATTACCCAAGTATCCAGGTCAAAAGGAAGCCTATGGCAAGTCCTTCAGATGATTTCTCTTTGTAATTCGTAATGATCTGAGGTACCTCAGCAACACCCCAACTTATAACACTAAGTAATCCCAATATCAGTGAAATCCAATCCTTCCTGGTGCACAGACAATATTTCATATGATTCCTAGCCCACTGCGAGCAATTTTGATTTGCAGGGCACATTGGCAGATTACTTCCAAAGAGCCCCATAGCATTCAAGAAACTGTACACATACGAAAAGAAATGTCATCAGTACCTTAGCGATTGTATTACAACAACAATACCTTTATCAGGTGTATTAAATAACATATAATCTCTGGCACAAAATATTCAATCTGTTATGAAAACAAGTACAATGTGACATTTTGGTCACAACAAACAAACAGATTTTTAGCTTAAAAATGATGTTGAACTCATATTGTTTTCCATATATTTTTATATCTACATCAAACTTTGTCAAAGAGATTGCAATGCTAAGAGCATCCGGCGTGGGGTGTGCGTCGACCCTGGTGTTGTTTGGCTTAGAAGGATCCGGCATAGGTGAAAAAGATATTGTGCCAAATAAAGTGGGTCCGGGGTTATTCGTGGTGAAGATGAATGATTACAGGATATATTAATATGTCCGTGGTGAAATGAAAAAATATTATGCCGACATCCGTTATCATCTTAGGTGGGTTCAACGCTATATGACTATGTAAAAAATGTTAGACAAAACTTCTATATAGAAGAATTTTAATTAAAAAAAAAAGTTTTAAAATTTTTGTTATAGAGGTAAGTGCACCACAATGCTACCTTTTATAAAAAATTGTTGTTGTAAGTATCCGGTTTCGGTTACCTCTACCTATATATAGGAGAGGAAGTGTTTGTTTGAGTTGCGGCGATATAAGTTGCCGCATGACCTAAAGGCTATAAGAGATTAGATTAGATATTAGATACTAATGATTGGAGGAGTTGGTACACACAGCAGCAAAAGGTGACAAATTTGATTAATTATTGAATATATGATAGCTGCTGCTGCTGCTATAGTGCTATATCACCATCAATGCATATACAGGTTATATATATATATATATATCGACATCTATATATATATATATATATTTATATATATCGACATCTATATCTTATCTATTCGTAGTATTACCGAGTGCCTGCTCTTGACCGAATGCAACTGCTCTTCTGCGCGCCTACAAAAATCATAAATAATTAAATTCAGACAAATTTACAGAACATAACCAGAACAACAATCACCAATTCACCATGAATGTAGAACATTTTCTAAAATTATATTTATATATATAACCATAACGAATTAACAATTATTATAGATAGATATAAATAAAAGCTTACGTACGTACGTGATTACTCTGTTGTAAGAGCAAAACAGATATAGATATACTCTTCTATGTATGTATATATGATGATGATGAAGCAGAAGAGAAGGGAAAGGAATGGGCGGTGAGTGTAAGAAGTAGCAAGGGAGGAGGAAGTGGAGTTGGCACCTTTCTCTTATATTAATGCCCCGCAGTCAGTAGGTGATGTGTTATATATATATATATATAATATATATATATATATAGGTGTAGTGTATCTTTATATTTAATCGGCCACATGTTATGCGTATGAATGGGTGTGCCGTTAGGTTTGGGCTATACTCTGCCCCACATACTGTATATAATAACACTAAAATAACATTAAAATTAATGAAAAGGTCGACAATATGGGCTTTTTGATCCAAACTTCATTCCCCTTTCAATATTCTCAATCCAAAAAAAAGGGGAGTTCATTCATAATTTATTTTTTTTATGCTTTTCGGAATATAAATGGTAACTCAAAATAAGGTAATTTACACACCGAGATAACTATCATTTTCTTATTTATGGGTTGTCAATTAGAAAAATTGTATATATTAGTTATACTTACTTTTTTTACTAAGTAAAAGTAAAAGATTTTGTTTGTCTATATACATTTATGTTTGAACTCTTTCATTCCATCAACATTGATTAGAAGGCTTAGCCAAATAATCTTCTGCAAGGTTACATCAGTGATCATATCTAATAATTCATCTGATCTTGAAAATGTCATAAACATTCCGTGTGTTTGACACGAGTCTAAATATAGCTAGTTAATCACATATATTCTTGTTCTTTCCTTAAGTACAATACTTAGGGTATGTTTGGCAAGAAACTTTTAGAAGCTTTTAGGGGCTTCAAGCTTCAAGCTTTTAGGAAAAACCTCATGTTTCATAAAAAAGCCTTGTTTGTTTAAGGAAGCTACAAGCTTTTAACTTGGAGCCAAAGTGTCTGTTTGGCAAGGGGCTTTTGAGGGCTTTTAGGAGCTTAAAAGCCCCGAACTTTTAAATATAAGTCCATTTTAAAACTATAGCCCTGTTTGGAAACGCATTTGAATTCAAAAGCCTCAGCCCCAAAAAGCTTCTAAAAGCCCCGAAAGGTCTTTAAAATAAAAGCTTGTGTAAGAAGGGTTAGAATAGAAGCCCCAGCCCCTAGCCCCATTTCTAAGCTACAGCTCCAAGCCCCTAACCACAGTCCCAACTCCAGGCTTTTGTGCCAAACATACCCAAAAGCTTCCAATTATAACCGCTACATGACCAAGCGTTTCAAATGGGCTGCAAGCTTTTTAGTGTATTAACTACTTTAAAACCCTTTCATCATTAATTAATACTTACCAAAATCACGATAACCACTAAAGAAGATTACCTTCAAGCTTTCTGTATTTGTTCTGTTTCCTAGCTTCTTTAGCAATACGGTGAGGATAATACTTTTCTTATTTAATATAATAAATAATACTTAGGAAAAAGTGTAAGAATGGTGGATGAAAGAACATATTGATGATGGGGAAATACTAGTACTTTCTTTTTTTGTTATAGAGAAAATGGTTTTATGCATAAGTTGATAACGAAAGTGGGATTTCACATTAAGACTATCATTTTATATTTATTTCAAGTGTTAGCTGTATTTTTTTTTAAACATACTTTAGTTAAATATAAAATAAAAATTATGGAGCATATTATAAAAAATGGCATATAACATGGTAGAAAGTATACATGTTTTAGAATAATATAGAACATATCATATTTTACTTAATTAAGAAATAACATAACATAATATGTTATGTTTAATAGTAAGTGTTTTTTAGTTATGTCTACTTATGTCATTTTACTTATTTATTAAAAGCTTCAAACTACTTTGCCAAACACTTAAATATATTTAAAAAGCTAAAGCTACCAGCTTTCAGCTACAGATATCAGTTACCAGCTAACAGCCACCAGCTACCAGTTTCCAGCCACCAGCTAATTTTGCCAAACATACCCTTAATCATTATCAGACGACAAATGTTATACGTGATATAATGAGCCAAAACACAAATAACTACGAAAATATTTTTTTTTGTGATAACATAATAAATTTCATGAAACTATAATGTTTAAATACAAAATCATTCACCAATAAATAATCAACGCTTGGCTCAATCTGAAGACTTTGATAATCTAGAATAAATTGCAAAAAAAACACTGACGTTGGTTCAGTTTATTTGGCGTTTTGTAACAAATGCTTTATCTTGTTTTGATTTACTATCATATAATCATGGACACATATACACCTGTCTCATTAGCTTGGATGCCCTGCCCATTGGCATGTGAAATATGAATTCTAAAATCATAGGTATGTTTTGGCATTACATACTTTCAGTCTTGTTAGATGTCACAAATTAAATGCTTTTGTCATCATTACTTTTCATATCTTTTGTATTTTATGAGTTATGAATTAGTGTGATTAGGTTGCACTTATGCTTCACATTTTCTACTTTGATCATTGAAGCCACTACTTTGTTGATTGTTGGGACAATTTTATTGAATGATTGCACTCAAACTTGAGGTGTTTTTTGAGCTCGAGTCTGTTTAAGCAATAGATTTAGGTTAGAAAGCACTAAACGATTAATAGTTGTATTGTTGTTTGGTAGAGGCTTATACCTTTTAGGAAAAAAAAAAAAAAAAAAAGTTTCAAATCTTGCCATAAACATATGAGGTAGTTAACATTCGGTAGGTATCCAATGGGCACTCGGGATCTAAGATTTCTTCGCCAAACGGAACCTTTTGGAACATTAAAATGGATGACAAGGCCTGCTTATAGGCTTGATAATAACCTTAGAACAATGTCCTATTCAATACGGAGTATTAATCAATTAAGAAATTGGATGATTATCCGAACTTGGTTCTTAAGGTTACTATTCGCATTCGATGCATGTAATCAAAGACACTCACATGTATATCTTCTTATAGAGTTGAGAAAGGGTTCAAACGCTACTTTGTAAAATTAGTACAAGCTAAATGCAGACTCTGCCAGAGCTGCAAAAGAACAGCTGAGACGAGAAACAAATTGAGTACTTGTTTTAATGGTGAAGTACAATGGGAAAAACTTTATTACAGTACACTGAAAATTAACTAGTAGACTCAAAGCACAAAGTGTTGTGTCAAATTGTTTCGTTTGTCTTCCGCGCTTGAACCAATGACAATGCTGAATTGGGACAATATGTAGAGGCCCTTCTCAACAGGTTTAGAATTGAAATTGCATTTCGGGAGAATATCCCAAAGAATCTAGATTAGCAGCCATAGCCTTGTTCATTGGTGGCGGACCACATCTTAGAATCTGCATGTTTGACAGTATAATTCACTCTATATTTCCTTTTTCTAAACTTTTCTAAAGATGATATTATCCGACTTAAATCATAAAAGGTTAAGAGAGTTGAAACCGTGATTCAACCTATACCTTAATATCGGATGCAGGTGCAGGGCAATGGGCTTGGATCATTTCTTTTGATACGAAACCAACACCACCAGTCCATTCCTCTGGTGGCTGCAAAAGTATTATGAAGAACAGATGAAGAATAATTGCAGAAGTAAGTTTCTGGTATACAAACAGAAGCATCAATTTAAGTTACATACCTGATTCAATACATAGTACACCTGGAAACGGGTAGGATAATTAGTTGCCAGTGCATCGATTTCTTCCTGAAAAGTATCCAATGATCCAATTGCGTAAGCAAACATTAGTCTAACATTTCTAGAAATTACATGTCGTGGATGCTATATGCTACCAGATTAACAAGAATTACAGGTCAATAAATAAGTTATGCATAACTACTTGCCTTCAGAAGGATATCATCGTATGTAACATTGGCATAGATGAGATGCACCTGGGTCTTGTCCTTTGGGTTTTCTAGTATAGCTCTAGCAACCTAGATTGTAATAGAAAAATAATTAAAGTTGATATTGGCTCATACACAACCAGCTTAATTTGAATCAAAGAGCTAAGAGTTAAATCAAAGAATAAATAACAAATAAATAAACACCTGAAACATTGGAGTGATTCCAGATCCCCCAGCAAGCATTCCGAAAGCTCTCACTTGGCCAGGTTGATACTTGAAACGCCCCTGAAATCATACAAAATTTAATGTCAGTTCAGTTTTAGAGCCAAATTTTAATCAACAAACACCTAGAGCGTGATTTATTTATAATTTGGTATGATATCGTCCATTCCCAAAGAGCTTAATTACAAACTGCTTACGGTATTGGAGGAGATATAATATCATTCTCAAACATAATCTACTTCCACTGTCTTCCACTAAATACTAACAATTGTATGTTACTACTACTAGTGGATCAAATTAAACCTACGCTTATATCCTTTTTGATGTGAAAACTTGATGTTTTTCCTCTTCTTTCCTTGGTACTGCTACCATTCTCTAGCTAGTCCACTATAACTTCTAAAGATTAAACAGACCTTCCTCACTTCAAATATATATGAAATTATTTGACTTTTCAAAATGCAGTGATTTGATATTCAAATTATTAAAAGATAATAATATTACCAAATGATGGAGAGTTCATTACTGTTCTTGTTAGTGTTTTTTTTAACTATTGTCTTCCATATAGCTTGAATCCAATAAACAATGCTTTCCAACTGGAATTCACACACTACATTTACAGATTCTGAGGGAATGGTAATGTATTTCACCCTATCTCCAATAAACTAATAATTCTTGGTTTCAAATTCTACTTGGCAGTATTTGACAGAAATGTTGGGAGTCTATACAGTAGTGATAAGTTTGATGTCAGTAAATAAGTGTTAAGGCAGTGACCAAAGGATGATATTATACAGGAACTTCTAGTAAGCACCAAGAAGTTATGATCCTGAGTAATGGTAAATTAAATCAATTTAACTTCAAAATTTACTGTTTCCCTATGATCTTATTTACTTATTCTCTGGGCTCAAGTACTTTAGTAAAATGTCAACGCGTATCAGAACAGTGTAAACTTCCTAACAGAGATGATTTTTTGCATTGTAAATTTAGTCCTCCATCAAGCATCGTGGATATACAAATGACATGCCTGAAGTATAAATACTTCACGTCTTCACTACCACTTATAATCACAGGCGGTTTAAAAGAATAGAGAATTATAGTTACTGGGGTATGCATTTACCTTAGGTCCCTTTACAGCCATATAGTCACCTTCACGCATCTCTCTGAAGTGGTGGGACATTCGTCCTTGTGGATACATCTACATATACATACACCATAACCATATATATTAGTATACTGAACATAGATAGATCAGAAGGTCACGATGTGTATGCACCAAATGTTACCTTAATAACCAACTCAAAATATCCCACATCAGTGTCCAAGGTAGTTGGAGTGTACGGTTTAATAACCTCTTCCCCTTGGCTATCTTTACCTCTGAAGTAAAAAACAAGGTAAATGATAGTAAACAATCACATCATTGTTTGAGTAATTGTTGAAAGCAGATAGCAAACCTAATACACCCTCCACTACAAAGCGATAAAGATAAACTTTTGACTTATAAGACGCCATGGCACTTTCCGAATATATGATATTGACATATTACCAAAATGCAATGAATTACTTTCGAAGAGCAATGCTTTCACAAAATTTATATTTACCTTGTCCTACCAAAGAGCATTAGGCCCAACAGTATTTGGCCCATCAACTGAAAGGTTATGAATTCAAGTTCCATTATGGACAAACATAAAAATAACTGTGTGGTGTGGATATTAGCCTTGTTTTTTTAAAATAAAAATCTTTTTCTCACAGGTGTTAGATTGTTCATCAAGTTTTAAAATAAGAAACTACCCTGCTAACATAAGAAGTCAAAACGCCTCTCTTTTCTCGGCAGTGTACCGGGTACAAGCTAAATACGAGACACAGTCATCGAAGAAGAAGAAGAAGCCAACTAATGAGATACATACCTGCAGCTAATATGTTGTCCAATAGGAAGTCCCAAAACTGAAGTAGGTGTAGGAAGGGCAAATCTGAACTTGGCGACATTATGACTAAGTTGAGTTTTCTTCACAAGCTTGAACTGCTTATAATTTTCGGCATCAATACTCCCTGCTTAAAACACAACAATTTCATTTTTCTTTAGTTTCACAAATCACCCACACGAAACCGATGGAAACTAGAACTTGGAAAAGAAAAGTCCCCTAAGTTAACCTTTGGTTTTCTTGGAGGATAAAAAGTAGGTTGCGGTAGCAATAACAACAACAACCGCAACAGCCAGACCGACCTGGATCTCCTTGGCTTCCAATAAATCCATTGATCTGGACTGTATTTAAGAAAACCGAGATCAACTTTTAACCGAAAAATGTCTCCCCAACAAACATGGACTTTCAAAAATGCATGAAAATAAGCCCTATTTAAGCAGTTTCAGCTGCATCATAACACAAACTCAATATGGGTGTAAATGGGTCGGGTTTTTATCATTCCATATTTCACAAGTAAACCAAACTAAATAAGAATTCGGGTTATTTGGTCATGGTTTTTTCCAACACTCCTAAGCAGGCAGGCAAGCATCATCAAGTAACAATTACATTGAATTTTATATAAACTGGTATCCATAATAATAATAAATAAATTATAGATTCAGGTAAGATTGGCAACATAATAATAATAATAATACAATTGAATTATAAAGGATAGAAATACAAAAAAAAAAAAAAAAAGAAAGAAAAGAAAGGTGTTTACCTCGAGGCTATCGAAGAGAAGAAGCTGAAGATGGAAAAAAAAAATAAACAATAAAAATATTTAAGATCTGTGAATTTATACTTAAATAAAAGTAGTAAGATAAGAAAATGGAAAGAAAAATAATACGGTACCAAATACAGACGGGATGGTGGTTGGTGGGGGTGGTAGGTTGGAATATAGAATGAACCAAAGCCGCCAACTAAACGCTAATGTTAGTCAAACTTGGGCCGCTGCCACTCTTATAATCAAGACTTTTTTATGTTCTTACTAGTACTATTTTTTGCTTTTGTTTATCTCTAGTCTAGATCGATTTTGATCAATTCTTTTGTCATCTATCTATAACATGTCTAACTAAATTCTTTTTAAAGTTTAAGAGACTTTATATGATAGAACAAAATGTCCAAGTGTTAGAAGTCATTTTGATAATGGTTAAACTCTATATAAATTTATACTAGTATTAATTTTTGTTTCTCGTTTTATTGTTTTATTTTTATCATACATACATTATGATTTTTAACAAGCTATTTGATCCAGAAATGTCTTCACGTTTTTTGGTTTCTGCATATTAGCCGTCAGTATATCGATATTAGTTTTGCAAGAGAGGAATACTTTTTTGTGATAAACATGTATTTCCCAAATTTGTTTTATTTAAACTACCATTTATTATAGGGCTATTTGATTGGAAAGTACCCTAACTTGTCTCGAATGTCTTTTTTAGGACTATACTTTTAAAATGTTTATTCGGGGGAACGAAACCGGGAGAAACTTCTATTTGGGGTCTTTACCGGCTGAGATATAAAATGGAGCCGGTCATTGCTTACTTGGCATCTAGATGTATACTTTGGACCCCACTTTACCTTTATTTATTAAATTTGATTTAATTATAATATAGATATAGATATATGTATATGCATGGATTAAGATTCCCTAAAGTTTTCCCAACTTGACTAGTCAAGTTGGGAAGATCTTGACCCTTGAATGAAAATCAAGGGTCAAGATTTAAATATAAGTTTTAAATCTTGACCCTTGGATGAAAATCAAGGGTCAAGATTATCCCAACTTGACTATTCAAGTTGGGATAACTTTAGGGAATCCCCTTCCGTATCTGCATACATATGTATAAGAAAATCACAGCACACACTCATCTCCCTCTCTATACCTTTTCTGATTCCGGCCACCCCACCGTCGTCTCTGCCGACACCCCCGTCGTGCCGTAGCTGCCGCACCACCTAAAGGTCACCACTGCGCCACCACAACCCCCAACACCACTCTTTCTTGGTTTTTTCGGTATCTAGTAAAAACCCATCTTCTCTTTTGCTCAAAATATTTAGTATCCTTTAGTTCAATAATATGTTCAGATCTGTAATATATTCAATAATATGTTCAGATCTGTAATATATTCAGATCGTGTGGTTTAAACTTTTCCCGGCGATGGTTACCGGAAATGGTATCCGGCGACGGATTTTGGATATGGGGTTTTGAAAACCATGATTTGAGTTTGATTAGAAGTCACCATCTCTGAGCTTGATTTTCTAGTATTCGATGTTGGCAATGGCGACTATGGTTTTTGGGTTGCGGTCACGGTGGTGGAGATGGTGGTTGGACCGTCATATTCATGGTGGTGATGGTGGTTGGACCGTTAGCAATAGTGGTTTATAATGTCGATATTCACGAGAAAGCTAGCAACGGCCACGGATTAGTTTGGTCGATAGTCAAGCTTTTTGCTTGCTTGCTTGTTGTCTCAAAAAGAATTCTATCCCCTAAAGAACCCAATACATACATAAAAAGAAAAAGAAACATATCGGGAGGGAGAAAGAGATATATAGATGATACAACGAAAGGGAAATGTATACAAACCTATACATGGGTTTTAATGGATTTAGAATTTGTGTTAGATATGAGTTGGAGAAGATAAATGAAGATAATGAAATATGTTTCCATGTGATCGGTGATTTACCCCTAAATGTGGTCAACGCAAATAACTGAAAGTCAATCATATGACATGGAAAATGATTAAATATGATTAAATGACATGTAATAGCCACATAAGCATTAACAAAAAGGAAAATGAATTTAAAAATTAAAAGTAACCGGGTACCTGAACACGGTCCCTTAAAAGACGTTTTTACCAGTTTCAATCCTCACAATAGACATTTTAAAAGTATAGTCTTAAAAAAGACATTCGAGACAAGTTGAAGTACTTTCCAATCAAATAGCCCTTTATTATATTGTAACCCGTAATATCTTATATTTTATAATGGGAAAAATCCATAAAAAGGTAACCTATTTACACAAATTTCCTATTAAAGGTAATCTATTTTGTTTTCGTCTATTTAAAGGACCCTATTTCCAAAAATTTCCTAATAAAGGGTATCTCGTTAGTTTTTGACAGACGACGCCCGTTAAGTGCCACGTCATCAGATTTACTGACGTGGCAGTTGACTTTGACTAACTTTGACCAAATAACAAATTTCATATGTGTTGACCATGCCAGATGATCATCACCATCACAAAACCCAGCTAAATCAAAAATTTCATATGGTTATTTCTCAACCCAAATAAATCAAAAATTGTTTCAAAACAAAAAAGATAAAAATAAAAAAGAATCTGAATCATGAATTATCAAAAATAAAAAAGAGTCAGTCAAGTCTTCTTCCTCAATTCATGAATTTTATAACTTGCAATTAAGTCCAATCGAAACATATAAACACTTTGTTAGAACAAAGGAAAATCATCAAAGGTATCCAATATCTTTTACACTTGACCATCTCTGGCCGCCCTATCACCACGACCACAAAGCTCCGGCCACCCTATTAACACCACCACAAAGATCCGGCCATCCCACCACCACTATCACCGCCTACATTCACAAAATAACAAACCCTAATTCATAAATAGCTAGCAGATAGAAACAGATCAAGATGGAGAGATGATTTTTGTTGATATCGTTTCCGGATCTAATGATCCCACCTTTGTAACCGAATTTGCAAAAAAAAGGGCAAGTTTATTGATTTTAAATATGTAAACTTATTGATATTATAACCGGATCTAAAGATCCAATCTTTGTAACTGGATCGATTGATTTTTTTTAGTAAAAAAGGTGATTGATTTTTGTATTGAAGTTAGGATATACCTGGTAATTAGGGATAAGAAATTGATGATGATAAACCATAAACTCATAATGATGATGATTTGGTATGGTGAATTTTAAGAGCAATTATTGTATGCATATAGCGATGGATACAGTGTGTATATACCGATGAACTGATGATGATGAACTGTTGATGAAGATGATCTGGGTTGTATGTATATATAACGATAGTGTAACAATCGTGAATCTTGACTCTTTGACCATATGTACAATTTGACTAATTATTTAGTTAATTAATATATTGAGAACAATTTGGAGTTCATTTAAGTGCAATGTGTTCATGTAGATCAATTCATCGTTCAATTTGGGACTTATGTGCAAGTCGAGGTCATTAGTTAGTACTAGTCGGTTCTTACATTTTTGATGACACATAATTTAGCTAGTAAATGAAATATGGATCCTCCATGGGTTATACCCAACCCATGACCCATCCAAGATAACCCTATCCCATCTCCCCAACCTCTCATCCATTCATTCATTTTCTCTCCCACTTCTCTCTCTAAAAGTGCAAGACACACACAAACACACATCTCTTTCCCTCTCTATATTCTTGCAAGATTTATTGTTGTTGGAACTAGATCTAAGTAAGAAACATCATCATTATCATCATCTAAACAACATATCAAAACTTGAGTAGTCAAAGGTGCAAGAAAACTCTTCAAACGAGTCAATTTCGGATTTGAGCATTTGTGGAAGCTTTGGTAAGTTAAACTTGTCTCAAAATCATCATTTTATGTTTGTAATCATGTTTCTAAAACAAACCCATGAGTTCTTGGTCAATTTCGGGTCAAAAACGAATTAGGGTTTTGAAATCGGTCAAAATAGATTTGAGCAAGGATTTGATGTTATGGATTGAAATTATGATGTTTAATTATGTTTGTATATGTTTAAAAATGAGTTTGAACCTTTGCAAATCGATTTTTAGGTCAAGAATGGTTATTTCTCAACCCAAATAAATCAAAAATTGTTTCAAAACAAAAAAGATAAAAATAAAAAAGAATCTGAATCATGAATTATCAAAAATAAAAAAGAGTCAGTAACAAAATCAAAACAAAAAAGATAAAAATAAAAAAGAATCTGAATCATGAATTATCAAAAATAAAAAAGAGTCAGTCAAGTCTTCTTCCTCAATTCATGAATTTTATAACTTGCAATTAAGTCCAATCGAAACATATAAACACTTTGTTAGAACAAAGGAAAATCATCAAAGGTATCCAATATCTTTTACACTTGACCATCTCTGGCCGCCCTATCACCACGACCACAAAGCTCCGGCCACCCTATTAACACCACCACAAAGATCCGGCCATCCCACCACCACTATCACCGCCTACATTCACAAAATAACAAACCCTAATTCATAAATAGCTAGCAGATAGAAACAGATCAAGATGGAGAGATGATTTTTGTTGATATCGTTTCCGGATCTAATGATCCCACCTTTGTAACCGAATTTGCAAAAAAAAAGGGGCAAGTTTATTGATTTTAAATATGTAAACTTATTGATATTATAACCGGATCTAAAGATCCAATCTTTGTAACTGGATCGATTGATTTTTTTTAGTAAAAAAGGTGATTGATTTTTGTATTGAAGTTAGGATATACCTGGTAATTAGGGATAAGAAATTGATGATGATAAACCATAAACTCATAATGATGATGATTTGGTATGGTGAATTTTAAGAGCAATTATTGTATGCATATAGCGATGGATACAGTGTGTATATACCGATGAACTGATGATGATGAACTGTTGATGAAGATGATCTGGGTTGTATGTATATATAACGATAGTGTAACAATCGTGAATCTTGACTCTTTGACCATATGTACAATTTGACTAATTATTTAGTTAATTAATATATTGAGAACAATTTGGAGTTCATTTAAGTGCAATGTGTTCATGTAGATCAATTCATCGTTCAATTTGGGACTTATGTGCAAGTCGAGGTCATTAGTTAGTACTAGTCGGTTCTTACATTTTTGATGACACATAATTTAGCTAGTAAATGAAATATGGATCCTCCATGGGTTATACCCAACCCATGACCCATCCAAGATAACCCTATCCCATCTCCCCAACCTCTCATCCATTCATTCATTTTCTCTCCCACTTCTCTCTCTAAAAGTGCAAGACACACACAAACACACATCTCTTTCCCTCTCTATATTCTTGCAAGATTTATTGTTGTTGGAACTAGATCTAAGTAAGAAACATCATCATTATCATCATCTAAACAACATATCAAAACTTGAGTAGTCAAAGGTGCAAGAAAACTCTTCAAACGAGTCAATTTCGGATTTGAGCATTTGTGGAAGCTTTGGTAAGTTAAACTTGTCTCAAAATCATCATTTTATGTTTGTAATCATGTTTCTAAAACAAACCCATGAGTTCTTGGTCAATTTCGGGTCAAAAACGAATTAGGGTTTTGAAATCGGTCAAAATAGATTTGAGCAAGGATTTGATGTTATGGATTGAAATTATGATGTTTAATTATGTTTAATTATGTTTGTATATGTTTAAAAATGAGTTTGAACCTTCTCAAATCGATTTTTAGGTCAAGAATGGTTATTTCTCACATCTGCAGGTCGTAACGCCCGTTAGTCTTGTAACTGCCGTTAGTCTTTTGCTTTGTAACTGCCGTTAGTCTTGTAACTACCGTTAGTCTTTTGCTACTGTAACTGCCGTTAGTCTTGTAACTGCCGTTAGTCTTTTGCTACTGTAACTGCCGTTACTTTTGGAACTGCCGTTAGTCTTGTAACTGCCGTTAGTCTTGTAACTGCCGTTAGTCTTTTGCTATTGTAACTGCCGTTAGTCTTGTAACTGCCGTTAGTCTTTTGCTACTGTAACTGCCGTTAGTCTTTTCTTGTAACTGCCGTTAGTCTTGTAACGCCCGTTAGTCTTGTAACTGCCGTTAGTCTTTTGCTGTTGTAACTGCCGTTAGTCTTGTAACTACCGTTAGTCTTTTGCTGCTATAACTGTTGTTAGTCTTGTAACTACCGTTAGTCTTTTGCTGCTATAACTGCCGTTAGTCTTGTAACTGCCGTTAGTCTTGTAACTGCCGTTAGTCTTTTGCTATTGTAACTGCCGTTAGTCTTGTAACTGTCGTTAGTCTTTTGCTACTGTAACTGCCGTTAGTCTTGTAATTGCCGTTAGACTTTTGCTACTGTAACTGCCGTTAGTCTTGTAACTCCGTTAGTCTTTGTAACTGCCGTTAGTCTTTTGCTTGTAACTGCCGTTAGTCTTGTAACTGCCGTTAGTCTTGTAACTATCGTTAGTCTTTTGCTACTGTAACTGCCGTTAGTCTTGTAACTGCCGTTAGTCTTTTGCTACTGTAACTGCCGTTAGTCTTGTAACTGCCGTTAGTCTTTTGCTACTGTAACTGCCGTTAGTCTTGTAACTGCCGTTAGTCTTTTGCTACTGTAACTGCCGTTAGTCTTGTAACTGCCGTTAGTCTTTTGCTACTGTAACTGCCGTTAGTCTTGTAACTGCCGTTAGTCTTTTGCTACTGTAACTGCCGTTAGTCTTGTAACTGCCGTTAGTCTTTTGCTACTGTAACTGCCGTTAGTCTTGTAACTCCGTTAGTCTTTGTAACTGCCGTTAGTCTTTTGCTACTTGTAACTGCCGTTAGTCTTGTAACTGCCGTTAGTCTTGTAACTGCCGTTAGTCTTGTAACTGCCGTTAGTCTTGTAACTGCCGTTAGTCTTTTGCTACTTGTAACTGCCGTTAGTCTTGTAACTGCCGTTAGTCTTTTGCTGTAACTGCCGTTAGTCTTTGTAACTGCCGTTAGTCTTTTGTTGTAACTATCGTTAGTCTTTTGCTACTGTAACTGACGTTAGTCTTGTAACTGCCGTTAGTCTTTTGCTACTGTAACTGCCGTTAGTCTTGTAACTGCCGTTAGTCTTTTGCTACTGTAACTGCCGTTAGTCTTGTAACTTCCGTTAGTCTTTTGCTACTGTAACTGCCGTTAGTCTTGTAACTGCCGTTAGTCTTTTGCTACTGTAACTGCCGTTAGTCTTGTAACTGCCGTTAGTCTTTTGCTACTGTAACTGCCGTTAGTCTTGTAACTGCCGTTAGTCTTTTGCTACTGTAACTGCCGTTAGTCTTTTGTTGTAACTGCCGTTAGTCTTTTGTGTAACTGCCGTTAGTCTTTTGTGTAACTGCCGTTAGTCTTTTGTTGTAACTGCCGTTAGTCTTTTGTGTAACTGCCGTTAGTCTTTTGTTGTAACTGCCGTTAGTCTTGTTGTAACTGCCGTTAGTCTTTTGTTGTAACTGCCGTTAGTCTTGTAACTACCGTTAGTCTTTTGCTATTGTAACTGCCGTTAGTCTTGTAACTGCCGTTAGTCTTTTGCTGTAACTGCCGTTAGTCTTTTGTAACTCCGTTAGTCTTTGTTGTAACTGCGTTAGTCTTTTGCTATTGTAACTGCCGTTAGTCTTGTAACTGCCGTTAGTCTTGTAACTGCCGTTAGTCTTTTGCTATTGTAACTGCCGTTAGTCTTGTAACTGCCGTTAGTCTTTTGCTACTGTAACTGCCGTTAGTCTTTTTTGTAACTGCCGTTAGTCTTGTAACTGTCGTTAGTCTTGTAAGTGCCGTTAGTCTTTTGCTACTGTAACTGCCGTTAGTCTTGTAACTGCCGTTAGTCTTTTGCTACTGTAACTGCCGTTAGTCTTGTAACTGCCGTTAGTCTTTTGCTACTGTAACTGTCGTTAGTCTTGTAATTGCCGTTAGTCTTTTGCTACTGTAACTGCCGTTAGTCTTGTAACTTCCGTTAGTCTTTTGCTACTGTAACTGCCGTTAGTCTTGTAACTGCCGTTAGTCTTTTGCTATTGTAACTGCCGTTAGTCTTGTAACTGCCGTTAGTCTTGTAACTGCCGTTAGTCTTGTAACTGCCGTTAGTCTTTTGCTATTGTAACTGCCGTTAGTCTTGTAACTGCCGTTAGTCTTTTGCTCTGTAACTGCCGTTAGTCTTTTGCTATTGTAACTGCCGTTAGTCTTGTAACTGCCGTTAGTCTTTTGCTGTAACTGCCGTTAGCTTGTAACTCCGTTAGTCTTTTGCTTTGTAACTGCCGTTAGTCTTGTAACTGCCGTTAGTCTTGTAACTATCGTTAGTCTTTTGCTACTGTAACTGTCGTTAGTCTTGTAAGTGCCGTTAGTCTTTTGCTACTGTAACTGCCGTTAGTCTTGTAACTGCCGTTAGTCTTTTGCTACCTGTAACTGCCGTTAGTCTTGTAACTGCCGTTAGTCTTGTAACTGCCGTTAGTCTTTTGCTACTGTAACTGCCGTTAGTCTTGTAACTGCCGTTAGTCTTTTGCTACTGTAACTGCCGTTAGTCTTGTAACTGCCGTTAGTCTTTTGCTACTGTAACTGCCGTTAGTCTTGTAACTGCCGTTAGTCTTTTGCTACTGTAACTGCCGTTAGTCTTGTAAGTGCCGTTAGTCTTTTGCTACTGTAACTGCCGTTAGTCTTGTAACTGCCGTTAGTCTTTTGCTCCTGTAACTGCCGTTAGCTTTGTGCTAGAACTTGGGCTTGGACTTACATGGATCCAGGATTCATTTGCCCCTTATTTCGCATTATGCATTATGTACTTGTTTGATGATGATGGATTCACCGAATCCCCTTTTGTTCATTTAGTTCATGTTCTACGATAATTCCATGCAAATGCTATATCTTTTCAGTGACATTACGAGCCTAGCTCGGGGTGTTACAGAATGGTGGCCCATGCTTGGTCGTAGAGAATTAGGCGGTTTGACATAGACTACGGCTTAAGTAAAAACTCTTCATATAACATGCATGGTTAGGAATTTTGAATGCAACGTGAATTGTATGAACCTTGTAAGTGTACACTAAGAGTTCGTAGGTAGGATCGTTATACGTAATGATATGAGTACAATTGGACAATGTGTTGTTTTGAGATGGATACTTGTTGATGTCAATATTATGTGTTCTTGTGCATTATACGTGTTCTAGCTATTGTATAGTTTGTGCAATGGATACGTGTGGGACTAGGTTGCGCTACGAGCCAACTTAAATTGAGTACTAGTGCCTTTTAAGGACTTACTGTAAGTTTATTACTTGCTCATTATCCTTGTGCATATTGTGAATGGCATTGGCATTAGATCCTTGTCATTCTTTCCTACGAACTCACCAACCTAGTGTTGACCTTGTTTAGTACACTTTTCAGGTTATCGAGTGAATCCAAGATGTGATGGTTGATTAGTGCTTGTGCTAGAACTTGGGCTTGGACTTACATGGATCCAGGATTCATTTGCCCCTTATTTCGCATTATGCATTATGTACTTGTTTGATGATGATGGATTCACCGAATCCCCTTTTGTTCATTTAGTTCATGTTCTACGATAATTCCATGCAAATGCTATATCTTTTCAGTGACATTACGAGCCTAGCTCGGGGTGTTACAGAATGGTGGCCCATGCTTGGTCGTAGAGAATTAGGCGGTTTGACATAGACTACGGCTTAAGTAAAAACTCTTCATATAACATGCATGGTTAGGAATTTTGAATGCAACGTGAATTGTATGAACCTTGTAAGTGTACACTAAGAGTTCGTAGGTAGGATCGTTATACGTAATGATATGAGTACAATTGGACAATGTGTTGTTTTGAGATGGATACTATGTGATCAATGTGTTGGTTTGAGATGAGTACTATGTGATCAATGTGTTGGTTTGAGATGAGTACTATGTGATCAACGTGTTGTTTTGTGACGAGTACAATGTGAACAATGTGTTATGTTGTGGTAAGTACAGTGTGATGAATGTGATAACATGAGTACAACTGGGTTGATGCGGACAATGTGTTGTTGTGTGATGGTCAAGTGCATGAGGTTAATGTGGTTATTTGAAGTCAATGAGGTCATGTGCATATTGTTTGATTGAGATGATTTAAATTGATGTTGTTTGATGATTTAGGGCAAAATGAAGTTATGGCATTAATATGGTATAATATTGTGGCGACCCTAAAAGAGCCTGATCAACTATTTTATGGTTACCCGGTATTATAGCAAGTTAATGACATCACGGATTGCGCATGTTTGGCTTAGAGTATAGTAAGGAACCGATATGCTTAATGGGAGTTGGTTGGGTGGAGGGTTAGCCGCTGGTACACCCTGTATACAAACCCGACCAATAACTAGAGAGTACATCGGACTCGGATTATACTTTGGAACACTTGTTTTAGTTGTTCGGTTGTGTGTTGTATTGAACATGAGTATGTGGTTTGGTGATGAACAATTATTGTGAACTCGGTATGATGACATGATACATAATGATTCCCCTAGAACATTAGTACTTTTGCCTTAGTGTAAAGATATGATTTATGTGTGACATGTCGGTACGAGAGCATTGACTACTTGTGTGACTAACATGTAAGAACTTTGAGACTAACCTTCGGGTCATAAACTTTAAGATCATTACTATGGTGGATACAATTAACCGTACCAGTAGGTATTGCCAAGCATTTATGGTGAGAAGCGGGGTGTTGTACAAAACGACAAACCAGAGGAAAGGGGTTAGGAGAACTTTTGTGGCGGGTACTACTGAAGCCCGCAACGATCCTAATGTGGTGACAGGTACATTTATTCTTAACGGTAATTACGCCACGTGTTATTTGATTCCGGAGCCGAGTATAGCTTCGTTCCTTCGATAGATATTTATCCTAGTGCCTTAAACTATGTGCTTGATATTTAAATGGTCAATGGTGCTCTAACTATACTTAGTCAAGTACTTAGTGATTGTATCTTGACTTTAAACGACTTCGATTTCTTCATCGACCCTATTCCATTCGATATGGGAAGTTTTGGCATCATTATGGGTTTAGATTGGATGTTGACGATTAATGCGGCTATTGATTGTGGTGAAAGAGTGGTCAAGATAGTATTGCCTAACGGTAAGGTCTTAAGGGTTCAAGGTGAAACTTCGGATCCTTCTAGTTCAAGGGTCTTTAGTGCCACCGCTACAATAGTTGAGTTGAAGACCAATCCTATTGTTCATGACCTTCCCGATGTGCTTTGGACGATTTATCTGGTTTACCCCCGTCTCGACAACTTGATTTTTGTATCGAACTAACTCCTAACGTCGCATCTGTAGCCAAAGCTCCTTATAAACTCGCCTTACCGGAGATGCAAGAGTTGGAACCTCAAATTAAAGAGCTTCAAGAGAAAGAGTTCATCCATCCTAGCCAATCGCCATGGGGAGCTCCTATTCCATTATCAGGAAAAAGGATGAGTCTTTTATGATGTGTATTGATTACCGGGTATTGAACAAGCTCACGATGAAGAACCAGTATCCATTTTCGATAAATGGGAACTCATTTGATCAACTAGAAGGTGTTAAGCCCTCCTCCAAGATTTACCTTCGTTCAGGTTAGAGCCAACTGCGCGTCCATAAAGATGACATCTCAAAGACGACGTTTCCTGCAAGGTATGTGCATTTAGAATACACCGTTGTGACGTTTGGGTTGTTTTCGCTTTGAAGTGTTGGAGACATTACCTTTATGGCACCAAATGTGTAATCTACACCGATCATAAAAGTCTTCAACATATTTTTAATCAAAGTGAGTTGAACATGAGGCAAAGAAGATGGCTCGAACTTTTTAGCGATTATGATTGTGATATTCGCTACCATCCGGGCAAAGCTAATGTTGTAGCCGATGCATTGAGTAGAAAGGAAAAGGTCAAGCTGAGAAGAACAAGAGCCATGAGTCTCACAGTGGGACAAAGTATTCATGACCGGATTATAGGAGCACACGTACAAGCTACTTTACCGAAGAATTTTGGTAATGAAAGGTTAGATGGCATAGAGCAACAATTCTATAGAAAAGGAATACAATGGGCTATATTTAGTTGCAAGGCTTTGGATTCCCATTTTTGGCAATTTGAGAACATTTCTTATGAATGAAGCCCATAAGTCGGCTTATTCGGTCCACCCGGGATCGGATAAGATGTACTTTGATTTAAAGGATTTCTATTGGTGGCCGGGCATGAATCGTGATGTGGCCAAATATGTGAGCGAATGCCTTACTTGCTTACGAGTGAAAGTCGATCATAAGAAGCCACCCGGTTTATTGGTGCAACCGATGACACCGGAATGGAAATGGGAACGGATTGCAATGGACTTCATCACGAAGTTACCGAAGACAAAAGTGGTCGACACTATATGGTTGATTGTGGAACGGTTGACAAAGTCGGCTCACTTCTTAGACATAGGTGAGACCGATAAGTTTGACACCATGGCGCGCTTGTACTTTAAAGAAGTGGTGTCTAAATATGGAGTTCCGACTTCTATCATCTCCGATAGAGATATCCGGTATAACTCAAATTTTTGGAAAGTTTTTCAATGAGCAATGGGCACTCAAGTAGACACGAGTACGGCGTTTCATCCTCAAACGGATGGACAAAGCGAGAGAACCATCCAAACGCTTGAAGACATGTTGAAGGCTTGTGCTATTGAATTTGGTGGAAATTGGGAAAATCATTTACCGTTAGTTGAGTTCTAGTATAATAATAGTTACCATGCAAGTATTCAAATGGCACCATTTGAGGCACTTTATGGTAGAAAGTGTCGTTCTCCACTCGCTTGGGCGGAAATTGGCGAAAGCCAACTTATTGGGCCGGAAATAGTAGTTGAGACAACAAAAGTGATTTCTCAAATTAAGGAGAGATTACAATTGGCCCGTGAGAGACAAAAGAAATACGCCGATGTGAGGCGTAGACCATTGGAGTTCAATGTTGGTGATCATGTGCTTTTGAAAGTCTCCCCGTGGAAAGGTGTTGTTCATTTTGTAAAGAGAGGCAAGCTTGGACCAAGATACATTGGGCCTTTTCGAGATCATTGAACGAGTGGGCAAAGTGGCATATCGATTGAAATTACCTCAAGAACTTAGTGGCGTGCATGACGTGTTCCATATTTGTAACTTAAGAATGTTAGGACCAGTTTCGCTGAAACTGGACAGTCTCCAGTTGCACCTGGAGACTAAGAAGATTTGTCCAGAAATATATTGCAGTCCAGTTGCAGCGTACAGTTAACGCAACTGAAGACTTCCTCCAGTTGAGAACTGACCAGTTGAAGAATCATTCTAGTTGAAGTCGAAGACAACAAGTGGAAGATAGAGAATGACAATGGCAGCGAGACCCAGTTGACATTCTACTCAATTACAAACTGGAGACCATCAGTGGAAAGCTCTTACAAAGCTTTACACTGATTACGAGGAATTGACCTTTATGCTTTATGTGCTATTACACGGATAAAAGGATTTATCTATGTATAAAGTACAAAGGAGTACATAAAGCAGGTTGAGAAAAGTTACTTTATTCTGTAACTTTTCACAACGTTTAAGGAATTAAATGCTATTCCTTAAATGTTCTCAACCATATTTGTACGGCCAAAGTTGACATCCCAATGTCAACTTTGCCTATAAATAAAGGTCTTTGCACAACACAAAAAGAGACTTTGCATACCTGCAATATTCTTGGTGAACTTGTGCAATATTCTCTCAATCGCAAAAAGGAACATTTCACAACTTTAAGTGTTTCGATTGTCAAGAGAATTTCCAAGTGTAGATCAATTGTATTTCATAGGTTGTTAGGATATTTACATACTTGTATTATCTTGGTTCCGCAACAACCTTGTAATTTGTTTAAAGTTAATAAATAAATTACACTTGAAAAATACATATTGTCTCATCAATTTATTTTACAAGTATTTTATATTATTGCATTGTTTTACTTATTGTCACTTAAATAAGTAATCTATCCAAGAACTTGGTATATACTCACTACAACTGGTCGTCTCCAGTTCAGCGCTTATATTGCAAAGTAACTCCACCATTGACATTGAGGTGTCTTCAGGTAGTACCATCTATTGAGTTGGGACTTACAAGTGGTATCAGAGCAGAAGGCTAAAATACTTGCCTAGATCTGCTTAGATGACTACTACTGAAGGTGGAGATGGTTCTGGTCAAGGTGAAAACCCTCTGAATACTAATACACCACCTGTTCAAAATGTTAATACAAACCTTCCTCCTCCTACTGCCCCAAACCATGTCCATGTACATTATTCTAACACTCCTGTTCCCAAATTAGATGGAAACAGTGAGACCTTCAGTACATGGAAGGCCAGAATGCTCTTGCATTTTGGTGGGATAGAGAGATATATGCTGAAAATCCTTAAGGATGGACCGTATATACCCATGTCTCTTGGGGTAAGTCCTCTTCTAGATCCAACTGGAAGAAGAGGTTCCAGAGAAAAGCTCGAAGACCACTGGTCTGATGAGGATCGTAGACTTGTAGATCTCGACACCAGACTCAAGAACATGATCCTTGGAGCTGTCCCTGAAGACTTAATTCCAACACTTGTGTTGTTCCCCAGTGCCAAGTCAATGTGGGATGAATTAGTCATTCAGTTTGAAGGAGGTGATGACACCATTGTCACCAGAAAGGTTGCCCTAAACAAGAAGTATGAATCCTTCTTTGCTCTACCCAATGAAAGTCTAACTGGTACTTACACCAGGTTTTCTAGCCTCATTAATCAGTTGAGAGGCTTGGGTGTAGAGAAGGATAAGGATATTCTTCTTGAGAAGTTTTGTGATATTCTTCCTTCCAAATGGGAAAATATGGTTCTTGTCTTAAGACAAGGTAAAACCCTGCACAGTCACACTCTTGCATCGCTCTATGGAGCCTTCAGATTCACTGAAGATAATAATACAGCAAGACTGGTGGCTGAGCAGGATTCCATGAACCATGCCCAGAGTCCCAAGGTTGCTAGTGTAACTGAGCGACCTTGTGCTGCTTTAATGTCTGCAGAGAGTGTCCAGTCACACTCAATGAAGGAGATGTTAAACAGTTTCTTGAACTCTGGTCTGACCACTGAAATTAGTGATGGTTGTGATGAAACTGACGATGATGATCTGGTAGCCATGATTGCTAAAACCTTTATTAGGTTTAAGCATTAATCCAAAAGATTTAATGGCCCAAACAATGCTTCCAGCTCCAGCTCTCTGGATAAAACCAATCTTACCTGCTATTTGCGGTACGAAAGGTCATTTTATGAAGGAATGCAGATCTAGTCAGATGAACAACCAAACTAGTCCCTCTGTCCCCAATTTTAATCGGTCTGATGATAGCTATAAAGCTAAATATAAGAAGCTTAAGGCCCAGATTGCCCTCCTGTCCATGGAAAAAGAAAAAGATCAGTGCTTGATGGCACAAACTGAGGGAAAATGGGAATACTCTGATGACTCATCAGTTGATGATGAAGAGGAAAGGGACATGTGTTTCATGGCCTTGGAAGATCAACAGCAGCATGTGGCAAAGGAAGATGTCATCACTGTAAGATGGGTTGACATCATTTTGAAAAAGGTATGTGATTATGACAACCAGGTTGACCCAGAACTGAAACTGGACCTTGCTGAATCATTAAGTGGTGATTTGGCTTTTGTGGAAACTTTAAGAGCAGATAGTGAAAGATATCTGGATACTATCTTAATTGAACTGAACAATGTTAAACCATAACTAAATGATTTACAAAGTGTCCAGTTGGCTCTCAAGGAGTCAGTTTTGAAAATTGAGGCTTTAGAATTTGAAAATCAAAAATTAGTTTCTGATCTTGAAAAAGAACAATTGATTATCAAGTCATGGGTAAAAGCATCTGGAAAGAATTATGATGCATTTTCTAGAACAATTGATGCCCAGAAAAATGCATGGAAATCTGGAGATCTTGAAATGGCAGCTCTCATACCAGATCTTCATGCATTGCCTCCAGCTCTCAGGGTTGAAACTCCATATGATCAACCTGAGATTATCAAAACTGAACCCACTGAGACCACCCCCATTGAGGTCAAACCTGGAGCCAATCAGGCTAGTGCTCCAGTTAAAAAGGCCACTGCTAACAAGCCTTTACCTCAGAAGTCTAAGGAGCCCAAGACCCAAAAGACTAAAACTCCAGCTGAACCAAGGTCCAAGGTTCAGGAGCCTGATGAAAACAATATTTTGTCTAAACTGGAAAGTCAACTCCAACTTTTGTTTAGACAGGTTCAGAGTTGTACTGCCGGATTAAAAATCTGGAAGGAGGTTCGTCACCTCCAGTTGAAAAACAAAATATTAAACCCCCTTCAAAACCAAAACAAAAGAATGTTCCATCTGGAACTAAATCTGATAAGAAAAAGGGGAGTAGGTATCAAATACCAATCGTTTTTACTCCTGCACCTGGATCTGGTGAAAAAAATCCAGATGTAGTCTTCTGTTTACCACCACAACAATCAACTGTGACTTCTGTAGAGAAGTCCAGTGAACCCATCAAGAAAAGATGGGTTCACAACAATAACTGATGATTTTTGTGGGTGTGCAGGGCGATCGAAAGAAGAACACCTGGTATCTGGACATCGCAACTGGCCGGACTATGACCGGATGTAAGCCCCTGCTTGAAGAGTTCACTGTCCAAGATGGACCGGCAGTGACGTTTGGTAATGATCAAAGTGGAAAGACTGAAGGATATGGTGTGCTCAATTACGGACAGGTCGAATTCAAAAGAGTTGCATTTGTGAATGGTTTGAAATACAACATGATCAGTGTCAGCCAACTCTGTGATGATGGCTACAGAGTTTTGTTCGATATTGCTCAAGGCACCATATTTAACAAGGATTGGAAAGTGGTGATGGTTGCACCAAGAAAAGGAAATGTGTACATCATGGATATGGAACCAGCTCCAAAAGAGCAGTGCTTCTATACCAAGGCTGATGAGGACACCAACTGGCTGTGGCATAAAAGATTATCCCATCTTAATTTCAAAAATATTAAGAAGTTGTCTCGCAAACAACTGGTTGATGGGATACCTCAGATTTCTTTCAATAAAGAAAAGCCATGTCCAGGGTGTGAGATGGGCAAGCAGAAAAGGGCCAGTTTTAAGACCAGACAAAACTTTAGCATCACTGAACCTCTTCACATGCTTCATATGGATCTCTTTGGTCCAGTGAATGTTCAAACTAGAGCTGGAAAGAAGTACACTCTAGTTGTGGTCGATGAATTCACTAGTTATTGTTGGGTGGTATTCCTTAGATCCAAAAGTGATGCACCTGCTGAAATCATCTCACTCATCAAAAGAATTGAACTCAAGTATACTCGAAAAGTTTGTTAGTTGCGAAGTGACAATGGTACTGAATTTCAAAATAAGGTACTTGAAACATTTTGCAATGACACTGACATCTCTCAAAACTTCTCATCAGCACACTCTCCAGAGCAGAATGAAGTTGTGGAAAGAAAGAATCGCACACTGATAGAAGCAGCCAGAAGTATGCTATCTGAATCAGGTCTTCCCACCAGTTTCTGGGCTGAAGCAGTTGCAACTGCTTGTCACACCCAAAACCAGTCAGTCTACATCAAGAGACATAAGAAGACTGCCTATGAAGTACTCAGGAATCGTAAACCAAATATTGGATATTTTCATGTATTTGGTTGTCCAGTTTATATTTTAAACGATTCCAGTCAGCTTGGAAAGTTTGATGCAAAAGTTGATGAAGGTGTATTTTTAGGCTATTCAGATATTTGAAAGGCCTTTAGAGTTTATAATTATAGACTCCAAAAGGTTCACGAGATAATTCATGTTACATTTGATGAATCAACTGATGCAATCAAGAAGCAACCAAGCCTTAGTGACACCTTCCCCTCCGTCACTGGACAGTCAATTTGTGTCTTTCCAAGCCGATATCCAAAATCTTCTTACCAGGGTGGAGGATATTCAAAAGACACTTGACAAAAACACTAAGTCTTTCTCCAGATACCACAAGGATCATTTGACCAATATTAAAGTGGTTGATCTGGGGATTAACAAGTTTTCAACAAATGAAGACTTGGTGTTCAAGAAGCTGAATGAGTTGGTCACTGGCTTCAACAATCTGGCCATTTCTCTGAAAGAAGCCTTTGACCTTACTTAGACCAAAGTCACAACCTCAATCTCCAATTTGCTGGATAACACTGTTAGAAGATCTGAAGTCGATTTAAGGGAGATTGAAAAGCAGGTTAGAGATTTAGTTTAAAAACCTGGGTTAAATGTGACTGAGCTTGGGCAACAGTTGATGGTTTCAGTTGGTCAGAAAATTGATGATACGCTGGGTGCCAGAGAAATACAGTTGATTGAAAAGGTGATAGCTGAGATCACCAAGCTGGCCACTCCTCGGGTTGATCTGGCCCCACTCACTAATGAGATCAACCAGTTGAGGGGCAGCATTGATAATTTAAACACCCAGGTATCAATTCACTCTCAGTCTATTGACAAACTGACAACTGAAGTGGATAATTTGAAGAAAAAGGATGAAGAGGTTAAGGATAAGGTGGTTTCTGGTCTGGATGAAGATTCCAAGACTTTGAATGAACTGAAGACTGGTCAGCAACAAGTTGCTGCAAATGTTCTGACCCAGTCTAAAGAGACCAACCATCTGTGGAGATCTTTCAGGATGATGTGCGAAATATTTAAAGAATGCAAGGACATACAATCATGGCAGCCTCTTGACCGGTTGCCATCTCACCCTTCTGAATGGGAAGTTATAAGGGCAGGTCTAGATGCTGCCAAGGGGGAAAGAAGTGTAGTCCTTGCACCAGTTGCACCTGGAAGTGCTCCATCAGGAAGTCAATCTGGTAGAGAATGGTAGTGGCTGCCAGTACTGAAACTGGTGAGCAAAGGGTTGAAGAGAATGTAGATGTGATTGATAGGGGGAATGTGGATAAGGGTAAAGGATTAGCATCTGATGAAGCCCAGCCGGCCACTGATGTACCACTGTTGGAAACTGGCAATGTTGATTTACTTCCTCCAGTCTCAGAAAGCGATAGCAAACGTTTGGCAAGGCTTGGGGATCAAATTAAAGAAAGAAAGAAAATGAAACAAGCAAACCAAGCTGAAGCCAGACAACATCTGGCTAAGATAAAATTGCTTGATATTAGTGATGCTCACTTGTTGGGAATCACTAAGGAGGAATATGCAAGAGTGAAAGATGATGCCAGGATAGTGGGTATGTTGAAAGAAATGCTTGACATTGAACTGGACAAGCACTATCCTGATGATGAAGCTTAGCATGATGCCAGAAATTTGAATATATCAGTGGAGAAGGCAAAAGAGAATCGGGCCAGTGAGATTTTGAAAAGAATTGAAAATGTGAAGAAGGTTGTAAAAAGGGTCTTGAATCCACCAAGAAGGAACCCTCAACCAAGAAAACCACTGCACAGAGATGCTGATCTTAGTACCTTCCTTGAACCAACTGGCGAAATCTCAAATGATGACATCAAGGTTGTTGTGCAGGCTGCTGGAGCCGGGAGTATTAAAATCTCGAATGAATCTGAAGCTAGAAGCTATTATTCCCAGATCATGGCAACCAGAAGGCACAGTGGGGTAATCAATGGTGTTTTTGTAACAATTAAGCCAGGCACCAAGTACTTTCATGTTGAAGTCAGTTATGCTAGAGGGCCACTAGTCAAAACTGACAATCCTGGTGTGATGCAATTTGGGTTCTTGGAATGGGTGGAAATGGTGAACTTTTTGGAAGCTAAGGCACAAAAGAATAGGTTTGAGAAAGTTTGGGTCAACTTCTTGAAGGGCAAGATTCAACATAAAGAGAATCTGGAGCTGAAGTTGAATATTGATCCTGAAGACTCTCGTCCTATCTCTTCAGTGTCAAAGAGAAGGAGAACTGGCGAAGGGCCATCTGATTAAGTTCTCTCTTCAGTTTATCTGCTTGTAATTTTATTTACATTCTGTAACTTATGTAAATTTCATTTCCTTATATAAATGAAGTTACCAATTTGTAACCACAAGATAGATAATAGATTAAATCTAACAAACTCAAAAGAAAAACCCAAGGCATTTGTTGATCTATAAAAACGCCTTGGAAAACTTAGATAGTTTTAATCGGACAAGTCTTTCCAGTTCATACTTGTATAAATACAAGAACTGAAAAAGACTTGGCAATATTTCAGGACAAATAGGGGGAATTTGTTAGGACCAGTTTCGCTGAAACTGGACAGTCTCCAGTTGCACCTGGAGACTAAGAAGATTTGTCCAGAAATATATTGAAGTCCAGTTGCAACGTACAGTTAATGCAACTGAAGACTTCCTCCAGTTGAGAACTGACCAGTTGAAGAATCATTCCAGTTGAAGTCGAAGACAACAAGTGGAAGATAGAGAATGATATTGGCAGCGAGGCCCAGTTGACATTCTACTCAATTACAAACTGGAGACCATCAGTGGAAAGCTCTTACAAAGCTTTACACTGATTACGAGGAATTGACCTTTATGCTTTATGTGCTATTACACGGATAAAAGGATTTATCTATGTATAAAGTACAAAAGAGTACATAAAGCAGGTTGAGAAAAGTTACTTTATTATGTAACTTTTCACAACGTTTAAGGAATTAAATGTTATTCCTTAAATGTTCTCAACCATATTTGTACGGCCAAAGTTGACATCCCAATGTCAACTTTGCCTATAAATAAAGGTCTTTGCACAACACAAAAAGAGACTTTGCATACCTGCAATATTCTTAGTGAACTTGTGCAATATTCTCTCAATCGCAAAAAGGAACATTTCACAACTTTAAGTGTTTCGATTGTCAAGAGAATTTCCAAGTGTAGATCAATTGTATTTCATAGGTTGTTAGGATATTTACATACTTGTATTATCTTGGTTCCGCAACAACCTTGTAATTTGTTTAAAGTTAATAAATAAATTACACTTGAAAAATACATATTGTCTCATCAATTTACTTTACAAGTATTTTATATTATTGCATTGTTTTACTTATTGTCACTTAAATAAGTAATCTATCCAAGAACTTGGTATATACTCACTGCAACTGGTCGTCTCCAGTTCAGCGCTTATATTGCAAAGTAACTCCACCATTGACATTGAGGTGTCTTCAGGTAGTACCATCTATTGAGGTTGGACTTACAAAGAAAGTGTTTGGCGGATCCTATACTACATGTGCCCATGAAAGAGATTCGAGTGGACAAGAAGCTCAATTTTGTTGAAAAACCGGTAGAGATCTTGGAACGAGAGGTCAAGAAATTGAAGAACAAACGTTATACGATAGTCAAGGTTCGATGGCATGCTAGGCGTGGAGCCGAATTCACTTGGGAGCGGGAAGACTTTATGAAGTCTAAATACCCGCATTTGTTTAGTGATTAGGGTTCCGAAATTCCCTTAACGGGGGAATGATGTAACAATCGTGAATCTTGACTCTTTGACCATATGTACAATTTGACTAATTATTTAGTTAATTAATATATTGAGAACAATTTGGAGTTCATTTAAAGGACCCTATTTCCAAAATTTTGACTAATTATTTTGTTTTCGTCTATTTAAAGGACCCTATTTCTAAAAATTTCCTAATAAAGGGTATCTCGTTAGTTTTTGACAGACGACGCCCGTTAAGTGCCACGTCATCAGATTTACTGACGTGGCAGTTGACTTTGACTAACTTTGACCAAATAACAAATTTCATATGTGTTGACCATGCCAGATGATCATCACCATCACAAAACCCAGCTAAATCAAAAATTTCATATGGTTATTTCTCAACCCAAATAAATCAAAAATTGTTTCAAAACAAAAAAGATAAAAATAAAAAAGAATCTGAATCATGAATTATCAAAAATAAAAAAGAGTCAGTCAAGTCTTCTTCCTCAATTCATGAATTTTATAACTTGCAATTAAGTCCAATCGAAACATATAAACACTTTGTTAGAACAAAGGAAAATCATCAAAGGTATCCAATATCTTTTACACTTGACCATCTCTGGCCGCCCTATCACCACGACCACAAAGCTCCGGCCACCCTATTAACACCACCACAAAGATCCGGCCATCCCACCACTATCACCGCCTACATTCACAAAATAACAAACCCTAATTCATAAATAGCTAGCAGATAGAAACAGATCAAGATGGAGAGATGATTTTTGTTGATATCGTTTCCGGATCTAATGATCCCACCTTTGTAACCGAATTTGCAAAAAAAGGGCAAGTTTATTGATATTAAATATGTAAACTTATTGATATTATAACCGGATCTAAAGATCCAATCTTTGTAACTTGATCGATTGATTTTTTTTAGTAAAAAAGGTGATTGATTTTTGTATTGAAGTTAGGATATACCTGGTAATTAGGGATAAGAAATTGATGATGATAAACCATAAACTCATAATGATGATGATTTGGTATGGTGAATTTTAAGAGCAATTATTGTATGCATATAGCGATGGATACAGTGTGTATATACCGATGAACTGATGATGATAAACCATAAACTCATAATGATGATGATTTGGTATGGTGAATTTTAAGAGCAATTATTGTATGCATATAGCGATGGATACAGTGTGTATATACCGATGAACTGATGATGATAAACCATAAACTCATAATGATGATGATTTGGTATGGTGAATTTTAAGAGCAATTATTGTATGCATATAGCGATGGATACAGTGTGTATATACCGATGAACTGATGATGATAAACCATAAACTCATAATGATGATGATTTGGTATGGTGAATTTTAAGAGCAATTATTGTATGCATATAGCGATGGATACAGTGTGTATATACCGATGAACTGATGATGATAAACCATAAACTCATAATGATGATGATTTGGTATGGTGAATTTTAAGAGCAATTATTGTATGCATATAGCGATGGATACAGTGTGTATATACCGATGAACTGATGATGATAAACCATAAACTCATAATGATGATGATTTGGTATGGTGAATTTTAAGAGCAATTATTGTATGCATATAGCGATGGATACAGTGTGTATATACCGATGAACTGATGATGATAAACCATAAACTCATAATGATGATGATTTGGTATGGTGAATTTTAAGAGCAATTATTGTATGCATATAGCGATGGATACAGTGTGTATATACCGATGAACTGATGATGATAAACCATAAACTCATAATGATGATGATTTGGTATGGTGAATTTTAAGAGCAATTATTGTATGCATATAGCGATGGATACAGTGTGTATATACCGATGAACTGATGATGATAAACCATAAACTCATAATGATGATGATTTGGTATGGTGAATTTTAAGAGCAATTATTGTATGCATATAGCGATGGATACAGTGTGTATATACCGATGAACTGATGATGATAAACCATAAACTCATAATGATGATGATTTGGTATGGTGAATTTTAAGAGCAATTATTGTATGCATATAGCGATGGATACAGTGTGTATATACCGATGAACTGATGATGATAAACCATAAACTCATAATGATGATGATTTGGTATGGTGAATTTTAAGAGCAATTATTGTATGCATATAGCGATGGATACAGTGTGTATATACCGATGAACTGATGATGATAAACCATAAACTCATAATGATGATGATTTGGTATGGTGAATTTTAAGAGCAATTATTGTATGCATATAGCGATGGATACAGTGTGTATATACCGATGAACTGATGATGATGAACCATAAACTCATAATGATGATGATTTGGTATGGTGAATTTAAAGAACAAGTGGATTGTTCTTTGGAAAGTGTGTTAAAGGCAAAAGTCAATCCTCGATATTAGTGTTCAGACTTGCAGGATCTAGAACACTAACAATCCTCCAGTGTGCAGATCTGGTAAGACTTTCCAGTGGACTCCGCCATTTGTTAAGTCTTCTTCCTTCAGACTTCAGTCTTTGACTTCAGTCAGAATGTCTTCAGTAGAGTAGATCTGGACTGGGGTGAAGTCTTCAGTGAGCTAATCTGGAGAATGCTCCAGATTACCTGTACAAGTAAATGCTCACTAGTCTTCAATTATTTCTGGACAAATCTTCAGAGGGACTCCAGATTCCAAGTCTGGAGTAGGTCCAGTAGAATATGTTTTCTGGTCAGATCTTCAGTGAGCTCCAGTAGTCGGGTCTGGAGCGAGACCAGCAAAACAAGTTTCTTAAAACAAACCTAAGAGTTCTTGGTCAATTTCGGGTCAAAAACGAATTAGGGTTTTGAAATGGGTCAAAATGGATTTGAGCAAGGATTTGATGTTATGGATTGAAATTATGATGTGGGTTATGTTTAATTATGTTTAATTATGTTTAATTATGTTTGTATATGTTTAAAAATGTTTAATTATGTTTAATTATGTTTAATTATGTTTAATTATGTTTAATTATGTTTAATTATGTTTAATTATGTTTAATTATGTTTAATTATGTTTAATTATGTTTAATTATGTTTAATTATGTTTAATTATGTTTAATTATGTTTAATTATGTTTAATTATGTTTAATTATGTTTAATTATGTTTAATTATGTTTAATTATGTTTAATTATGTTTAATTATGTTTAATTATGTTTAATTATGTTTAATTATGTTTAATTATGTTTAATTATGTTTAATTATGTTTAATTTGTTTAATTATGTTTAATTATGTTTAATTATGTTTAATTATGTTTAATTATGTTTAATTATGTTTAATTATGTTTAATTATGTTTAATTATGTTTAATTATGTTTAATTATGTTTAATTATGTTTAATTATGTTTAATTATGTTTAATTATGTTTAATTATGTTTAATTATGTTTAATTATGTTTAATTATGTTTAATTATGTTTAATTATGTTTAATTATGTTTAATTATGTTTAATTATGTTTAATTATGTTTAATTATGTTTAATTATGTTTAATTATGTTTAATTATGTTTAATTATGTTTAATTATGTTTAATTATGTTTAATTATGTTTAATTATGTTTAATTATGTTTAATTATGTTTAATTATGTTTAATTATGTTTAATTATGTTTAATTATGTTTAATTATGTTTAATTATGTTTAATTATGTTTAATTATGTTTAATTATGTTTGTATATGTTTAAAAATGAGTTTGAACCTTCTCAAATCGATTTTTAGGTCAAGAATGGTTATTTCTCACATCTGCAGGTCGTAACGCCCGTTAGTCTTGTAACTGCCGTTAGTCTTTTGCTGCTGTAACTGCCGTTAGTCTTTTGCTGCTGTAACTGCCGTTAGTCTTGTAACTGCCGTTACTTTTGGTAACTCCCGTTAAGGACTGAATTTGATAACATTTTGAAACGGACATAACTTTCAAACCGTAACTTCGTTTTAGACGTATGACCTATCGTTGGAATCGTATAAGAGTCTAGTTTCTTGTGGTAACATTCGTTTGACTTGAATCTTCCTCCATTTCTAAAAATGTTGGGTCAAAGTGTTCTAGTTCATGCTCGGGAGAGTCATTAAGGCGTTTGTGGGATTTTGGCGTGACTTAAACTAACTGGACCCTATTGCCTAAGGTATTAGTGTTGACTTTTGTTGTATCTTGATATACGTTGATAGGTTGTGGACACGTGGCGGTTGTTGGACCTTTATAGCTCGATATCAACTTGTCGTTTTGCTTGGAAATCAAGGTGAGTTTCGTAGTTCCCTACTCAATTGAGATTCAGGCTAAAAAGTGTACAAGTTTTTGTGTGTTGACTTGCTTGATTGTGCAATTATGTGTTTGCTTTGGATGATGACGTAGTTTAATTGTGCATACGGATGACATGTCTTATTGCAACGTTGATTGATTTATGGACTATTCGCTTGGTTGATTGTGCATTCGATTATGATTATATGTTGTGATTAGGATTGTTGTACACACATGGAAGACGATGATACCTTTAATGAGTTGTAGATGTGGTGGGAAGGCTGCGGGTGACCCTATATATAAGCATCTATGATTCCTTAAATGTAAAGTCGTATGAAATGTACGTGCATTGTGATTTGGTTGAGTTGAGGGACAAGATGAACATGATGGCAATATATACACGGGCACCTTAAGTGCTTGATGACAATATACGGGTACTTTAAGTACTTGATGACAATATACGGGTACTTTAAGTACTTGATGACAATATACAGGTACTCTAAGTACTTGATGACAATATGGAGGATAAGAGGACAATTGAGGGACAATGTGTGCATGTGTGAAAACATTATAGAACTTGCATGATACTTATTGTTATCGTTTTTACTTGTTCTTGTTTATTATGCTTATTCTAACTACTTTGAGTAGCTCATCTTGTGAATATGTGTATGAGGGACATTGTGGGTCATAAATGGACATTTGTGAAATGTTGAGGAACATGATGGACATGATGACAATAAACGGGTACTATACGTACTTGATGACAATAAACGGGTACTATACGTACTTGATGACAATAAACGGGTACTATACGTACTTGATGACAATAAACGGGTACTATACGTACTTGATGACAATAAACGGGTACTATACGTACTTGATGACAATTGGATGACATGAGAACAATTGAGGCTTCATTGATGAACATGTTTGACATTTTAGAACTTGATGTAATCTTGTTGATGTCAATATTATGTGTTCTTGTGCATTATACGTGTTCTAGCTATTGTATAGTTTGTGCAATGGATACGTGTGGGACTAGGTTACGCTACGAGCCAACTTAAATTGAGTACTAGTGCCTTTTAAGGACTTGCTGTAAGTTTATTACTTGCTCATTATCCTTGTGCATATTGTGAATGGCATTGGCATTAGATCCTTGTCATTCTTTCCTACGAACTCACCAACCTAGTGTTGACCTTGTTTAGTACACTTTTCAGGTTATCGAGTGAATCCAAGATGTGATGGTTGATTGGTGCTTGTGCTAGAACTTGGGCTTGGACTTACATGGATCCGGGATTCATTTGCCCCTTATTTCGCATTATGCATTATGTACTTGTTTGATGATGATGGATTCACCGAATCCCCTTTTGTTCATTTAGTTCATGTTCTACGATAATTCCATGCAAATACTATATCTTTTCAGTGACATTACGAGCCTAGCTCGGGGTGTTACAGATAGATATAGATGTGAAGTTTGTTTTGATATCTTGATTATAATTAAGCTACTGGATACATGAAAGGCCCATATATGAATTCAGTTATTTTTATCCTATTTATCATCAATATATTTATATTTATATTTATAGTTTATTTAGTTAGTCAAAGTCAACTGCCACGTCAGCAAATCTGATAACGTGGCATCGGTGACGTGGCACTTAACGGACGTCGTCTGTCAAAAACTAACGAGATACCCTTTATTAGGAAATTTTTGGAAATAGGGTCCTTTAAATAGACGAAAACAAAATAGGTTACCTTTAATAGAAAATTTGTGTAAATAAGTTATCTTTTTATGGATTTTTCCCTTTTATAATCTACATTAACTATTTGTACTTATTGATTTCTTTGTGATAGCTTTGATTATCCTTATATAATATGAACAGTGATATAAACAATGTTATATTACTAATATGACATCATTAACATTAATGATGTTATACTAATCCATGTAACTAGAGTCGGGTCCAAGAATGGTTTTAATTTTTTACAGTTCTGATTTGGGCACAGTTTTAGTTGAAAACTCACGTACCCCACCCATATACCAAAAACCCTACCCGAAACCATATACCGACCCGTATATATTACATTACTTAATATACTTAGGTTTGGATTATGAAATAAAACAATCACGAATTATTCGACTTTTGTTTTTTGAAGCTAATGTGATCCATTCATACAACACGTAAAGGCATATGATTGAATTAACGGCTCCTATCAAAGTATATGTAATGCATGAGCTTGTTTTGCATGGAGAAAACTTGTATATATATATCAAATATAAAAATCATTCAGAAACCATTTGGTGACGGGGATTTTTTAATGACGAGTATTTGACTTCTTCAAATTTCAGAGATTGAACTTCGTATTAAAGTTTATAATTCAATTTACAAAATTTATGGGTCCCTTAGTATCCTTGAGGAAACCCACGAGTGGGATGGCAAAAATACCCGTACCCGATGGGGAATCCGATACCCGCACCCGATTTGACCGGGGAATCCCCGAGTTGACCGGGGATGGGGACGGGTATGGGGATGTAAATCTATTCCCCGATGGGGATGGGGACGGGGATGGGAAACCGTAAATCCTCGATCCCCATCGTATCAAGGTTGTATGATCGTTGTATGTTCGTATCAAGGTTATATGATCATTTATTGATCAAATCAAGGTTATGTGATCATTTATTGATCCAATCAAGGTTATATGATCATTTATTGATCAAATCAAGGTTATGTGATCATTTATTGATCCAATCAAGGTTATATGTTCGTTTATTGATCAATCAAGGTTATGTGATCATTTATTGATCAAATCAAGGTTATGTGATCATTTATTGATCAAATCAAGGTTATGTGATCATTTATTGATCAAATCAAGGTTATGTGATCATTTATTGATCAAATCAAGGTTATGTGATCATTTATTGATCAAATCAAGGTTATGTGATCATTTATTGATCAAATCAAGGTTATGTGATCATTTATTGATCAAATCAAGGTTATGTGATCATTTATTGATCAAATCAAGGTTATGTGATCATTTATTGATCAAATCAAGGTTATGTGATCATTTATTGATCAAATCAAGGTTATGTGATCATTTATTGATCAAATCAAGGTTATGTGATCATTTATTGATCAAATCAAGGTTATGTGATCATTTATTGATCAAATCAAGGTTATGTGATCATTTATTGATCAAATCAAGGTTATGTGATCATTTATTGATCAAATCAAGGTTATGTGATCATTTATTGATCAAATCAAGGTTATGTGATCATTTATTGATCAAATCAAGGTTATATGATCATTTATTGATCAAATCAAGGTTATGTGATCATTTATTGATCCAATCAAGGTTATATGATCATTTATTGATCAAATCAAGGTTATGTGATCATTTATTGATCAAATCAAGGTTATGTGATCATTTATTGATCCAATCAAGGTTATATGATCATTTATTGATCAAATCAAGGTTATATGATCATTTATTGATCAAATCAAGGTTATGTGATCATTTATTGATCCAATCAAGGTTATGTGATCATTTATTGATCCAATCAAGGTTGTATGATCATTTATTGATCCAATCAAGGTTGTATGTTCGTTTATTGATCAAATCAAGGTTATGTGATCATTTATTGATCCAATCAAGGTTATGTGATCATTTATTGATCCAATCAAGGTTATATGATCATTTATTGATCAAATCAAGGTTATGTGATCATTTATTGATCCAATCAAGGTTATATGATCATTTATTGATCAAATCAAGGTTATGTGATCATTTATTGATCCAATCAAGGTTATATGTTCGTATCAAGGTTATGTGATCATTTTATGATCAATCAAGGTTATATGATCATTTATTGATCAAATCAAGGTTATGTGATCATTTATTGATCCAATCAAGGTTATATGATCATTTATTGATCAAATCAAGGTTATGTGATCATTTATTGATCCAATCAAGGTTATATGATCATTTATTGATCAAATCAAGGTTATGTGATCATTTATTGATCAAATCAAGGTTATGTGATCATTTATTGATCCAATCAAGGTTATATGATCATTTATTGATCAAATCAAGGTTATGTGATCATTTATTGATCCAATCAAGGTTATATGATCATTTATTGATCAAATCAAGGTTATGTGATCATTTATTGATCCAATCAAGGTTATATGATCATTTATTGATCAAATCAAGGTTATGTGATCATTTATTGATCCATCAAGGTTATATGATCATTTATTGATCCAATCAAGGTTATATGATCATTTATTGATAATCAAGGTTATATGATCATTTATTGATCAATCAAGGTTATATGATCATTTATTGATAATCAAGGTTATATGATCATTTATTGATCCAATCAAGGTTATATGATCATTTATTGATCCAATCAAGGTTATATGATCATTTATTGATCAAATCAAGGTTATGTGATCATTTATTGATCAAATCAAGGTTATGTGATCATTTATTGATCAATCAAGGTTATGTGATCATTTATTGATCAATCAAGGTTATGTGATCATTTATTGATCAAATCAAGGTTATATGATCATTTATTGATCAAATCAAGGTTATGTGATCATTTATTGATCCAATCAAGGTTATATGATCATTTATTGATCAAATCAAGGTTATGTGATCATTTATTGATCAAATCAAGGTTATGTGATCATTTATTGATCCAATCAAGGTTGTATGATCATTTATTGATCAAATCAAGGTTATGTGAAAAGAACGCAAGAAACAAAATTCTTTACCATTTTTAGGAGAAAGACTTTCATATAATCAAGATTTAATCACTAACTCGTTGTTGGAAATCTTTTTTGAGAGTGAAAATCGGTTGTCGGACTTTTCGATTTCTCAATGGTTAATTTTTTTTCCTTTTTTTCTTGAAGGTTGTAACTTCATTTATGTGGTGTCCTTTTTTTAAGGTCAGTCATGAGGCCATAAAGTTTATTTGCCTAATTGTATTATTGGACAATCTTGTAATTTTGTTACCCTTGTATATAATAACATCTAACCCATAAGTCTAAAGTCTAACACATTAAGTCCAAAATATAAAAATGGAGGCCTTTATATTTTGGGGGCCTTAGGCCCATGCCTAACCTTTATATATAGTGAAGCCGGCACTGGTAAAACTAAAAGTAAACGGGTAAACATGATGTATGTCCATCAAGTCAAAACTTTACTTCATGCCCGCCACCTCTTCTGCAAACAAATGCTAAGCAATCGGTATTACCTGGAGACTTCAATTTATTCAAATATCCAAAATAATCATACTTGACTTATAGTTCTCAAAAAACACCATATGTGTAGCCATGAACTGCATTAAAACGTATCTAACAACATACAATTTGTATTGTATTATATATTGGTTTAATAACAATAGAATTTAACCACGTTTAATAATAAAGAACAAATTTGTACGTATCAATACCAATTCAGACTTTTCATAATAAAAAAGGTGTTTTCCATTATCAAAACACAAATGCACACCATATAAATTAATTAAAAAGTAAGAAAATAAAAGTTAGAAAATCCTTTGGAGAATAATTCGTGTATTTAATAGTATATAATTTGATATATTCTTAATCATATATCTTTAACATACAAATTAATCTTGATCTAATGGATGTAATGATTTTTTTTCATATACGGTGTATGGTATGTTTTTTTTAATAGTTTCTTAAATTTTGTTGCCAAATGTTTTTGGATCCTATCCGTTCCACATTAATTTTGTTTAAAGTTTTATTATATATATAACAAATATTAGTATTGTAATTGTTAGGACCAGTTTTGTTGAAACTGACCAGTCTCCAGTTGCACCTGGAGACCAAGAAGATTTGTCCAGAAATATATTGAAGTCCAGTTGCATCGTACAGTTAACGCAACTGAAGACTTCCTCCAGTTGAGAACTGACCAGTTGAAGAATCATTCCAGTTGAAGTCGAAGACAACAAGTGGAAGATAGAGAATGACAATGGCAGCGAAGCCTAGTTGACATTCTAGTCAGTTACAAACTGGAGACCATAAGTGGAAAGCTCTTACAAAGCTTTACACTGATTACGAGGAAAAGACTTTTATGCTTTATGTGCTATTACACGGATAAAAGGATTTATCTATGTATAAAGTACAAAAAGGTACATAAAGCTGGTTGAGTAAAGTTGCTTTATACTGTAACTTTACACAACATTTTAAGGAATTAAATGCTATTCCTTAAATGTTCTTGTTAGGACCAGTTTTGTTGAAACTGACCAGTCTCCAGTTGCACCTGGAGACCAAGAAGATTTGTCCAGAAATATATTGAAGTCCAGTTGCATCGTACAGTTAACGCAACTGAAGACTTCCTCCAGTTGAGAACTGACCAGTTGAAGAATCATTCCAGTTGAAGTCGAAGACAACAAGTGGAAGATAGAGAATGACAATGGCAGCGAAGCCTAGTTGACATTCTAGTCAGTTACAAACTGGAGACCATCAGTGGAAAGCTCTTACAAAGCTTTACACTGATTACGAGGAAAAGACTTTTATGCTTTATGTGCTATTACACGGATAAAAGGATTTATCTATGTATAAAGTACAAAAAGGTACATAAAGCTGGTTGAGTAAAGTTGCTTTATACTGTAACTTTACACAACATTTTAAGGAATTAAATGCTATTCCTTAAATGTTCTCAACCATATTTGTACGGCCAAAGTTGACATCTCAATGTCAACTTTGCCTATAAATACAAGTCATTGCACAACAAGAATAACACACAACATATACTTTGCAAACCTGCAATATTCTTGGTGAACTTGTGCAATATTCTCTCAATCGCTAAAAGGAACATTTCACAACTTTAAGTGTTTCGATTGTCTAGAGAATTTCCAAGTGTAGATCAATTGTAGTTCATAGGTTGTTAGGATATTTACATACTTTGTATTATCTTGGTTCCGCAACAACCTTGTAATTTATTTAAAGTTAATAAATAAATTACACTTGAAAATTACATATTATCTCACCAATTTACTTTACAAGTATTTTACATTATTGCATTGTTCTTACTTATTGTCACTTAAATAAGTAATCTATCCGAACTTGGTATATGCTCACTGCAACTGGTCGTCTCCAGTTCAGTGCATATATTGCAAAGTAATCCACCATCGACATAGAGGTGTCTTCAGTAGTACCATCTATTGAGTTGGAACTTACAAGTGGTATCAGAGCAGAAGGCTAAAATACTTGCCTAGATCTGCTTAGATGACTACTACTGAAGGTGGGAATGGTTCTGGTCAAGATGAAAACCCTTTAAATGTTAATACTCCACCTCTTCAAAATGTTAATACAAACCCTCCTCCTCCTACTGCCCCTAACCATGTCCATGTACATTATTCCAACACTCCTGTTCCCAAATTCGATGGAAACAGTGAGACCTTCGGTACATGGAAGGCCAGAATGCTCTTGCATTTTGGTGGGATAGAGAGATATGCTGAAAATCCTTAAGGATGGACCGTATATACCCATGTCTCTTGGGGTAAGTCCTCTTCTTGATCCAACTGGAAGAAGAGGTTCCAGAGAAAAGCTCGAAGACCACTGGTCTGATGAGGATCGTAGACTTGTAGATCTGGACACCAGACTCAAGAACATGATCCTTGGAGCTGTCCCTGAAGACCTAATTCCAACACTTGTGTTGTTCCCCAGTGCCAAGGCAATGTGGGATGAATTAGTTATTCAGTTTGAAGGAGGTGATGACACCATTGTCACCAGAAAGGTTGCCTTGAACAAGAAGTATGAATCCTTCTTTGCTCTACCCAATGAAAGTCTAACTGGTACTTACACCAGGTTTTCTAGCCTCATTAATCAGCTGAGAGGCTTGGGTGTAGAGAAGGATAAGGATATTCTTCTTGAGAAGTTTTGTGATATTCTTCCTTCCAAATGGGAAAATATGGTTCTTGTCTTAAGACAAGGTAAAACCCTGCACAGTCACACTCTTGCATCACTCTATGGAGCCTTCAGATTCACTGAAGATAATAATGCAGCAAGACTGGTGGCTGAGCAGGATGCCATGAACCATGCCCAGAGTCCCAAGGTTGCTAGTGTAACTGAGCGACCTTGTGCTGCTTTAATGTCTGTAGAGAGTGTCCAGTCACACTCAATGAAGGAGATGTTAAACAGTTTCTTGAACTCTGGCCTGACCACTAAAATTAGTGATGGTTGTGATGAAACTGACGATGATGATCTGGTAGCCATGATTGCTAAAACCTTTAATAGGTTTAAGCATAAATCCAAAAGATTTAATGGCCCAAACAATGCTTCCAGCTCCAGCTCTCTGGATAAAACCAATCTTACCTGCTATTTGCGGTACGAAAGGTCATTTTATGAAGGAATGCAGATCTAGTCAGATGAACAACCAAACTAGTCCCTCTGTCCCAAATTTTAATCGGCCTGATGATAGCTACAAAGCTAAATATAAGAAGCTTAAGGCCCAGATTGCCCTCCTGTCCATGAAAAAAGAAAAGGATCAGTGCTTGATGGCACAAACTGAGGGAAAATGGGAGTACTCTGATGACTCATCAGCTGATGAAGAAGAGGAAAGGGACATGTGTTTCATGGTCTTGGAAGATCAACAGCAGCACGTGGCAAAGGAAGATGTCATCACTGGAAGATGGGTGGACATCATTTTGAAAAAGGTATGTGATTATGACAATAGGTCACCCAGAAAAGTTGCTTTGAACAAGAAGTATGAATCCTTCTTTGCCTTGCCCAATGAAAGTTTAACTGGTACATATACCAGATTTTCTAGCCCAATGAAAGTTTAACTGGTCCATATACCAGCTCCAGCTCTCTGGATAAAACCAATCTTACCTGCTATTTGCGGTAAGAAAGGTCATTTTATGAAGGAATGCAGATCTAGTCAGATGAACAACCAAACTAGTCACTCTGTCCCAAATTTTAATCGGCCTGATGATAGCTACAAAGCTAAATATAAGAAGCTTAAGGCCCAGATTGCCCTCCTGTCCATGAAAAAAGAAAAGGATCAGTGCTTGATGGCACAAACTGAGGGAAAATGGGAGTACTCTGATGACTCATCAGCTGATGAAGAAGAGGAAAGGGACATGTGTTTCATGGTCTTGGAAGATCAACAGCAGCACGTGGCAAAGGAAGATGTCATCACTGGAAGATGGGTGGACATCATTTTTAAAAAAGGTATGTGATTATGACAACCAGGTCGACCCAGAACTGAAACTGGACCTTGCTGAATCATTAAGTGGTGATTTGGCTTTTGTGGAAACTGTTAGAGCAGATAGTGAAAGATATCTGGATACTATCTTAATTGAACTGAACAATGTTAAACCACAACTGAATGATTTACAAAGTGTCCAGTTGGCTCTCAAGGAGTCAGTTTTGAAAATTGAGGCTTTAGAATTTGAAAATCAAAAATTAGTTTCTGATCTTGAAAAAGAACAATTGATTATCAAATCATGGGTAAAAGCATCTGGAAAGAATTATGATGCATTTTCTAGAACAATTGATGCCCAGAAAAATGCATGGAAATATGGAGATCTTGAAATGGCAGCTCTCATACCAGATCTTCATGCATTGCCTCCAGCTCTCAGGGTTGAAACTCCTTATGATCAACCTGAGGCTGTCGAAACTGAACCCATTGAGACCACCCCCACTGAGGTTAAACCTGGAGCCAAACAGGCTAGTGCTCCATGTGAGTCCCTTAAGTTCGATGGTTAACCAGGAAAGTGTAAAATACAACAAGTCTAATAATCACTAGAATGGACTAGTATTACTTGTAAATAAATGCAAGAATATATAAACAAAGTAATACAAGACTTAAAGCAATAAACAAGTAAAGTGGAACATTATGTATTTTTCAATTGTGTATTTTATTTATGATGTTAAATAAAATACAAGGTTGTGCGGAATCAAGATAATACAAATAAGTATGTATCCTAACAACCTATGAATTACAAATGATCTATATTTGTCAAATAACTCTTTTGGATCGAGATACTTAAAGTTGTGAAGTATCCCTGTTTAAGATCGAGAGTATTTAGACAAATTCACTTTCATGCAAAGTGTATGCTTAAAAGTATTTTTCTCAAGGAAATGACTTTGTATTTATAGGCAACAAAATTCACCAGTGAATTTTTGTGCCGTACAAATATGGTTGCATACATTTAATGATCCGACAAGAACATTAAATGTATTGGATAAGGAATAAGGATAAAGTCACATCAATGACTTTGTATCCTTTTATCCAACCACCTTTACACACGTATACTTTGGTAAAGAACAAGTGGGTTGTTCTTTGGAAAGTGTGTAAAGGCAAAAGTCAATCCTCGATATCAGTGTTCAGACTTGTAGGGTCTAGAACACTGACAATCCTCCAGTGTACAGATCTGGTAAGACTTCCAGTGGACTCCGCCATTTGTAAGTCTTCTTTATTCTGACTTCAGTCTTTGACTTCAGTGAGAATGTCTTCAGTAGAGTTGATCTGGACTGGGGGTGAAGTCCAGTGAGCTCATCTGGAGAATACTCCAGATTTCCTATACAAGTATATTTTGCTCACTGGTCTTCCATTATTTCTGGACAAATCTTCAGAGGGACTCCAGATTCCAAGTCTGGAGTAGGTCCAGTAGAACACGTTTCTGGACAGATCTTCAGTAAGTCTCCAGTAGTCGAGTCTGGAGCGAGTCCAGTAAATCTGGATTAAATCTGGACCTAACAAATTCCCCCTATTTGTTTAGAAATAATGCAAGTATTTTCAAGCTTGAATCTATACATTTTGTATGCTTGAAAAACACAAGTTTTGACTTAGTCTAAAAAATCTAAGTTACTGGAAAACACTTTATAGATCATGAGTGTTTTCAGTTTCATCATTTAAGTTCTAACTTAGACTAAATCTGATCATTTACTTATATGAATCAAAAATTGCAACTATTATTACATACATCAACTGATAAATAGTTTACAATTTTCATAAAACAATAATTTACAACAAGTAAATGATAAGAGTCAGGCCCTTCTTTTTGATGTCTGTCCTGGAGCATCTTCAGTAGCCTTTCTCTTTGGTGATGGAGAAGATGGTATTGATTCTGGCGTTCTTATGCCCATTGCAACTTCCATCTGTTGCTTTCTTCTCCATACCTTTTCAATTCTTTTCAGAAATGCTTTAATATCAGTCGACACATTTGTCTTCCCCCTGAACGTTAAAGCGATTTCTTTCAGTTCACTCCATCCAAATGCTTGGACTGAAGTACTTTTCCTCTCATCAGTAAAGTTACCCTCCCTGGTCAACTTTACTTCAAACTTAGACATGCCTTCATGATCTTCAGCCAATTTGATTCAGCACCAGTGATCCTTCTGGCATCAGCCCTGAAATTCAACATCTCATTGTATTTTTCTTTCAGCTTGGCTTGCTGGATCAATGATTCAGTTTCCTTGGACACTCTCCTTTGCTCTACAGCAGATTGGAGTTCTTGACGATTGATTTTTCGAGAAGTGTCCAGGGGAATGAAATTGCTTACATCAGCATCTTTGATTGCTTTGATTTGTCCGGCAGTCAATTTTGGTAAGCCAGTAAGTCGCTTCCTGTACTCTATCTCCAGAGCACCAGCGTTCTTTCTGATCTTTTTCTGGAGGCTTACCAGTTCATCCTTCCTTTATCTGATGAGTTCTGGTACACTCACGCCATAAATAATAGAATCATAGACTTGTTCTTCTTCAGCGTAGAATGAGCGTACATGAACATCATCCAATAAACTCAAACATTGATGAACTCTGGGGTCATCCTTCATCTTTTTATATACTTCAATATTAATGCCTAACCTGCCAGCTTTGTAAGAATCCAGAGTACCCATAGTTGCCATCTCCCTTTGATGGGCCAGCAGTTCATCTTTTTGATTTCTTTTGAAAATCTCTATCATGATGCATTATTGTTCAAGCTTCTTGGATGTTTCATCATCAGCATCTTCAACAGTTTGCTCTTCCTCTCCAGATTCCATTTGTTGTTTTCCCTTAACTGACTTCAGAGTTGATGGAATATCTGGGAAGGACTCAAACTGGGGCTCACTGGCTTCAGTACCAGTAGCTCCTTCAGTTAGCCTGGCTTCAGTGCCATATGCTCTTTGTGATAATTGCTTCAGTGTTTGGTCACCAGACGACTTTTCCCCCTTGGAACGATCTCCAGTTCTGGACTTGAGATCATTCCATAACTGTTCAAGCATAAGTCTGTCCAGTGGACCAAAAGTTATACCTTCTACTGGAGTTGTTTCAGACACAACTTTCTTAAGTGCCTGCACTTCCTTCTGAAACATTTGCAACTGCTTTAGGCAAGTGTTTTGGCAACTTCTCATCCAGTAACTTGTCTACTTGGGGTAACACCCCATCATGAATGCTACAAAGAACAGTCCCAGAAACTTCTTCACATAATTCTTTCAACATATTGTTTCTGAACTTCCTTGTACATTCATCACTTATAGTACTAACAACTGCACCCTGGTCTAGTGTGGGTCTACTCTCCAGAGAACTGACCCTGAAAACCAAGTTCTGAACATCTTCTTTCAGACCTGCCAGTTCACCAGTGACTGCAGTCTGAACAGATCTAACCAACCTTGTCTCTAGACCCTGGACTGCCACTTTGAAACTTTCAGTGTTTTTGTTTGTGGCCAGTACCAGTTCATCAAGCTTCTCATAAACCAGCTTCTCATTCCCAGCAAAGACATTCATCTCAGAAGCAAGGTTATTTGATAATAAAGATTTGAAGTCTGAAATAACCTGAGATGAAGTCTGGAGTGATCTCTCCAGGTCCGCCACCTTACTTAAAAGGCCTTGGACCTCGGCAGAAGATGAAGTGGAGAGACCACTGGGAGGTTCAAGAGTTGAAGGTAATCTGGTCATTAGAGGAACTTGTGCCCAGTCCTCTTCAGTTGCAGCTTCAGATGTTGCAACTGGTGACTCCGGCGCACGAGGTGGAGGTTGAGATTGTGAAGGTTGAGTGGTTGCTGGAGTGAAGTATTGAGTGTGTTCTGAATTGAAGGTGGTGGTGGTGGTGGCATGTTTGATTGTGGTGGTGGCATTTCTGGTGGAGGTGTGGCATTTCTGGTAGACTTTCTTCTTCATGTACATCTTCACCCAGAAAATTCAAGTTTGCATCAAAACCTTCAGACATTGGGGAATCTACGTCGTCCCATTCTGGAGCCATCCCAACTGTCTGTTCACCAGACTGTTCACCAGTCTCTACATTAAGCTGTTCACCAGCCTCTACATTCAAGTCAATTGGAGTCTCTTGCTCACCAGAAATACGTTCATCAGTCTGAACATCTTCTTCAACTTCCTCAACAACCTGCTCTACAATCTGGGCAACATTTTCAATTTGTTCATCAGTTACCTGCCCAACAACCTCTTCAGATTCAAAAATTGGTGACCCATCCAGATTCATAACATCACCAGGATGTCTTTCTGGATTCACCTGGAGTCCAGCTCTCATCAGACGCCTATTAGTTCTAGGTCATCTGGAAGGTTCAACAACTTCTGTACCTTGACCTTCTGGAGCAACTTGTCTAATGGGCTGTACAGCTTCAATGATCTGTACATCATCACCAGATGGTCCTTCAACAGCTTGACCTCTATCTGGACCCATTTCAGCTTCTTCCCTTTGGAAGGAAAGCATGGACTGAGGAATATCTACCTCATCCAGTGGAGACCTGAGGTTGACCAGGTCCCTCATGTACTCACTCACAGAAAAGTGAGTAGTATCAAAATCATACTGGTCGCCAAGAGCATTCTTAAACATAAGAGAAAGGAAACGAATATAAGGAACAAATGGTTTTCTTCCTTTCACTCTTAGGCGCTCAACCAGGTCATCAAAAGGATCTGGGCAAAGTCCACTCTAAGCCCAAACCATAAGCAGTAGGCAATCTGGAGGTGGGTTTGATTATCTGGTCTAACCCTCCAGAACTGCCTCCCAGACACTCAACAATATGGGTGAAGAAATATCTCCATGAGTCTGACAGCTTGCTCATGTAGATAGTCCCTTTCCTGGATAGCTGGCCATGCTCATCCATAATATCCGTGTGCCCCATCAGTCTGCACACTTCCCTTGTATTTATACCAGTGGGAAGTTCAATAGGCAACTCATTCCGTTCAAAATAGTTCAACTGGAGAACAGACCTGAGAAGACTAGCTGTGAAACCAAGGGATCTGGTACCTCCCTTGAGAGTATAATTGATCGATGAAGTTTCATCGTCATATTGAGCAATGTACCAGAATTCACATAGGTACTCGTGGTACATCCTTCCTGGATTAAGTGTTAACGCACCATATAATGGGCAAGAGAGAAAAATGAGTTTAATCTCCCAATAATCGATTGGGCATCATGAACACTGGACAGAGAGAGTCTGGCCATCCAGTTGTTCATATTGATTCTTATGGCACTTGCCTCAAGAGAGATATGAGGTGCCTTGTCAACATTTTCGAAGGAGCATATTCAGCGGCAAGGAGATTTTTGAGCGATTTGATTGTCTAGGTGCCATTTTATAAAGAATAGATGAAGATGAAATTGAATATATAGGTTATGATGAAGATTTGATGAAAGAATGAATGAAAATGGAGTAAATAAGAGAGATAAATATGATTGGAAAATGAATGAAGAAGTAAATGAAGAATTTGAGAGATTTGGGAGTAAATATGTTCGAAGTAAATGCAATTGAATTGAAAGTGGGTATTTATAGGAGAGACAATGTGGAACTCAAACGGTTTATTTGAAATTATCAAATAAAGTTTTGATCGGGTTCTGAGATCCGCATTAATTACATCACATCATACATAAATGCATGACGGTTTACAGCCCACAAACAGTAACAAGTTGTACTTTTTGTTTTCCCAAAGTAAAAAGACCATCATTACGTTGAAAAAATTTACATGCCACGTAGGATAAAAATATCTTCAAAAAGATTTGCTTACGTGGCACACATAAAGACCAAGTATTTAGAAAATATTATGACATATTTCAGTGCATCTGGAGGTTGACTGGACACTCCAGTATCACTGGTGGATTAGTCCAGTGAACATGTACTGATGGTACACTGGAGGGACACTCCAGTAAAGTACCAGTGAAAACCAATTTTTTTTTGAAAGACTGGTAACCTCAAACGTGCACGTCAACTAATTCAGACAAATGAGAGGGACACATTTACAAGGAGACATAAGTCAACTCCAAACACGCACTTCAACCTGTCCAGTTACCAGTGAGAGGGACACATTTACAAAGCACCAGTAATATTTTCTGAAGAGTTTGTCCAGTGAGAAAATAAATTAATAAATTCCCCCTGAACTTAAAATATTTTTAATAGAAAAATATCTTTCAAGTCTTTCCCTGGAATGTTGTTCCAGAAATCTAATAATGCAAAGATAGTACACAAAGGCGTTCAATATCCGAGCAGTCACCAGATTTAAGGATTTAACATTCCCAACTCACCAACAAGATATTCAAAAGTTTTGACATCCAGAGGTTTGGTAAAAATGTCACGAGTTGTTTGTCAGTGGGAATAAAATGGAGCTCAATGTTGTTTTTCATAATATGATCACGAATGAAGTGATACCTGAGATCAATGTGCTTCGTTCTGGAGTGCATGACTGGATTGTTTGAGATAGCAATGGCACTGGTATTATCACAAAAGATTGGAGTCTTTGAATATTTAATACCATAATCAAGCAACTGGTTCTTCATCCAGAGTATCTGAGCACAACAACTGGCTGCAGACACGTATTCAGCTTCAGCAGTGGACAATGAAACTGAAGTTTGCTTCTTACTGGTCCAGCAGACCAGTTTGCCACCAAGGATATACCCAATGTGGATGCTTTTCATCAACGAAACATGGTGGTTGTCTGACATAAACTTCTTCTTCAAGCTTTCCATTCAAGAAAGCACTCTTTACATCCATCTGGTAGACCTTGAACTGATGATAAGCAGCGAATGCTAAGAATATTTTGATCGCTTCAAGTCTAGCCACTGGAGCAAATGATTCATCAAAGTTGACATCTGACTGGCAGTAGCCTTGTGCTACCAGTCTGGCCTTGTTTCTAATTACGTGGCCATCTTCATCTACTTTGTTTCTGAAGACCCATCTTGTTCCAATTGGTTCTTTCTTTCCAACTGGGAAAGAAACCAGATACCAGAACTTGTTCCTTTCAAACTGGTGAAGCTCTTCTTGCATAGCAGTCACCCAGCTTGGATCTTCCATAGCCTCGTCAATCTTCTTTGGTTCCATCAAAGATAGAAAACTAACGTATAAGCATTGATTACTGGAGGCTCTTCTGGTCTGAACTCCTCTACGGGAGTCACCTATGATCTGATCAATAGGATGAGCTTTTGTCCATCTGGAGTACTGACCAGGATTGTTACTGACACCAATATCAGTGCAAGAATTCAGTTGAGTCTCCTCTGGAGTTGCTTCTGGAGGAGGATCTTGCCAGACTACTTCAGTATCTTCATCTGAGTCATTTAAATCCACGATTTGCATCATGAAATTCTTCATTTGAAGGCATTTCCTGAAGTACTGGTTCAGTTTGGAATTCTTCATAAGAAGACATTTCTGGTCTATTCTCAACTGACACTGATACTGGGGGAGTAGTACGAACATCTGATCCAATATTAATTTCAGAGGGTAGTTTGAAATTAATAGAAGGATAGAATGGAGTACTACTGGAGAGTTTCTTTTTCTGAACAGGTTCCAGATCAGGATGACTGGAAACTGTGTCTTTTGAATCTTCAGTTTTGTCGTTTATAGGATCAGATTCACAAAAGACAATTGGAGTTACTGGGGGAGTGTCAAGGGCTGGCTTCTTATTGATTGCAGCATTTGATTCATCAAATGTGACATGAATTGACTCATGGACCTTCTCCAGTCTCTTTTTTAGACTCTGAAGGCCTTGCGAATGGCTGAATAGCCTAAGAAATACCCTTCATCAGCTTTGGCATCAAATTTGCCTAACTGACTGGAGTCGTTCAGGATGTAAACTGGACATCCAAAAACGTGAAAATAACCAATATTTGGTTTCTATTTCTTAAGACTTCATAGGTTGTCTTTTTGTGTCTTTTGATGTACACTGATCGATTCTGGGTGTGGCAAGCAGTTGCAATTGCTTCCGCCCAGAAACTGGTAGACAGACCAGATTCAGCAAGCATACTCCTGGCAGCTTCTATCAGCGTTCGATTCTCCTTTCCACCACTCCATTTTGTTCTGGAGAGCGGGCTGATGAGAAATTCTGGGAGATGCCAGTGTCAATACAGAATGACTCCAGAGTTGCATTCTGGAATTCTGTTCCATTGTCACTTTTTAACTGACACACTTTTCGACTGTACTTGAGCTCAATTTGCTTGATAAGACTGATGATTTCAGCAGCAGCTTCACTTTTAGACCTCAGAAAATCACCCAACAATATCTGGAGAATTCATCTACGATCACCAGGGTGTATCTTTTACCAGCACAAGTCTGAACATTCACTGGACCAAAGAGGTCCATATGAAGCATATGAAGGGGTTCAGATATGCTGAAATTCTGTCTGGTCTTGAAACTGGTACGTTTTTGCTTACCCATCTCACATCCTGGACATGGCCTTGCCTTTTTGAAGGAAACTGAAGGTATCCCATCTGCAAGTTGTTTTCTGGACAACTTATTAATATTCTTGAAATTTAAATGGGATAACCCTTTGTGCCATAACCAGTTTGTGTCTTCATCAGCTTGAGTAAAGAAACACTGCTCTGAAGGAGAGCTTTCCATATCCATCACGTACACATTCCCTTTTCTGGGAGAAATCAACACTACCTTCCAGTCCTTGTTGAATACGATACCCTGAGCAATATTGAATAGAACTTGATAGACATCATCACACAGTTGGCTTACACTGATCAGGTTATATTTCAAACCATTCACAAATGCAACACGTCTGAACTTGACTTGTCCATTGTTCAGAACACCGTATCCCTCAGTCTTTCCACAACCATCATTTCCAAAAGTAATGGAGGGGCCATCAGAAATGGTGAACTCCTCCAGCAGGGTCTTACATCCAGTCATCGTCCTGCCAGCAGCACTGTCAAGATACCAGATATATTTCTTTCGATCGCCTGCACATACACCAGATACTTATCAGTTAGATTTGGGAACCCATCGACTGATGGGTTTCACTGGACCCTCCCTTATAGGTCCCTGGGGCAATCTGGTTTAGTTCACTTTCTTCAACAGTGGTCTTAGTTGAAAAGACCACTGGGTTGATAGTTTTGAAACCTTTTTCTTTTTCTCAACTGGAGAAATAGATTTAACTTTCTTAGCAAAAGGTTTTGTATTTTGTCTAGGGCCAGATGAAGTACCCTCAATAAAGTTTAATCTTGCATTAAAACTTTGAGATTGACGAGTCAGAATTTGAATCTGGCTCTCTAACCTAGACAAAATATTTTCTTCAGATGACACCTTAGCCTTTCCAGCTCTAGGCTTAGGTAGGGGATTGGTCTGAGGCAAAGGTTTATTCCGATAAACCTCTTTAACTGGAGCAGTCATCTGGAATGCTCCAGTCTTGACCTCTGGGGATTGAACTAGGTAAAAATTGGTCTTGGGAGTTACAGGCTCATCATAAACAGTGGTGGGCCTGAACCCCTCTGGTAATCGATCGATTACTGGTATTAATGTTGGTGATTTAGTGATGCTGAAAGTATCACCTTGGAAAGGAGTTATTCGATTTGGAAAGAAGGGAAAGTTGAGTCCACGTTTCATTGGACCTTTTAAAGTTGTGAAGCGCATTAAAGATGTGGCATATCAGTTGGAATTACCTCCAGAATTGGATGGAATTCACAACACCTTCCATGTATCCTACTTGGGGAAATGTTTAGCTGAGGAGTCAAGTGTGATTCCTATTAAAGACGTGAGTATTGACAATGAAGAGAATAGTAGACGAACCGGTAGCGATACTTGGAAGAAAGCAAAAGAAGTTACGCCGAAAAGTGATTGAGCTTGTCTTGATAAAGTGGAAGCATAATCATGGAGAAAGCTTAACGTGGGAAACTGAAGCAGTAATGAAGGAAAAGTATCCCGAGTTGTTCCTTACTGATGAGATTCCGGGGACGGAATCCTCTTAAGGGGGAGGTAATTGTAACATCCCAAAACTTTTCTTTACTAGTTGACTAATGTCGTTAAGTCAATATTGTGTGTGTCGTTAAGTCTATTTTAGATTTAATGTTTATATGTAGTTATGTGTGATTATGTGATTTGACACTTGTGTGTGTTAGTGTCAAGTGATTAACGTAGATAAAGAAGTCGACGTGTGATAAAGTAGTTGGGTGCTTGAAAGTGTGACAAGTCTCCCAAATAATGAAGTTAAAGTCATGAAGGTTAAATATCAGAAGTAGAGGGACTTGTGTGTAATTATGGATGGATGGCCAGGGATTAGTGGGGTAATTAGGAAGCCCTAATTGTCACAAAAACTCTTCTCTTGTGTGTGTTATTCTGCCCCAGCCGATCCCCTCTCTCCCAAACAAGTTCTCTCCCAAAAATCCAATCGTTTTAGTGCCGTTTTGTAACACCCCAACCACGGCGGAATGATGAGATGTACAGAAAGTCGAGTATTCAAATCAAAGGATAATAGATAACATTCACCATAGCTTTAGTTGATAAAAATAAGTTACAATGCACAAGCATGTGAACCAATTCCCAAGTACAATACGTCTACTATGCTTGGATATTGAGTCCACGAAACAAATAACAAATACATGAGATGGTATACTACAATGATCAGGGCGGATTCCATTGCCCGTCACAAGGTTTGATCTTTGACTCCAAAGTGCAATGCAAACAATCATGATGCATATAATTCCTCAAAGCTTACGCTAATTCCTGAAAAGCATGAAGAAAAAGTGTCAACTACAAAACGTAGTTGGTGAGTGCATAGGTTTGCAAGTAAATCTCATTACATATCCATTTCGAAATAGTTGAGAAAATCCATGGTAAATTATAAAGTTTTCATTTGTCTCATTTATCGTGAGAGAAAAATATATCAATCGATTAATCACTCATCATACCAAAACCATTTGGTCAATCAATACTTCAATATTTCCAATTTCAACAGCCTTCAAGATTCCATATAAGGTCCAATACCAAACCGTATGTTCAATCAATAATTTCCATCCATAATATAATATCAATACCTCTGGGTCAATGGTAAGACTACCATGACATAATTCGATGAGATTGTTCTTGAGCCACTACTAAGACCGGTTATGTCCCAATAATCAATATAATGTCCCAAATGATAAGATAATGATAAGCACATGCTGTCAATCACGTGCATAAAGATAACAAGGGTCGTGCCATGGAGACGCCCATAAATATATAGTAGTTAGAGCACCGCGAGGCCAGACTGGCGATGAAGGTGACCACAAGGCAGACCAAACATCCCACCGTTACCTATTAATAG